>QRFJ01000047.1:3399933-3737294 GCA_006176705.1 Cocos nucifera
CAAGTGCACCCCGCAAACACCAGCATGCACTCTGCATAGAAATCTTCTAAGCATCTACTCAAGTTTGGCCAAAGAGGCCCTAGAAAATGTAGTGTTTATCATGTGAAATATAGGAATAGATAAGAATAGACTATATTAGGATAACTCTACCAATCATAAAAATTGTCTTTGCCTGCCAGCCCTCTAGTCTCTCCTAAACTCTATGCTCCACGGTGTGGCATTCCAGCTGCCTCAATCTCCTGCCAAACATAGGGATCCCAAGGTAGTGCCACCCCAAGGTAGTGCCACATCCCATGCTACTCGGATACACCAGAGATGTGCCTCATGGTCATCTTCATCGTCTACCTGATCTTTGGGTTGAAATAAATTGCAAACTTAGACAAGTTCATCTTTTGGCCTGATGTAGCACAGTAATGCTCTAAGATCATCCTCAAGCCCACTCCACTGTCTGGACATCCGACTAAGCAAAAGACATCCATTTGTAAATAGCAAATGTGATATAGCCTAAGCTCCTAGCATAGGAAGATAGGCATGTAGCCACTGACACTAGGTAGCCTCCTGAAAAGCCCAAGAAAAAGCACCCACACATATAATAAACAAGCACGGTGATACTAGGCAACCTTGACATAGCCCAACAGAGGTGTCAAAGGATTGAATCGGCATTCCATTGATTAGAATGGCAAAAAAAGGAGATTGCACACAACTTAGGATCCAGCTAATCTACCTCCCATGGAATCCAAAACTAGCCAAGGCATACCTCAAGAAGTCCCATCTCATCTGGCCGTATGCCCTCTCTATATCCAACTTGATGGCCATCAAGCTGTGCCAATGAACACCCTCTGGAGATCATACATAAACTTATGGGCAGTAAACATATTGTCCGTGATGCTCCAGCCATCCACAAAGGCCCCTTACTCCAGACTGATAAGCTGAAGAAGTATAGGCTTCATTTTATTGACCATAAGCTTTGCGATAACATTGTAAAGGATATTGCATAAGCTAATAGGTCTATAGTATCCAAGCTCAGGTGCATCTACCCTCTTGGAGATCAAAGCAATAAAGGTCTTCTTCCACTCTTTCAGCATCTTGGATGAGAGACAAGACTACTGGATAGCTACTATCACCTAGTGATGAACGATGCTCCAGTAATGATGGAAAGAAAGAAGAGAAACCATTAGACCCTGGAGTCTTGTCTTTCATCATGAACCACATTGTTTTTTGAAATTTCCTAGCTGACATTAGACTTATAAGGTAGTCATTATTAGAGCTACAAGCAACTGGGCTAGTGGCGAGAAGACAAATGGTGAGCTCCCCCTAGTAATGTCTATCCACCTTGACCTGAAAAACTAAAAGATCTCCTACTTGATCGTATCAACACGAGCTGCTACTGACCCATCGCCTATCCTCTACCTCTGAATGTTATTCTTTCTCCTTCTATCCTCAGGAACATAACGGCCATTGTCAAGGCCTCTCCCATCATCTCGTCTAAAACGAACGAGATCTTCGACTTTGCTCACATTAGGATGAGATTCTTCTCCTATTTCTAACGGACTGTAGGGATACATAAGGACCGTTGTCAGGATCTCTCCCCTCATCTCGTCTAAAATGAACGAGATCTTCGACTTTGCTCACATTAGGACGAAGTTTTTCTCCTATTTCTAACGGACTGTAGGGGCACATAAGGACCATTGTCAGGACGTTTTCACTCATCTCATCTAAAATGAATGAGATCTTTGGCTTTGCTCACGTTAGGACGAGATTCTCCTTTTATTTCTAACGGACTGTAGGGGCACATAAGGATCGTTATCAAGATCTCTTCCATCATCTTGTCTAAAATGAATGAGATTTTCGACTTTGTTCACGTTAGGATGAGGTTCTTCTCCTATTTCTAACAGACTGTAGGGATACATAAGGACCGTTGTCAGAACTTCTCTCCTCATCTCATTTAAAACGAACGAGGTCTTTGAATTTACTCATGTTAGGATGAGGTTCTCCTCCTATTTCTAACGGACTGTAGAGGCACATAAAGACCATTGTCGGGATCTCTTCCCTCATCTCATCTAAAACGAACGAGGCCTTCGACTTTGCTCATGTTAAGATGAGATTCTTCTCCTATTCCTAATGGACTATAGGAACACATAAGAACCATTGTCAGGGCCTCTCCCCTCATTTTGTCTAAAATAAATGAGATCTTCGATTTTGCTCACATTAGGACGAGGTTCTCTTTCTGTTCCTAACGGACTGTAGGGGCACATAAGGACCGTTATCAGGGCTCTCCCCTCATCTCGTCTAAAATGAATGAGGCCTTCAACTTTGCTCACATTAGGATGAGATTCTCCTTCTATTCTTAACGAACTATAGGGGCACATAAGTATCATTATCAAGATCTCTCTCCTCATCTCGTCTAAAATGAACGAGACCTTCAACTTTGCTCATGTTAGAATGAGGTTCTCCTCATATTTTTAATGAGCTGTAGGGGTACATAAGGACCGTTGTCAGATCCTCTTTCCTCATCTCGTCTAAAATAAATGAGACCTTCGACTTTCTCATGTTAAGATGAGGTTCTCCTCCTGTTTCTAACATGGCCACTATTGATTACTCCTTTCCTATCATCACATAGTTTTTGCACCAAGAAATCATAATATTAAAATGAAGGAGTTTTATTGGAAGAAAATTACTGGTAGCACATTTCAGATTTTCTAAATTTCAAGATCGTGAAAGTATTGTTCCTCCGAGCTTCTTCAGACAATAAGCTTCAGATCGGACGACCTCCTCTATTTCATATGGGTCTTTCCAATTTGGGACAAACTTCTCCTGACTTTGAGGCTGAAAGATAGCGGCTCACCGAAGCACTAAGTCCCTCAGAGATAGTGTTGATGATGCTGGGAGGCGGTCGATCTTCTTATTGTTCCTCCCTTCTTGATGGTTCTGACTGTGATAGTGCCCTTAACCGATCTTTACTTACTTCAAATCGATGTCTGAGGAATCGACCCAGCCAGCCTCTCCTGATGAGCTCCTTGTTTCGTCTTAGAGCTGAATGCATTCTTCAATATCGCGATCGTGATCATGATGATACAAACAGTACTTGCTTTGATTGCATTTGTTTGGGGGAGATTGTAATTTTTTTTAGGGGGGAGAACTTCTTCGCACCTTTCTGTCGGAGCTTCTTTGACGATAAGTTTGAAAAAAAGTTTAGGCTCGCTTGCACTCGAAGGAAGTCCGTGAATGTGGTCAAACTGTTAGATATATGTGCCCTAGAAGCCAGAATTGGCTGACACTTGTAATACATTTCTAGGGGCAAAATTATAATTTTGACTAATATCAATAAAATGGATTATTTTTTATCACATATGTGTATTTAGTATCTGTGATACATCCTTTGAGTTAATGGTAATGATAATTCATATTTTCAAGAGTTGAAAAATTAAGATATGAATAATTATTGTTAACTCATAAAATGCTCCCGACCATAGGATTATCACGAGGATGATGATTGATCCGAAAGATTGGTGTACAATCGCTTCTCTTTAGTAGATGAGTCTTGAGTCTACGGTGTGGAGACACCGGAGCGAGAGTACAGGTACTCGTTAGAGAACGAGGGCACTGAGCGTGACCACCTCGAGTAGTCATTAGGAAGTCTACCTTCTCGTCAATGACTGACTCGATGCTGCAGTAGTGTGTCTGGTTCTTTGACCTGAGATGCATCGACAGTTCACCTTGAGGGTGTTATAGTTTGACTACACCATTACTCGATCTCCTAGCCATATGGAAATCCCTGAGGTGTATGTTGGCTATAGCATGTTCATTGTAGGAACTGGATTGCATCAAGATGGAATCTATCTACCTCGGTGGTAGAGGAGCAGCCCTATGATGATCATGAGAATCAAGTCCAGAAGTCCATGGCCATGGCAGAGTGAAATAATAGAAAGAGTTTCTATTTAGATTTTCACATCGGACTCGAATCGAATGATTACATCATATGACAGAAACTAGGGTTTGACGAGTTCACCTTAACCCTAATCTGATCGGGGCTCAAGATAGAAGAACTTAATCACACAGGTAGCTGCACCAAGAGGTTCGCATTCAGCTCTGATGGGTTGCCACCATATACTGCTAGGTGTCACTGGTGGATTTTGGGAGCAATTAGAATGATTTAGATGATCGATCATTCTAGCTGTTCGAATCAGAAGAGTTCTGATCCATCGAAAGGAGTTTCGATGATGTCGATGATAGAGATCATGACATATCCCATTACCATACAGAACTGAACCTAACTGGGTCACACAAACAAGGGTTTGAATCTGGTGATCATCAATTGAACTGATCTAGTTCAATTGATCTGAATGAGATTCAATTAGGTTCAAGGAAAATCGTGCTAGCACTCGATTGAACCTAACGTTCTTCTTTTGCTATCATAAATAAGTTGTCCTGACTGAGCCAAAGGAGTTTGTGCTCAATCAGAGGCCTTCATATGGTCTGACTGGAGGTTGTCCAAGTCAGAAAAGGTTGTCTTATTTTGTAAGACATTACCTGCCATTTTTGGTCACCTGCCATTTCTTGTTCTTTGACTTTGGTCAAAAGTCTACCTTTGATTGGTCAAATGTTGACCATTGACACTTTGACTTTTGACCACATGTCATGCACCTATTGGAGAGCTGGTGGGGGCCTGTCCCCCTGCCAGAACCTGGCAAGGAAGAGGGCGCACGCCACCCTTGGCGTGTGCCCAAGTTGGAGGCGCCTAGGAGTCCCTGTTGGACAAGGGACTCCATCTCCTTTTTGGATTCCAATTAGAGTTCTCCTAAGAACCAACTTTGACTGGTCTTAGGCGCCCTCTAAGGAGGAATCCAGGGGACTCTATTCCCACCAATCAGATTTAGATCTGATTTCACAAAGAGTTGTGATTGGTTGGGAAGAAGAGGAGTTGGATCACAGTTAGTCTATAAATAAGACCCTGCGCCCAACTCAAGGTGTAATTTTGAAGTGATTGAAAGAATCACAATTCCCCACGCCCAAGGCTGCCTCTCCCTCTTCCTCCATGCCAAACCCACCTTCTCCCTCTCCTCTCCACATCCAAAAGAGTTTTGGAGCTTGGTTGGTGCGATCCAGATCAAAGAAAGGCGAGTGAAAGCTAGAAGGCTGCACTGCTGCAAAGGACGACTGCTGATCTTCAAAAGGAGTTTTGAAGATCCTCCAGATCAGATCTCTATTTTTGGAGACATGATAGAGAAGAAGAGGATCTCCAGATCCAATCCTGAGTGGATACCGATAGAGGCCAGGCACTTGCGTGGCTAGATCCAGAACCTTCCGCTGCATACAGGATCATCAACGGGTAATAGGATTACCCAATCAAGGTAAATTAAATTTGATTTAATTTATCTAATTTATTTGATTTCAATTTTAAAGATCAGATCTGATCTAGAATATATTTAGATTTAAGTGGATATCGATAGAAGGCACTTACGTGGCTAGATCCAGAACCTTCCGCTGCATACAGGATCATCAACGGATAATAGGATTACCCATATCAAGATAAATTAAATTTGATTTAATTTATCTAATTTTATTTTATTTTTAAAATAATAATAATCAGATCTAAAATATCTCAGATCTGATTAGGATCAAAGAAAAAAAATTTTTGAAATATATCTCTTGATCTGATCAGATCTGAACGAACCTGGATCCGAGAAATCAGGATTTTTCCTTCAACTGGTATCAGAGCCAAGGTTCTAAAAGTATTTAGATCTAATTTTAAATTTATTTTAATTAAAAAATAAGTGATTTTAGATGTCACATGAGATGTGATCAGATCTGAAATCAGAAAAAATTAAAATTAAATGATTTGGATCTAAGATTAGAAAATATGCATGACTAGTTCTAAAATAGAATAGTTCTATAGAATAGTCTTGCATGTTTTTGAATTTAATCTTGATTAAATCATATTTTAGATCTATTTATTTACTATTTTTTGATATTATAATGGTTATAATAATATCTAAAAAATAGTAAATAAAAATTATTTAATTTTAAATATCATATGAGATATGATTGATGCATGTCTAGACTAGTTGTAGAATAGTTCTACATAATTATCTAGATTAGAATTTATTTTGATTAGATCAATTTAAATCTAATTTTTTAGATTATTATGAGATAATTTAGATCTGAAAAATATGCATGATTTGATACATGAGATGTATGCAAAATATGCCATGATTAGATCTAATTTGTATATGAGATATATGATATAGATCTAAAACTATTTTGTAGTATTGCATGTTCCTGATTAAGGCGTTCCTCTTGGCCGTCCGATCATAAGAATGAAGAAGGGTTTAAAGGCCCTCTCTTCCCATTCGATGGGGTGTTCTTATGATGTGTAGGGGTGCTGCGTGTTCGTCCTTAATCAGAAACCCAAAACTTACTTTCTGCAAAATCCTAGATCCTGAAACCCTAGGATTTATTGTGCATATTTTATTTATGAACCCTACTTAATTAAAAATTAAGATTATGGAATATTAATTAGGTCTAAAATTGAGAATTTTAGATCTAAGACATATTCATAATACTGGGTTCGGGCTTGGGTAGCTCAATTAGGTCTAAGCGGTTGATCAAACCGAATCAAGAGTTGGTTAGATGGGATCAACAATGCTTAAATTGACCAGCCTAATAGGATTAAGTCTGGGTCAAGATCGAGTCACGATCAAGCAAGACCTAATTAGGCTCAGAGGTTAGAGTCTGGATTGTAGGCTAACCCAATTGGTTCTGGCTCAACAATTTGGTGTCTAAGGTAAGTTTGGCACATACGACCGACTGATTTTTAATTGGAAGCTACTCGACCTGAATGCATTCTTGTACGAGTTAATGGCATATTCCTTCCACCGGTCTCACTTACCTGGCCATATCTGTTGACACAGTTCTGATCTGAGGTGGTCAATAATCCGAGCTAACCCATGCCACTAGGTTAGTCATAATTGTTATGACTATGACAAGTCTAGTTTAATGAGACCTGAATCAATTCTCCCTAAGAAAAGATTAAGTCTGAGGTCTTCCACCATTGTAGATGTGCGGGCCCTTCCCGGGGTTGATTGTTCTCGACTGGATACAGTGGCTCAGTTGCACCGGAAAGATGCAACCATGTCTATTAGGCATTGGATGCTATGGGCTGGAGGATGAGTTGGGCTCAATATTTCGGATACGGTGAGAGACTCAATTAGGAATCCAGTCTATGCAAATGGTGGGTCTGACTTAACTAAGGAGTGGATCAATATTTCGGATACGGTGAGATTCATGAATTAGAGACCAAGTTTGGGTGCACCATGATTAGAGAATCATTGAACAAGAGTTGTTCACTCATTGGCTAACCCATCACCAATAACTGTTAGGTGAGGTGATGAGTCAGTTGGTGAGACCGCACCACCCACTAGAAATCATTAATCATGGAGATTTTTGCATCTCTACAGAGGGAGTGTAGGGATCCGAGAAAATAGTGGGAGCTAATTTATTTAAAAATAAAATTTTTAAATAAATTGGTCAAGTCATAATTACAGTATCTAACTAGAATCTTTGACTCTCTACAGGAAAATGTCTGCGTCCAACCCATTAGCACGTATCCTGGACACACATAGACTGACTGGACCCAATTATAAAGATTGGCTCAGGAACTACAAAATAGTTTTGGGTTTTGAGAAGTTAACCCATGTACTGGACCAGGACCCTCCCACCTTACCAGCCCGTCCATCTATTGAACAGAGAGCATCTCTGAAAAAATGGATAGACGAAGATAATAAGGCCAGATATTACATGTTGGGCTCGATGTCTGATGAGCTCCAGCGCCAACATGAAGATATCGGGACTGCTCGCCAAATGTTGGCTCACCTACAGGAGATGTTTGGTGAACAGAGTCGCATAGCCAAATATCAAGTCACGAAATGACTTTTTAAGGCTAAGATGCGTGATGGGCAGTCAGTCCAAGATCACTGTCTGACAATGATCAAGGACATGGAAGAGCTTGAGAAGCTCGGTGTGAAGTTAGACTTGGACCTGCAGAACGATATTATTCTGCAATCCTTGACTGATGCATATGGGCAATTCATCATGAATTACCACATGCATAAACTTCAAAATTCCTTGGCCGAATTAATGAATATGCTGGTTACCGCTGAGCTTTCTATGAAAGGTTCTAAAGGCTCAGTTCTTGCTATGGAACGGACTTCTTCCAAAAGAAAGTCTTATGGAAAGAAAAAGAAGTCTGTGAAAAAGCAGAAAGGTAGGAAGAAGCAAAGAAGAAGAAGGCAGAGCCAAAGAAAAAAGGCCGATGTCAAAGAAAAAGTATTTTCCATTGCAACAGCGACGGCCATTGAAAGCGAAACTGCCCTACTCTACCTGGCCACCCTAAAGAACAAGAAGGAAGGTCCTTCTGGAGGTATGCTCGTTATTGAGTCTAACCTTATAGGTTTCTTCTGCATCCAGTTGGGTGCTTGACTCTGGTTCTAGTGCTCATCTGTGCACTTCCATGCAGGATCTTGAGGATAGCAGGAGGCTGAGGGATGGAGACATGATCCTACGCATCGGTAATGGAGCAAGAGTTGCTGCAGTAGCCGTGGGAACATACCCTCTTCGATTACCATCTGGTTTAGACTTAGTTTTGAAAGACTGTTATTATGTGCCTGCAGCTAGCAGGAATTTGATTTCTGTTTCATGCTTAGCACAAGAAGGTTATGTGATTACCTTCTTTAAGGACCATTGTAACATTCTTTATGAAAGAAATAAAATTGCAAATGGTTTTCCTTATTAATGGTCTTTATCAGCTACATATTGATGTACCTGTTCTAACTATCGAGCAAAACGTGAATGCCAAACGACCTAGGGATAGTCCAAATGATAGATATCTATGGCACCTGAGATTAGGTCATATAGCAGAAGATAGGATCAACAAATTGGAGAAAAATGGGCTATTGAGTCCATTGACTTTCGAGTCATATCCAACTTGTGAATCTTGTCTTCAAGGCAAAATGACTAAACTCCCTTTTGTTGGACATGGGGAGAGGGCCACAGATCTCCTTGCCCTAGTACATACTGATGTGTGCGGCCCATTTGATGTGCCGGCTAGAGGCAATTTTGTCTACTTCATTATCTTTACCGATGATCTGTCTAGGTATGGGTATGTGTATCTTATGAGACACAAGTCTGAAGCTTTTGAAAAGTTCAAAGAATTCAGACATGAAGTAGAAAAATAAACTGAAAAACCCATTAAGGTTCTTCGATCAGATCGAGGAGGTGAATACCTTAGCCGAAAATTCCTAGACTATCTAAAAAAAATGGCATAGTCTCTCAATGGACTCCACCAGGAACACCTCAACTCAACGGAATTTCAGAATGGAGAAATCGGACTCTATTGGATATGGTTCGATCCATGATGAGCTTCACAGACCTCCCTGATTTTCTTTGGGGACACTCATTGTTAACTTCAATTTATCTACTGAATAGGGTTTCCCTCTAAAACCGTTCCTACCACACCGTATGAGATATGGCACGGTAAGAAACCAAGTCTGAGTCATCTCAGAATTTGGGGTTGTCCGGCTCATGTCAAAAGACAACAAGCGGACAAGTTAGAGTTTAGGTCCTTCAGAGCTCGATTCATAGGATATCCTAAAGAGTCATTAGGATACTATTTCTACATTCCAGAAGACCACAATGTGATTGTGAGTCGACATGCCATCTTTCTTGAAAAATAGTTTATTCAAGATAGCGGCATTGGAAAGCAGATTAAGCTTGATGAGAAAGTCTCACAAGTACAACGAGCTAAGGACCAATTGGAACCAAATCAGGTTGAGCCAATAAGAACACTACCTCCTCCACCTCGTAGATCGGAAAGAGTTTTCCATCCCCCTGAAAGATACTTAGGTATTATTTCAGAGGAAAGTAGAGAAAATGTTCCTCGTAGGTAATGGTGCTCATGGTGATGATCCCAAAACCTACAACGAGGCGATATCAGATATCGACTCCGAGAAATGGCTAGAGGCAATGCAGTCAGAAATTGACTCGATGCACTCAAACCAAGTCTGGACCTTGGTAGATCCACCAGAAGGTATAGTACCTATTGGGTGTAAATGGATCTTCAAGAGAAAGATTGGTGCAGATGGAAATGTGGAGACATTCAAGGCTAGACTAGTGGCAAAAGGTTATAGTCAATGCGAAGGCATTGACTATCAGGATACCTTTTCCCAGTGGCTATGCTAAAATCCATCCGCACATTGCTTGCCGTTGCAGCCTATTTCGATTATGAAATATGGCAAATGGACGTGAAAATGGCATTCTTAAATGGATATCTTGAGGAAGATATCTATATGGAACAGCCGCTAGGTTTCACATCCAGTGATACTGATCACAAGGTTTGCAAGCTGCAAAGGTCCATATATGGACTTAAGCAAGCATCTCGGAGCTGGAACACTCGTTTCAATGATGTGATCAAAATGTTTGGTTTCATCAAAAATGAAGAGGAACCGTGTGTTTTCAAAAAGGTCAGTGGGAGCGCTGTTGTCTTCCTCGTATTGTACGTGGATGACATCCTCCTTATTGGGAATGATATTCTCCATGATGACAACAGTCAAATTATGGTTGTCCAAGGAATTCTCCATGAAAGACCTAGGCGAAGCATCCTTTATTCTAGGAATTAAGGTCTATAGGGATAGACCGAATAGGATGCTAGGACTTTCACAGAAGATGTACATAGAGAAAGTACTAAAGAGGTTTAGTATGGAAAACTCTAAGAGGGGATTAATACCCTTCAGACATGGTATTCATCTTTCCAAGAAGATGTGCCCCAGCACACCTGAGGAAATAGAACGCATGAGCAAGATCCCTTATGCTTCTGCAATAGGGAGCCTCATGTATGCCATGCTATGTACACGACCTGATATAGCCCATGCTGTGAGTGTCACAAGCAGATATCAGTCAAATCCAGGTGAAGAACACTGGACTTCTGTGAAATGTATCCTTAAGTACTTGAGAAGAACTAAGGATATGATGTTGGTCTTTGGTAACGGAGAACTCCAAGTCCAGGGATACACAGACTCGGATTTCATGTCCGATATAGATGATCGAAAGTCGACATCTGGGAGTCTGTTTGTGTGCAATGGTGGTGCTGTCAGCTGGAAGAGTTCCAAGCAAACGGTGATAGCAGATTCCACCATGGAAGCAGAATATATCGCTGCATCAGAAGCTGCGAAGGAAGCATTCTGGTACAAGAAGTTTGCTGCAGAAATCGGAGTAATGCCATCAGATGCCATTCCTCTATACTGCGACAACAATGGCGCCATAGCCCTTGCTAAGGAGCCGAGGTCTCACCAAAAATCCAAGCATATTGAGCGGCGATACCACCTCATCCGCGATTACCTCGAGAAGGGTTACGTCGAGGTCAAGAGAGTCAACTCCACAGATAATGTGGCAGACCCACTTACAAAGCCGTTGGGCCAGCAGAAGATCGAAGCCCACCTTGAGAAGATGGGACTTAGACTTGTAGCCAATTGGCTTTAGGACAAATGGGAGATTGTTAGATATATGTGCCCTAGAAGCCAGAATTGGCTGACACTTGTAATACACTTCTAGGGGCAAAATTATAATTTTGACTAATAATCAATAAAATGGGTTATTTTCTATCACATATGTGTATTTAGTGTCTGTGATACATCCTTTGAGTTAATGGTAATGATAATTCATATTTTCAAGAGTTGAAAATTTAAGACATGAATAATCATTATTAACTCATAAAATGCTCCCGACCATAGGATCATCACGAGGATGGTGATTGATCCGGAAGGTTGGTGTACAATCGCTTCTCTTTAGTAGATGAGTCTTGAGTCTACGGTGTGGAGACACCGGAGCGAGAGTACAGGTACTCGTTAGAGAACGAGGGCACTGAGCGTGACCACCTCGAGTAGTCATTAGGGAGTCTACCTTCTCGTCAATGACTGACTCGATGCTGCAGTAGTGTGTCTGGTTCTTTGACCTGAGATGCATCGGTAGTTCACCTTGAGGGTGTTATAGTTTGACTACACCATTACTCGGTCTCCTAGCCATATGGAACCCTGAGGTGTATGTTGGCTATAGCATGTTCATTGTAGGAACTGGATGGCATCAAGATGGAATCTATCTACCTCGGTGGTAGAGGAGCAGCCCTATGATAATCATGAGAATCAAGTCCAGAAGTCCATGGCCATGGCAGAGTGAAATAATAGAAAGAGTTTCTATTTAGATTTTCACATTGGACTCGAATCGAATGATTACATCATATGACAGAAACTAGGGTTTGACGAGTTCACCTTAACCCTAATCTGATCGGGGCTCAAGATAGAAGAACTTAATCACACAGGTAGCTGCACCAAGAGGTTCGCATTCAGCTCTGATGGGTTGCCACCATATACTGCTAGGTGTCACTGGTGGATTTTGGGAGCAATTAGAATGATTTAGATGATCGATCATTCTAGCTGTTCGAATCAGAAGAGTTCTGATCCATCGAAAGGAGTTTCGATGATGTCGATGATAGAGATCATGACATATCCCATTACCATACAGAACTGAACCTAACTGGGTCACACAAACAAGGGTTTGAATCTGGTGATCATCAATTGAACTGATCTAGTTCAATTGATCTGAATGAGATTCAATTAGGTTCAAGAAAATCGTGCTAGCACTCGATTGAACCTAACGTTCTTCTTTTGCTATCATAAATAAGTTGTCCTGACTGAGCCAAAGGAGTTTGTGCTCAATCAGAGGCCTTCATATGGTCTGACTGGAGGTTGTCCAAGTCAGAAAAGGTTGTCTTATTTTGTAAGACATTACCTGCCATTTTTGGTCACCTGCCATTTCTTGTTCTTTGACTTTGGTCAAAAGTCTACCTTTGACTTGGTCAAATATTGACCATTGACACTTTGACTTTTGACCACATGTCATGCACCTATTGGAGAGCTGGTGGGGGCCTGTCCCCCTGCCAGAACCTGGCAAGGAAGAGGGCGCACGCCACCCTTGGCGTGTGCCCAAGTTGGAGGCGCCTAGGAGTCCCTGTTGGATAGGGACTCCATCTCCTTTTTGGATTCCAATTAGAGTTCTCCTAAGAACCAACTTTGACTGGTCTTAGGCGCCCTCTAAGGAGGAATCCAGGGGACTCTATTTCCACCAATCAGATTTAGATCTGATTTCACAAAGAGTTGTGATTGGTTGGGAAGAAGAGGAGTTGGATCACAATTAGTCTATAAATAAGACCCTGCGCCCAACTCAAGGTGTAATTTTGAAGTGATTGAAAGGAATCACAATTCCTCACGCCCAAGGCTGCCTCTCCCCCCTTCCTCCATGCCAAACCCACCTTCTCTCCTCTCCTCTCCACGTCCAAAAGAGTTTTGGAGCTTGGTTGGTGCAATCCAGATCAAAGAAAGATGAGTGAAAGCTAGAAGGCTGCACTGCTGCAAAGGACGACTGCTGATCTTCAAAAGGAGTTTTGAAGATCCTCCAGATCAGATCCAGATCTGATTTTTGGAGACGTGATAGAGAAGAAGAAGATCTCCAGATCCAGCCCGAGTGGATATCGGTAGAGGCCAGGCACTTGCGTGGCTAGATCCAGAACCTTCCGCTGCATACAGGATCATCAATGGGTAATAGGATTACCCATATCAAGATAAATTAAATTTGATTTAATTTATCTAGATTTTATTTTATTTTTAAAATAATAATAATCAAATCTAAAATATCTCAGATCTGATTAGAATCAAACAAAAAAAATTTTGAAATATATCTCTTGATCTGATCAGATCTGAACGAATCTGATCCAAAAAATTAGAATTTTTCTTCACGAACTTCATTCGGTCCTCTATCAGCTGCGGATTTATTAGACTCGTCCGCTTGCTGCTCTTCTACAGCTTTCTTATGTTTCAATTTGAAAGCTTCTTCCACTCAGGCATATCCCTCAGCCCGAGCTAGTAGATCGGCAAAGTCCTTAGGATACTTCTTCTTCAAAGAGAACATCAAATCATTCTTCTGTAGGCTGTTCTTAAATGCGGCCATTATAATAGACTGGTCCAGATTCTGGACCTCCAATGTAGCAGCATTAAATCAAGTGATGTAAGCCCGAATAGATTCTCCCTCATTCTTGATATTTATCAGAAAATCCAAACCTCGGCGCGGACGTCGGCTGCTAACGAAGTGAGCCGCAAATTGATGGCTCATCTGATAAAAAAAAAGATCATACTCAATTTTAACGTCGAGTACCAATTTTTTGCTGCTCCCTTTAAGGTAGACGAAAAAGCTCAATATAAGATGGCATCTGATGCATCATGGAGCAGCATCATAGTCTGAAAGGCCTCCAGATGATCGATCAGATCAGAGGTTCCATCATAGCTTTTAAATTAGGAAAGCTTGAAGTTCGACGGAATGAACTCTTGCATAATTCGAAAAGAGAAAGGGGGGATCGGTGCAGACGTCATCATGGTGAGCCGGAACGATGTGGCAGAGTTTTTCAATCTATCGATCCATCTTCCATAGTTTTTGATCGAGGACGTCATCTCGATCGTAGATCTTGGAAGACTTCCGACGGTAGATGGGAAAAGTTTCTTTTGGAGAAAAATCACAATCCGAACAAGGATCCTCTGTTCTCTATTTTTCCTTCCCAGGGGCGATGGGTATACTAGCCCAATTGCTCTTCCTTGGAATCGATTCTTGATATTTCGATGGCGAATTTTTTGGCGGAATCATCGTCGAGGGCTGCCACATGGCCTACACCATCTCGGTGAGGTCCTAAACCCGCTGCATCAGTAGGTTAAATTGCTCCGGATCTACCATGGCTGTCGATGGAGGAGGAAGTTGAAGCGCCAGCGCTGGAGTAGGAACGGATGGATCTGGCTCGGATCTGACGGTAGATTTTTGGGTAGTCGCCTTCTTTGGAGGCATTTCTTGGGATTGAGGGAGAGGATAGAGATGGCCCTTGGAGAAGAAGATCCACAGGGTTGGCTGAGCACTCCTTTAAGAACAAGGGTACCTCAGGAACAGATGGTCCTTCCTTTAGCGTCAATCCTATTGGTGTAGAATCTGATTGACGTTGGATCAAGCTGGAGCTGAGGAAGAGGTCGCCGTCAGTGACCTGTAAAATAAAGTTTTATCCAAAGTCGGTGGTGGTGGCTCCGACAGGACTCTCTGACGATCAAGTTAGCTCTTCTAGCCAACAAAAATGGAGTGCTCAGGAAAGAAATCGATAGAGTTTCGGAAAGAAAAAGAGAGTTTAGAAAAAACGTATCTGGAGGATTCTTTTTTATAGACGGAGCCTGTAGCAGACTGATAATAACAGTCATACCGTCCAATAGTGGGCCACTCGGGGCCGCGTGGGATTTGGTACGGAGAGGGAGAGGTATCGTCTATAGCAGACTGATAGTGACAGCCATAACCGTCCAGTAGTGGACCGCTCGGGACCGCATGGGGTTTGCTATGGAGAGAGAGGTGTTGCCTGACTAATGTACCCATTTGTCGAGATTTAATAGTCGAAGTTCGGAGGAAGCAGGCATTGGTTGGTGAAGAACTTTGACATATATCAATTTCAGAGGAGTTCGAACTTTTAAAAGAAATACGACTATAGGGAACATCCGGAAGGAATGCTAGCTAAAATCTGAAAGTAATTCGCTGGAGGAATCTGATTGAAGGAGAAGTTCGAAAAAAATTCGACTTTTGGAGGAATCCGACTGAAGGCAGTTGGAGAAATTCGGAAGGAATTCGTTCTCTAGAGGAATCCGACTGAAAGAGAAGTACGAAAGGAGTTTGGCTTTTGGAGAAAATCTACTGAAGGAAAAGTTCGGAAGGAGTTCGGCTTCTGAAGGAATTCGACTGAAGGAAAAGTTCGATGGAGGAATCCGACTGAAGGAGAAATCCAAAAGAAATTTAGCTTCTGGAGGAATCTGACTTAAGAAGAAATTTGATGGAGAAATCTGACTGAAGGAGAAGTTTGGTTGAGATTCAGCTGTTGAAGAAATTTAGCTGGGGTTCGATCATTGAAGAAAAAATTTTTGATCAAAATTTTTTCATAATTATTAGTTGTATTAGATTAAGTATTAAATTGAGTTTGGATGAAAATAAAATTTATCTCTAAGGTATGCTATTGGATAGGCCACGGGAGAGGCAGCACTGATCAGACTGCCAGGCTCGGTGGACCCTTTTAATTTGACCATTGTGGCAGTGAGGTGGAGGAGAGTGTTTTAAAATATATTAGAAATAAGTAACGATAATGATAATGACGCGTACAAACTCCATATGTCACGATGATGATGAGACTGAATGTACTTTATTTGCAGATTCCGGGAGAGCCTTTTTATGGGCGCAGGTCAATACGGGATCCGCAATAGATGGCTCCCTCGGTGGTCGGTGCATGCGGGCCCAAGCATGTGCACCAAAATTGTCCAACTTCGGATATATTCCAAGTCATTTTCAAAAACAACCAACAGGCTACCCTCACTCACTCGGTATAATATGCTAGTTTCAGGATCGCATTCAAAAAATTTATCTAATTTTTTAAAAAAAATATATAATTAATATAAAACTAAATATATTCGAACCTATAAATCCATATTTATCATGTTATCAGATGATATTTAAAACTTTCTTGAACGAAGGAGACTATGGTGATTGTCTTGTGAACAGAGCTATTCCATTGCATTCTCGTGAGGAATTGGGTATATGACTTGAAATTTCAAACCCCAAACATTTACGATGCATGGAGGAGACAACTTTATTGGTAGCTAAGAAGTTCTCAACGCATTTAAAATACTTTTAATGTTCCAAATGATAACAACACAGCAGGAAAAGAGAATAATGATTGTTTGCTCAGCTATCTAGCACCCTTGGTTTTTTCCGAGAGGTTTCAAATTTCAAACCCATGAAGTGGTAAAAATGGCTATGTTTTCAGGAAAAAGATGGAGCCTCCAAAATTGGCTCGTCCCAACATCTCTTTTAACCTAAAGACATTATAATGTTTGAAAACAATTTGAGTTTTATCTAAGGCTAAGATGACCTCTACCGGTACATTTTGCAAAGGACGCTAACAAGAGTGTATTCCCCTGGATAAATCTCAGATACTATTTATGCCATCTGTCGAAAAGAGAATTTCTTCATTCCCTGCCATTCAGAATCATGCACGAGACTTTTATTTTTCGCAACTCCGAAGTAATAAAGAAAAGAAAAAATCATAATCTTTCTTTTTTGATTTTCTTTCTTGCATGTGTCTTAAGACTAAATTCATCTGATTTTTAAGAAAAATTATTAATACTTAGATTTTTGAAGAATTCATCGTAACCAGCTTTTTTAATTTTTTTGATCTTCATTATTATTATTATTATTATTATTTAATTTTTTTCTCTTTCGTATACCCCTACCTCCATATATCGGCCACTGCTCTAGTGGAAGATTTTTTTTTTAATTTTCAATACTTAAAACTAAAAAAATAAAAAAAAATAAAAAATAAATATAAAAAATATGCGAATAGATTCTTCATACCTTAAGTATTTTAAAATTTTTTTTTCTTTCATAAATTTACGTCGAACACCCACACCTCCCTACGGCACCACTCATGACTCTTCCGTCCGGTTATTGCTCCTCCACATGCATCTGTATATTTTTTTTAAAATTATTTTTAAAATTAAAATATTTTTTAAATTAAATAATAATTTTTAAATAATTAAAATTAAAATAATAATTTTTAAAATTAAAATATTTTTTAAAAAATAATTTAGAAAAATTAAAATAATAATTTTAAAAATCAAAATATTTTTTTATTATTTAAAAATTATTAATTAAAATAATATTTTTTTAATTATTTATTAATTATTTATAAAAAAATAATATTTTTATTATCTTATTTTTTTATTTTTTAAATAAAGTAATTTTAAATAATAATTTATTTTTAAATAATTTTTCTATTTAATTTATTATTTTATTTATTTTAAAAAATATTAATTTTAAATAATTTCATATGACTTGTCATCTATCCATTTGGTAACGAAACCAACATTTGAAGCAGCGATTTCGAAAATTTTGAAAATAAGTTGGAGGGCGTGGATGGTTTTGAAAATAAAATATTAAAAAAAATCCCTTGATACACTGGGCGTGGATTTTAATTCCAAGCGCTGTGGCACAATTACCTAGGCTTTTTCTTTTGCCTACTTGGAGAAGAATATCATGCGTCTCATTGATGGACATCAATCGAACAAGTATTATTTTTGGCGGGGAAAACAAAGAAAGGTTCCGTGATTTTTTCAGTGAGGAATTTTTGGTGCACTGCGGATGGTGCAGCGCGTGCACCCTCCGTGATTATTGTCTCGCGCACAGAATCGAAATAAATAAATAATATATATATATAGACACACGTCAAACTTCAGTTACTATAGATGATGCTCCTATGAGTGGTAACATACTTTTGTTTCGTCTTGGTCCGAGAAGGCCCAAGTGTTATTTGGGCTCGGGCTGGCATCGACGCCGTTTTCTCCTTCAAAATTCGCCCTCTAGATTCGTAGCTCGAGGTCAAAATTTAGTATTCCCACGCCCCCACCTCACTTCTCTTTCTTTAAACTTCTTTTGTTGTCGGAACCTGTAGGCTAGAAGAGCTCCAAGAGCTTTGAAAGGAGAGGAATTGTAAGGCTTCAAGCACTGGTGAGAGGTCTCCAGGTGAGGAAGCAGGTGATCTGCGCACAGTGCGAGGGTGTGCGGAAGATGCTTGTACCAAATCGATCTCGTTAAGGAAGCTGAGGTAGCCCTCCTTATTTACCTTTTCATGTCATTTTGTAATTACAATTTTATTTTCATGATTGATTTTTTTCTGATTTTCATCAATGACACGGTGAAGTACGCTGAGGATAGAGACATCTTGGATGAACAGTACTTGACTTGAAGATAAAGTCTAAAATTAGCACAAAAATGCCGAGATGCGGGGCACTCTTGGAACGAGTCTATATTCAAGCACGGAAGGTGCATATGAATATTGCGATCGACTCGAGAGATCGAATTGCTTACGGGCATTTGAGAGTATCGCATGTGTTCAGTATAATAGAGTTGCTAGACAGAGACATAGAGGGTACGCTTGGCTTATGTGACTGGATTGCTGCGTACTTATTGGTATATCCGAGGGAAGGACTCAAGAGAGCTGACCTTGATGTGTCGTATACTGGAGCACCGCACGGATGTTTGGATAAGAAAACACTCATTTTGTGTGGCACCAAATCATTTTTTTTTTTTTAAATGATGGAATGCGGAGGAATTAAGGTACCCCTCAATTTAATTAATTTGAAATAAGTATATGTACAAGGAAAGAAAATCTAAGTACAGGTGCAGTCCGTGTGTAGAGAAATTTTTATTACTTGGAATTTTTAATCTTAGGTGCAAAAATTTGTGATTTTAATGAAAGTAAGGAGATAGCTGGAAACCGTTGAGAATTATGCCGGCAACATCTGCTAATTAAAATAAGAAATGGTTTTTGAATAATAGTAATAATTCATGATTTGTTCTCTATATTGCTTCCATCAAATCTTGATGTTGATGGGTTAGAGAACTGAACATTTGAACGTCTGAAGACAATATTGCTTTGCAGTCGCATCCTTTATTGACCATAATTCACCTTGCACTCAAGATTTCCACATCTTCTGGTCTATTGGTGCTGAATTTGTTATGGGGCATCTGAATTTTTTATTTGACTTGAGCTCTGCATCCTAAACCAAAATTTTTTTGTGCATGGTGCTTTCATTTCTAGACACATTTTTTGCTCCATAAGTTTTAACTCAATCTGGCATTGATAATGAGAATTCTGGGTTACCATCTGTTTCAAAAAGTGGCATGATGCTGGTAGAAATTTTATGCTTTGCATCACCAATAGCTGATGTGGCACTGCAAAGTTGAGGTTGGTATGTAGAGCTTGATCTTTATAGAAACAATCACGCAGTTGTGCACTGAGAGGCTTGAATGCTGTTGCACTCCATCACTGAAAGAGTGAATGATGGTGGACCCAATTTCTGTTAAATTTTACTTGGTCTTCTAAATGTCGTTCCCTTTGAGTCTTTTAAAATGCATTACAAAATCAAGGCACACTAGATGAAGTTACGGCTGAGGCAAGATGGAGCTACAGAGAGGGAACGAGCTATCACTTACTCTCTTTCTCAACACTTTTTAAGTCATCAAAGATTTGATCTACATTTCGGAGCATTATTGGCTTAACAATTCCATTTAAACTGACTGGAAACCTTATTTTGACTACTTCTTTCAGCAATGGAGGTCAACCTTGAATGCAACGTCTAACTCATCTGTGGCCTCTCAAGCATCATGAGGTCGAATTGGATTGGGGCTGGTTTAGAAGGGTGGATAGCACCAAAGCCTTCAGAGAATAGGCTAAAGAACAAGCTCAGACTGTTCCTTCTGAGGCCAACTGTTCTAGAAGAATTCTGTGGAGCATGTTTGAAGTGTTCAGATTCTAACTTGGTAAAAATCAGAAAGAACAATATCACTACAATGGTTTCAATGGAACCTTCATCACTACCTAAAAAACATTGTGAAGCTCAATCTTCCTCCTCTTCTGAATTCCAGTATGGTGAGAGTTCTCTCCATCATCATCTTCCATGTGCACATGATGCCCCGGTATATGGAACCACCCTCTTCATGTCAGAAAGAATGTAGGAGAGCTTTAAAGGTAGGCCCAACCATATGAAATTGACAGAGTCGACCAAGGCAAAGCAGAAAGTCAGCAATGGTCATAGAATCTTCAGTATCATCATGGGTGGCTTTCTCTACCATAGACTCAAAGAATAGTGCGGGTTCAGGCTCAGTTTGATATTTTAAAGCACTAAAAGCCAGGCCTTGGAAGGGAAGCCCAGGACAAGAAGCATGGACAAGGAGAACAATAGCTGTGGTGAGAGAGCTTCTTTGTGTTGAATGTTTCATGTGTCTGCTTCATTTCTTATTACAACTTTGAAGTCATGTGTTCTTGGTATCTCTTTTTGGTGCCCAACAACTTCTTGTCATGTGTGATTGTTTACATAATGCATGGTTTTTCTTTTTCAAATATTCTGCTTACCAGTCAATAAATGTGGTTTCACTTGTTCTATTCTATATAAATCGCTAATATATTTTAGGAACACATCGTTTTACCAATTATTGTGAATCTCTCTCAAAAATCTTTAATTGCTTGCGTATGGTTGCGTTTGGACGTGCTGATTCATGAGTTTTCATTGAACCGTGCATGTGATTTGAGATTGTGGTGATAACTTATGCTATCTAGTAAGATCAAGGTGAGCCTATTGTGTGCATTTATTAGGATGAGCATGGTTTTATTCTGGACTACCCACAACATGCCTAAATGGTTGTTTTCGATGAGTATACTTTGTCTTTAAAGTGGTGTGACTTTTGGCTCTATGATCATCTAGGTCAAGATGAGCATGAACGTAGTGTCTTCGACAACGAGCATGGTTCTATTTGGGACTACCTGCAACAGCATAAAACTAGTTTTCCTTCTGCAGCCAATCAAGAAATATCTACCTTCTTTGTCAGAATTTGTGTTTCTATCACAAGGGAGCAGATCGAATGAATTGGGATGGCCTGAGCTTGAATAGCTTCTCTGTAGAGTGTTTCTATATAGGCAATATATGAGTATGTATACATACATACATACATATACATTCATACCATCAATGGGATTCAACAATTTTGTGATTATTTAAGATAAGTTCAAGGACTCTTGGAACAGAATTTTTTTTTTTTTTTTTTTTTTTAATAGAAGCAAGCTACTTATTCTGATGTTCTGGTGTCCCCGCATGGCTGCAACTTGTCAATCAAATTATTTAGTATATTACTGGATGGCCATTGAGCACTTTCTTTTGAGCAAGAAAATTGAGCAATTTATTTTTCCTGATATCTATGTCTGCTTCCTCATTAATTTATTAATGATTATAAAAGGGTAATTATTACTGTTGGTGCAGAAATCCATCGCCGCCGGAGGTCGCCGAAATCGTGGCCGCTGAGCGCCGCCGGGGACCTGCAAAATGAAGTCCCGTCCGGAACCGGTGGGGTGGTGGCTCCGGCAGGACCCTCCGACGGTCAAGTTAGTTTCCGGCCAACAGTAATGGAGTGCTCGGAATGAGTTCCGGAGCTTAGAGATGTGGAGGAGAGCTTAGAGAGTCGAGAGTTCAGAGAGCTTAGCCTTAGCGTGTCGGGAGGGTCCTTTATATAGTGGAGCTTGATGGTGACAACTGCAGCCGCGTGCTGGCGGGCCGCTCGAGGTTCGGCGGAGTCAGTCTCACTGGTGCCGTGTGCGGCGGATTGAGGGTGACAGCCATCGCCGCCTGAGTCGGCGGATTGAGGGTGACAGCCATCGCCGCCTGACAGTGGGTCGCTATCGCCTGCGGCGGTTGCAGAGCTTGCCGAATGAAGGGTTGAAGGCCTTCGTGTGCCCATTTCGGAGGAGTTCGGGCTCCTGAAGAAGAAGATAGGAGGGAGTTCGGCTCCCATAGACGTCTGGCTGGAGGTATGCAGCTAAGGCTCGTCCGCTGAAGAGTTCGGCTGCTGAGAATCCGAAGCTCGGCCGTTTGGAGGTTCGGCCGGCTGTTGGACTTCGGCTGAGGCTTGGACACTTGAGAATTCGGTAGGAGCTCGATCGGCCGAAGTTCGATGAGGGCGACCGCTGCGGAGTTCGGCCGAGTGACGACTGCTGAGGGGACTTCATTGAAGCTCGGCCGCTTGGAGTCGGTCCGAAGGAGTTCGGCCGTGGGGAGTCCGAAAGAGTTCGGCCGCCCAGGAAGTTTGGTCTCGACGCTGGGAGTCCGGAAGAGTTCGGAAGCTGACCAGTTCGGCCTGCTGGAAGAAGTTCGGCCGCTGGGAGTTCGGCCCGGAGCCTGGGGCTGGGGAGTTCGGCAGCTAGGCAGCTAGGTAGTTCGGCCCGGACCTTGGTGCAGGGGAGTTCGGCCTCTAGGCAGTTCGGCCGTGGTAGGGGCTCGGCCTGGCGCCTGGCGCTATAGCTCCTCAGCGGCTACTGGTTACATTGGGCTGAGCGTCGGGCCGGGCTTCGGCAGGAGCGGGATTTATCCCCAACAGTAGCCCCCCCACTCCCGAGTTCAAAAATTGAAGGAAGGGAGTACCAAAACAGGCGACTGCCGAAGTCTTCTTCCAGGCTCCGCATTTGTTGCAGCTGAAGCTCGGGGGAGGTCTCATCTCCAGCCAATATTGACGCTGAAGTTGAAGCTGAGGCTTGGGGGAGACCTCGTCCCCAGTCGATGTTTGGAGTTGAAGTGGGACTCGTTTCCAGCCAAAATTGGTGAAGCCGATGTTGAGGCCGGAGTCAATGTCGCCCCCCGTGGTCAGGGTCGGAGTTGACATTGCCTTCATCAACCGAAGTCGATTCGGGGGAGACCTCCTCTTTTGCAGTCAAGGTTATGATCGCTTGGGGGAGATCCCGTCTCCCGCTGATGCTGACACCGAAGTTGAAGCTGAGGTCCGAAGGAGACCTCGTCTTCTGCAGTGAAGCTTGCCGTAGACTCTGGGGCTCGGCCTTGGACCTTGCTCACGTTAGGACGAGGTTCTCCTCTTGTTCCTAACGGGCTGTGGGGGCACATCCGGACCGTCGTCCGAGCTTCTCCCCCCATCCCGTCCTTCGTGAACGGGGTCTTCGACTTTGCTCACGTTAGGACGAGGTTCTCCTCCTGTTCCTAACGGGCTGTGGGGGCACATGGGACCGTCGTCCTCGCCTCTCCCCCCATCCCGTCCTTGGTGGACGGGGCCTTCGACTTTGCTCACGCTAGGACGAGGTTCTCCTCCTGTTCCTAGCCGGCTGTGGGGGCACATGAGGACCGTCGTCCTCGCTTCTCCCCCCATCCCGTCCTTTGTGGACGGGGCCTTCGACTTTGCTCACGCTAGGACGAGGTTCTCCTCCTGTTCCTAGCCGGCTGTGGGGGCACATGAGGACCGTCGTCCTCGCTTCTCCCCCCATCCCGTCCTTTGTGGACGGGGCCTTCGACTTTGCTCACGCTAGGACGAGGTTCTCCTCCTGTTCCTAGCCGGCTGTGGGGGCACATGAGGACCGTCGTCCTCGCTTCTCCCCCCATCCCGTCCTTTGTGGAACGGGGCCTTCGACTTTGCTCACGCTAGGACGAGGTTCTCCTCCTGTTCCTAGCGGGACATTTCCGCTCGCTTTTTTCCCAGCGACCCTGAAACGATAGTGTCGAGCAACAAGGTTTTATTGAGGGAAACTACTGGTAGTACATTCTCAGGTTTTCTGAGTTCCAAGGTCGGGGAAGCGCTAGTCCTCCGAGCTCCTTTAGGCGATAGGTTCCAGGTCGGATGACCTCTACCACTTCGTACGGACCTTCCCAATTTGGGACGAGCTTCCCTTGACTCTGGGGCTGAGAGAGACGGCTGCTCGTCGGAGCACCAAGTCCCCAACTCTGAACGCCTTGCTTTTTGACTCTGGAATTGTAATACCGAGCCACCTTCCGTTGGTAGGTGGCCATCCGGATGCGGGCTGCCTCCCTCTTTTCTTCTAGAAGGTCGAGGTTGGCTCTGAGGTCCTGGGGGTTGAGTTGCTCGTTGAAGCCCACGATTCGAGCAGACGGGAAGTTTGAGCTCGATCGGGATGACTGCCTCGGTGCCGAAGGCCAAGGCGAAGGGCGTGTCTCGCCGGTCGGTACCCTCTGCGTTGTTCGGTATGCCCAGAGGACGTGGTAGAGTTCGTCTGCCCAGGCCCCTTTTGCCCTGTCGAGCCTCGTTTTGAGGCCTTGCAGCAGGGTCCGATTGGTCACTTCGGCTTCCCCATTGGCTTGCGGATGAGCCACCGATGTGAAGTGGTGGGAGACGTTTAGTCCTTCGCAGAACTCGGCAAACCGGGCTCCAGCGAACTGTCGCCCATTATCGGTTATGAGGGCTCGGGGCAGACCGAACCGGCAGATCAGCGTCTTCCAGACGAAGTCCTGCACCTTGGCCTCGGTGATCTTCGCTAGTGGTTCCGCCTCGACCCACTTGGTAAAGTAGTCAATCGCGACCAGGAGGAACTTCCGTTGTCCGGACGCCGTTGGGAAGGGGCCGAGGATGTCCATCCCCCACTGCGCGAAGGGCCAGGGTGCAGTGAGCGGAGTGAGTTCGGACGCCGGCTGCCTTTGCACGCTGGCGTTCTTCTGGCAGCGGTCACATTTCTTCACGTATTCCGTGGAATCACGAAGTAGGGTTGGCCAGTAGTACCCTTGCCGAAGTAGTCTTTGCGATAGGGATCTGGCTCCCGCGTGACTTCCCGCAGAGTCCTTCGTGGACATCCTGTAGCGCGATGTAGGCCTCAGAGGGTCGGAGGCACCTCAGCAACGGGAGGGAGTACGACCTTTTATATAACCTGCCCTCGTACAAGACGTAGCGGGAGGCTTGACTCCTGAGCTTCCGAGCTTCTCTCCGGTCGTGAGGGAGGACCCCTTCTTCGAGGTAGGCGATCAGCGGGTCGATCCAGCTGGGCTCGAAGTCCGTCCGCAGGATGGCCTGAGGTTCTTCGGTGGTCGGGCACTTCAGAGTTTCCAGAAACACTTCTTTTGGTAGTTCGGCCGGGGCAGAAGTGGCCAACTTGGAGAGAAGGTCGGCCCTTGTATTCCCGGTCCTTGGGATGTGCCGAATGTCGAAGCTGTCGAAGGCTGGTATTAAGTTCTTCACCTTCCCGAGGTACATCACCATGCTTTCCTCCCGCGCCTCGTAGCTGCCGCCGACCTGACCGACCACCAACTGGGAGTCGCTATAGACTTGAAGCCGACCCACCTTCAATTCCCTGGCTATCTGCAGCCCGGCTATCAGCGCTTCATACTCGGCCCCATTGTTGGTTGTGGGAAACTCGAAGCGCAATGTGCGTACTCGGTGACGATCCCCTCGGGGCTAACCAGGACCAGCCCTGCGCCGGCCCCGCTAGAGTTGGATGAGCCATCCACGTGCAGAACCCAGGCGCCTTCAAGAAGGTCGGCCCTTTCTTCAGGGAAGCTCGACCGCCACAGCTCGGCTTCGTTGGGGCTTGGTCTCCCTCCGATGATAGTCTCGCTTGATTCAAGTTCGGCTTCAACTGGTGCGGTGCATTCCAGCACGAAGTCCGCCAGTATCTGAGCCTTGATCGATGGCCTGGGCCGGTAATTGATGTCGAACTCCGTGAGCTCGATCGCCCATTTGGCGATTCTTCCTGAAGCGTCTGCTCGGTGGAGGACGGCTCTTATTGGTTGGTCCGTGAGGACCGTTATGGTATGCTCCTGAAAGTAAGGTCGGAGCCTCCTGGCAGCGATTAGAAGACAGTAAATTAATTTTTCTAACTTGGAGTACCTGGTCTCCGCGTCCCTCAAGGCTCGGCTCACGTAGTAGACTGGTTGTTGCGCCTTCGCATCTTCCCTGACCAGGACAGCCGCCAGGGCCATTGGAGAGACAGCTAGGTACAGGAGCAGCCCTTCTCCAGGTTCGGGCTTTGCCAGCAGCGGGGGCGCGCCGAGGTAGTTTTTGAGCTCCTCGAATGCCTGTTTGCACTCCGCTGTCCAGCAAAAATCTTTCGGTCGCCTGAGGACCTGGAAGAAAGGGCAGGCACCGCTCGGCCGACCTCGAGACAAAGCGGTTCAGGGACGCCACCTTCCCAGCCAGGCGCTGAACTTCCTTAATTGTTTTCGGGGCAGTCATCTCCTGAATGGCTCGGATTTTCTCGGGATTTGCCTCGATTCCGCGTCTCGACACCATGAATCCTAGAAATTTTCCGGAGGTCACGCCGAAGGCGCATTTGGTCGGGTTCAACTTCATCTTGTGCCTCCTAAGCGCACCGAAAGTTTCTTCAAGGTCGGCGAGGTGGTCTGTCGAGGCTCGGCTTTTGACTAGCATGTCGTCCACGTACACCTCCATGTTGCGGCCGATCTGCCCCTTGAAGACCTTATTGACCAAGCGCTGGTAGGTGGCTCCTGCATTCTTGAGTCCGAAAGGCATGACCCTGTAACAATAGAGACCTCGGTCAGTAATAAAGGTGGTCTTTTCTTCATCCTCGGGCGCCATGCGTATCTGGTTATAACCAGAAAATGCGTCCATAAAAGTGAGGAGCTCGTGGCCCGAGGTTGCGTCCACCAGCTGATCGATCCTCGGCAGGGGGTAGCTGTCCTTTGGGCAGGCTTTGTTCAGCTTCTTGAAGTCGACGCACATCCTCCATTTGTTGTTTGCTTTTTTGACGAGGACCACGTTCGAGACCCAGGTCGGATAGTTGACCTCCCGGATGAGTCCGGCTTCGAGGAGCTTATCCACTTCTTCGGCTACCGCCTTCTGTCTCTCTGGGGCTTGGTGGCGTAACTTTTCTCTGATGGGTCGGTGCCTTGGGTCGATGGCCAGCCGATGTTCTATAACATCGGCGTCGATCCCTGGTACATCCGCTGGGGCCCAGGCGAAGACGTCCGCATTCCTTCTGAGGAAAGCGACGAGCTGTCCCTAACCTCGGCCGCCAAGTTGGAGCCGATCCGCACCTCATGCCCCGGGTCTCCGTCGTGTAAGGACACAGGGACGAGGTCTTCCGCAGGTTCGCCCCGTTCTTCAGTGAGGTCGTCGCGGACGTCCAGTCCATCAACAAGGTAAGGGTCGGGCCGGTCTCCCCCGCGCAGGGCGACTGAGTAGCAGTACTTTGCCAGGGCCTTGGTCTCCTCTGACCTCGCCGACTCCGTGGCTCGTCGGGAATTTCATCTTTAAGTAGTAGGTTGACACTACCGCCCGTAGTGCGTTTAGGCCGGGTCGCCCAAGGATTGCATTATAGGCGGACGGGGTCCTCACGACCAGAAAGTCGATCCGCGCCTTGGCCAATTTTGGGGATTGGCCCGCCGTCACCGCCAAAGTCACCATGCCTTCGACCGGAACGGCGTGTCCGGCAAATCCTACCAGGGGGGAATTTACAGGTCCTAAGCGGGTGTCAGGTAGGGACATTTTTAAGAAGGCATCGTAAAACAATATGTCCGCCGAACTTCCATTATCCACCAAAACGCGGCGTACATCATAATCAGCGACGTTTAAAGAGATTACAACCGCGTCGTTATGTGGAAATCGGATCCCTTGGGCGTCTGCCTCGGTGAAGGTCACGGGCTCCGAGGTCCTCTGCCTCTTCGCCGGTCCCTCGGATTCGTCGGTCTTTCCCCGCTGCGGTCCTCCCGAGACGGTGTTAATGACGCCGAGAGGCGGCCGATCCTCCTGCCGATCCTCCCCATTCGGCGGCAACATTCTCGGCCGATCTTCCCGCTCTTTAGGTTGTCTTTGCAGGAATCGGCCAAGCCTGCCCCGCCGGACCAGCTCCTCGATTTCGTCCTGGAGCTGGATGCACTCCTCGGTATCGTGACCGTGGTCACGGTGGTAAAGGCAGAACTTGTTGGGGTTGCGTTTTCTGGGATGGGAACGCATTCCTCTCCGGCTCCGGAAGTCGTCCCTTGATCTCCAGCAGCACTTGAGCCTTCGGGGCGTTGAGGGGGGCGTAGCTGTGAAAACGCCGTCGGAGGGGAGAACCTTGGCGCGGAGAGGAACCTCGTCGCGGGGGAGAACCTCGGCGCCGGGGGGAACTTCGGCGTCGGGGGGGACTTCGGTGCCGAGGGGAACTTCGGCGTGCCCTTCCGTCGGTGGCTTCCCGCCCCCGAGCCTGAGGTGGAGTCCGGGCTCGCCCGCGACCAGGGGGAGTTCGGGAGCGCGGCCAAGCTTCGGTGCGCTTTCTTTCTTCGGCGGGCCTTCCCGCTCTGCCTACTCGTCGCTTGTCGCGAGCTTCATTATCCTTGGCCTCAAAAGCCTCCTCTGCCCGGGCATAGCTTTCGGCCCGAGCTAGCATGTCAGCGAAATCCCTGGGATATTTCTTTTCCAGGGAGAACAACAGGTCGTTCTTCTGAAGGCCGCCCTTGAGGGCGGCCATAGCAACTGATTGGTCCAGGTTCCGGACTTCCAGCGCGGCAGCGTTGAACCGGGTGACGTAAGCCCGGATGGGTTCCCCCTCTTTTTGCCTGATGGCCAACAAGGAATCCGAGCCTCTGCGCGGCCGTTTGCTGCTGACGAAGTGGGCCGCGAATTGTTGACTCATTTGGTCAAACGATAGGATGGTGCCCGGCTTAAGCGCCGAGTACCAATTCCTGGCCGCTCCCTTGAGGGTAGAAGGGAAAGCCCGACACAAAATGGCATCAGGCGCGCCATGGAGCAACATCGTCGTCCTGAAGGCCTCCAAATGGTCGACCGGGTCGGTGGTCCCATCGTAGCTTTCAAAATGCGGGAGCTTGAAGTTCGGCGGTACCTGTTCCTGCATAATTTTCTGTGAGAAGGGAGGATCAGTGCAAATATCGTTACCGCGGGAGGAAGGAGTATGACGAAGTTCTTCTATGCGTCGTCCCATCTCCAAGAGCCTTTGATCCAGGAAATCTTCGCGATCCTTAATCCCCAAGGTCTTCTCGCGGAATAGGTGTGAAGCCTCTCCCTGGGTCGAGCCGCGGTCCGAGCAGGGGCTCTTTGCCGGCTGCCCTTCTCTCCCGAGGGCCGGAGGTCGGGTAGCCCACATCGGTCGCTCCTGGACTGGGTTCCCGGGCTCCGGGGAACCCCGCGCCGGTCGAGTGGGCGCCGGACCTCGCGAATGCGTGGCCTGCACTGCCTGCACCGCCTCCGTAAGATCGCGGACCTGCTGGGCAAGCAGGTCGAACCGCTCCGCATCTACCGCGAGTACGGAGCGGGCCCGTGTTGCCGGGGCCGGAGTGGGAGCGGACGGACCCGAACGGGATCGGGCCGCGGAGGCTGCCGACCTCCGGGTCGAGGCTCTTCTGGGGGGCATTTTTCTTTTCCAGAAAAGGAATACTGAAGAGGGAGAAGAGAGATCCGGAGCAGGGGAAGGAAATCGTCGCCGAGCACTCCTTTAAGAACAAGGGAACCTCGAAGGTTCAGGCCCTTCCTTCTAGCGCCAATCTGTTGGTGCAGAAATCCGTCGCCGCCGGAGGTCGCCGAAATCGAGGCCGCTGAGGTCGCCGCCGGGGACCTGCAAAACGAAGTCCCGTCCGGAACCGGTGGGGTGGTGGCTCCGGCAGGACCCTCCGACGGTCAAGTTAGTTTTCCGGCCAACAGTAATGGAGTGCTCGGAATGAGTTCCGGAGCTTAGAGATGTGGAGGAGAGCTTAGAGAGTCGAGAGTTCAGAGAGCTTAGCCTTAGCATGTCGGGAGGGTCCTTTATATAGTGGAGCTTGATGGTGACAACTGCAGCCGCGTGCTGGCGGGCCGCTCGAGGTTCGGCGGAGTCAGTCTCACTGGTGCCGTGTGCGGTGGATTGAGGGTGACAGCCATCGCCGCCTGAGTCGGCGGATTGAGGGTGACAGCCATCGCCGCCTGACAGTGGGTCGCTATCGCCTGCGGCGGTTGCAGAGCTTGCCGAATGAAGGGTTGAAGGCCTTCGTGTGCCCATTTTGGAGGAGTTCGGGCTCCTGAAGAAGAAGATAGGAGGGAGTTCGGCTCCCATAGACGTCTGGCTGGAGGTATGCAGCTAAGGCTCGTCCGCTGAAGAGTTCGGCTGCTGAGAATCCGAAGCTCGGCCGTTTGGAGGTTCGGCCGGCTGTTGGACTTCGGCTGAGGCTTGGACACTTGAGAATTCGGTAGGAGCTCGATCGGCCGAAGTTCGATGAGGGCGACCGCTGCGGAGTTCGGCCGAGTGACGACTGCTGAGGGGACTTCATTGAAGCTCGGCCGCTTGGAGTCGGTCCGAAGGAGTTCGGCCGTGGGGAGTCCGAAAGAGTTCGGCCGCCCAGGAAGTTTGGTCTCGACGCTGGGAGTCCGGAAGAAGCTCGGAAGCTGACCAGTTCGGCCTGCTGGAAGAAGTTCGGCCGCTGGGAGTTCGGCCCGGAGCCTGGGGCTGGGGAGTTCGACAGCAGCTAGGTAGTGGGGAGTTCGGCTAGGCAGCTAGGTAGTTCGGCCCGGATCTTGGTGCAGGGGAGTTCGGCCTCTAGGCAGTTCGGCCGTGGTAGGGGCTCGGCCTGGCGCCTGGCGCTATAGCTTCTCAGCGGCTACTGGTTACATTAGGCTGAGCGTCGGGCCGGGCTTCGGCAGGAGCGGGATTTATCCCCAATAATTACAAATTCAAATGGTGTGAGCGAGCTAGCAGACAGGAAATCCTAAGCATAAGGTAAAGAGTACTGTTATATTATTAGTGAAAACTGTAATACTGGCAGATATTTCAAGGTTGTTGAAGTTATTTCAGATTAACTGAATCAATTGTTATTATTTTTCAGCAAGATTAAATCTTGAAAGTTGACGCAGCTTCATAGAAACTTGTGCAGCTAAGATGCATGGCCTTTTGCATAACAGAGAATCACATTTTAGAGGTTCCTTATCTGCCTGAGAATCAGCTTATCTTTACAGTACTGAAAAAAAGAAATAGGAAATTTTCATAACTTGGATTGCAAGAAAGAAAAAAAATGATAAGCAATTTGTGAGAGGAGACGAGGATAAAAAAATTGGTCAACTATGGCGAGTTTGCCTGAGAAATAGCTTGGTCTTTGTGGTATTTAAAGTATTGAGTACTTGTTGTTGTGGCTCAAACTTTGTCCAAATTGAACATTATTTAATTAATTATTATGGTAAGTAGGTGAGTATAATTATTGACTTATCTGAAGAGTAGATTAGGTAAAGAAACAAAGACTCTGATGAAAAAATTTATGATAATAAAAATATATGTTGGTGCAGAATCTGATTGATGTCGAATCGAGCTGGAGTTGGGGAAGATGAGGTCACCATCGGTGATCTACAAAATAAAATCTTATTCGGAGTTGGTGGTGGTGGCTCCGGCAGGATCCTCCGATGATCAAATCAACTCTTCTAGTCAATAGAAATGGAGTGCTTAGGTATGAATTCAGCAGAGTTTTGGGAAAGAAGTCAAGAGCTCAGAGAAAACGTATCTAAAGGGTCCCTTTTTATACACGGAGTTTATTGTAACCATTCGGTAGTGGACCATTCTGAGCCACGTGAAATTTATTACGGAGAGAGGTGTCGCTCATAATAGACTGATAATGACAGTCGTAACCGTCCGATAGTGGGATTACCTATAGCAGACTGATAAATGACAGTTGTAACCGTCCGGAGAAAGTAGGTGTTCAGAATCCGACTGAAAGAGAAGTCCATAAGAAGTTCGACTCCTAGAGAAATCTGACTGAAGGAGAAGTCCGAAAGGAGTTCAACTACTGAAGGAGTCCGGAAGGAGTTCGGCTCCTAGAGAAATTCGGCTGCTAGAGGAATTCGAAAGAAGTTCGACTCCTAAAGAAATTCGAAAGGAGTTCAGTTCCTAGAGAAATTTGACTGCTGGAGAAATTCGGAAGGAGTTTGGCTCCTGAAGGAAGTTCGACCGCTGGAGAAATTTGGCTACTAAAGAAATTTGGCCGCTGGAGTTCGACTGCTGGAGAGAGAATTCTTAATCGAAGCTCTTCCATGATTATCAGTCATGTTAGGCTAAGCAACAGACTGGACTTCGATGGGAGCGAGATTTATCCCCAACAATAGTCCTCCTACTTTCGGATTCAAAATTTGAAAGAAGAGAGTACAAAAAAGACGACTGCCGAAGTTTTCTTCCGGATTTTATACCCGTTCAGATTGAAGTTGAAGCTCGAAGAAGATTTTATCTCCAACCGAGGTTGAAATTGAAGCTCGGAGGAGATCTTATCTCCAACCGAGGTTGAAGAAGATCTTATCTCCTGTTGATTTTGAAGTTGAAGCTTGAAGGAGATCTTATCTCCAGTCGAGATTGAAGGAGATCTTATCTTCTATACCAGAAGCCTTCTATCTGATCTAAAAAAAAAGTTCAACTTAATCTTTTCTTGTTATAATTCACAAAAGATAAGAATGTTGAAATAAGAATTCTTTATTGAAAAGTGGTTAACGATATTATAAGTTTTCAAAATTTTAACATTGACACTATGTAGCTGCTTAATATCTTTTCTTGCCGATGTCTCTTAATCATGGTATTGATACTTCCACGCAGGGATTGGCTTCTTTAAGACCCCTCCCCCTGGGTCTCCCCTGGTTGCGAAAGAGCCCTTGGTTGCTCTCCTCTTGCTTCAGACCGGCGTCTAAGGAATTGACCCAACCGACCTCTTCTGATGAGCTCCATAATTTCATCTTGGAGTTGAATGCATTCTTCAGTATCGTAGCCATGGTCACAATAGTAGAGATAATACTTACTTCGATTGCGCTTATTTGGGAAAGATCGTAATTCTTCTGATCTCGATAGCTGATTCTTGATTTCCATCAGAACTTGCGCTTTAGGAGCATTACGGGGGCGTAGTTGTGGAATCTTCCGGAGGGAGAACTTCTTCGTGCCCTTCTATCAGGGCTTCTTTGATGATGAGCTTGAGAGAGAGTTCGGACTTGCTTGCGCTTAGAGGGGGTCCGTAAGCATGGCCGAACTTCATTCGACCCTCCATCAGCGGCGGATCTATGCCACTCTCCTGCGGCTTCCTCATCCTTCAACTTGAAGGCTTCTTTCATTCGGACCTATCCCCCAGCTCGAGCTAGCAGATCGACAAAATTTCTGAAGTACTTTTTCTTCAGAAAGAATAGCAAATCATTCTTCTGAAGGCCACTCTTGAGTGCGGCCATCGTAATTGACTGATCCAGGTTCCGAACCTTCAATGCAACAGCATTAAATCGGATGATATAAGTTCAAATGGATTCTTCCACCTTCTGCTTGATGTTCATCAGAAAATTCGAACCTCGATGGGGACGCCGGCTGCTAACAAAATGAGCCACAAATTGATGGCTCATCTGCTCAGAGAAGAAGATCATACCTGACTTCAACATCGAGTATCAATTTCTTACTGCTTCTTTTAAGGTAGATGGAAAAGCTCGGCATAATATGGCGTCTGGTGTGCCATGGAGCAGCATCATGATCTGAAAGGCTTCCAGGTGATCAATCAGATTAGAGATTCCATCGTAGCTTTTAAATTAGGAGAGCTTGAAGTTCGGCAGAATGAGCTCTTACATAATTCAAAAAGAGAAAGGGGGATCGATGCAGACGTTGTCATGGGCATTTTTGTTTTTGTTGGAAAGAACTCTAGAGAGAAAAAAGAGAGATCACTGTTGAGCACTCCTTTAAGATCAAGAAAACCTCAGGAATAGAGCCCTCCTAGTGCCAATCTTGTTGGTGCAGAATCTAGTTAACGCCGGATCGAGCTGGAGTTGGGGAAGATGAGGTTGTCGTCGATGACCTACAAAATAAAGTTCTATCCGAAGTCGGTGGTGGTGGCTCCGGCAGGATCCACCAACGATCAAGTCAGCTCTCCTGGCCAACAAAAATGGAGTGCTCGGATATGAATTCAGCAGAGTTTTAGGAAAGGAGTCAAGAGCTCAGAGAAAACGTATCTGGATGATCTCTTTTTATAGATACAGCTTGTTGTAACTGTCTGATAGTGGGCTACTCTAGGCCTCGTGGAATTTATTATTGAGAGAGATGTCGCTCGTAATTGACTGATAATGACAGTCGTAACCATCCGATAGTGGGATTGTCTGTAGCAGACTGATAAATGACAGTCGTAACCGTCCGAAGAAAGTAGGCGTTCGGAATCCGACTGAAGGAGAAGTCCGTAAGGAGTTCGGCTTCTGGAGGAATCTGACTGGTGGAGAAATCCGGAAGGAGTTCGGCTCCTGGAGGAATCCGGAAGAAGTTTGGCTCCTGGAGAAATCCGACTGCTGGAGAAATTCAGAAGAAGTTCGGCTCCTGGAGGGAGTCCGAAAGGGGTTTGGCTGTCGGAGGAGTTCGACTACTGAAGGAGTTCGGCCGTTGGAGGGGTTCGGTCGAGATTCGACTACTGGAGGAAGAATTCTTAATCGAAGCTCTTCCATGATTATCAATCGCATTAGGCTAAGCTTCAGACTGGAATTCGATGGAAACGAGATTTATTCCCAACAATATACTTAATGTTTATTATGAAGGAGAGCATGATGATGATTTATCAAGGTGTAGCTAGCAAAACTTTAAACTTTATACTTAGCAGTTCATACAAGTTGCATGTTTGTCCTCTTACAGGCATTGATGTGATGCTGTCAAGGCAGTTTGTTCCCGGTGCCTGAATGTCAGAAACCGGTCAAAGTAAAGAATCTTCTGCATGCATTTTAAGTTGAGAGCTTCATGTAATTTCCCAATCAACTACATTTCTTATCACACATATTTGAAGTATGCACTTGAAAGTTTTATTCCTGGGAATTTGATACTGTTTTTGAATTTGGAGAACCAGGGGCAGAGCGTCGTCAGCGCCATTCATCAAATGTTCAAGTTAGTTTTGATGCATTAGAATTCCAAACAACTGAATCTCTTTTTCCCTTGCTCTTTCCTTTGCCTATTATGATGGTATTAATTAAAATTTGAGAATGTCCATTGCAGGGGGTACCGTAGCACTACAGAGAACCTGGTCCCATCCACATTAACAACTGAGGGCTTTCAGTTTTGGAATTGAATCAGGCACTGGGGCGGATTGCATCTTTTTCTGGCGTAAATTGGATCACGATGTATTCATGACAAAATTGATTCTTGGAGATGGATGGATACCTTGAACTTTCTAAGACTGCTTTAAGTCTTATATATTTAATCACAGATCCTTGCATGCTAGTGCTTGTTGAAAGCTAGCATTCAAAAGCCAACAAACGAAATCCATAAAGTCTGAAATTTTACAAAGGGGACATGCGATCCTTATCTTCTGTAAGGATTCTGTAGAATTTCATTATGGCTTCCAAGGACTGGAGGACCACTCTGTGCAGAGTATTAAGCATTCAAGTGGGTTTGTTATGGCGATTCGTCCAATCCTGGTGAAATGCCGCAAGAGTCTTTACATCTCGAATAACTCTATAGGAGGTGGCAAACTACCTAAATTCGCTAACACATACGACTTGTCTTTGTGAATTCTGCTTACATATTTATTGAATCGCGCCAAAATGGCCTTTGCAACAGTATTATTGCAGATGGTGACCCTTCTATGGGCAATACCAAAGTTGGCACTTTAAAGATTATATATTTTAAAATAGAACTGTCTCAATGGGCAGTCTGCCTTAACTTTAAACTTGGTCAGCTAATAGTAAACCATAGATACTCGTTGCTGTCAAAATCAGATCTGATGGTTGAAAGGCTCTAGATCGGTCAACACTCCGTTGCGACGGCAGTTCGCAGTGCGCTCACTATTTTGTACATCAAAAAGAAAAAAAGATTGGCTCCGACCAGACTGTCCAAATGCTTTAAGTTAGAAAAAACAAAAGGACTCTGAGGGAACAGCAGAGGAATAAGCCAAAAGACCAGAGAAAATAAAGAGAGAATGAAAGGAAAAATAGTCTGTCGCCTATAGTTGGTATTTGAGCCTTTTTTTTTATAGATGCAGAGTCCTTATCCTTGTGAATCGGGGGTCTAGAGTCTTTGATTTAATGGAGAGATATCTGGGCTGCACCACATGTCGCCTCCTGGTTGACCTATTTTGGCCATTGGGAAATACTTTGATCACCGCGGACGGTGAGGCTCCGTGCTCGCCTTCATCTGACATCCTCTTTCTAGACTCGAATGCTTTTTGTTAGTTTATTCCTTTTTCCATATTTTGACCCCTCTCTGTGATAATCTTCAAAGTTTCCAAAACACCGCAATGAGCATTTGATACATAAGGATTTGGCTTTTTGTTGTACGTCTCCTTCTCCATTTACCTTCTACTGTTGCACGATTCAATTTTCTAATAACCGATCACGAAAATGCTACATTCTGCTATCATTCAGGATGAGTACGGGTGATGTGAATTAGGGCTTTGCTCTTCTTATTTAACTACTCATTTTTATGATTTACAAACTTGTTGGCCATGTTGTACATCAGGTTCATGCCTACAAGTGGTGTTCTCATGGAGCACCGACACAAAGAACATATGGCAATCTAAAAGCTAACATGCAAATAAGACCTGATGCACGTCAATAGCCCAAAAATTGTTAACCACGTCAACCAAAAAAAAAATATGATGCCCGGGGTCAACAGTAGTCCTGATCATATGCCTAGAGCTATGTCAAAGTGGAGCACATAATAATTTCAAGAATAGTCTTTTAGTAATCGTTAATTATAAACGCATGCCGTAAAACCCTGCTAAAAAAATACAATAGCCAACCGACAAAAGTTTTCCCATAGAGGGAAGGTAGTACCATTGCTCTTAGGCCTTCCATTATCACAGTGGCCCCTCATTTTGAAAGTGGATTACTTGGGGCTTAATCTAGTTTCTTGATCAAGTTAGGTATTAACCATTCATTAAGCAATGTGGTTTGCTTAAGTTTTGAGCAAAATTATTTTTGTTGGGGATAAACTCTGCTTCTTTCGAAGTCCAATTCGATGCTCAACCTAATGCAACCGATAGCCACGGACGAGCTTTAGCGAATGGACCTTAGCCGAACTCCTCAACGGTCGTCCCTCGATCGGACTCCTCCCAGATGTCCCCTCGGTCGAATTTTTTCAAGAGCCGGACTCCTCCGCGGCCAAACTTCTTAGCGGCCGAACTCCTCAGCAACCGAACTTCAGTCAGACTCCTCCCAAACATTCCCTCAGTCGGACTCCTTCCAGACACCTCTTTCGGTCGGATTCTTGGATCCCTTCTTCAAACGGACACCTATGGAAGCCGAACTTCTTCTGGGCTTCTTCAGCTATTGTTCCTTCCGAACGATCCTCTCCAGCCATATTTCCTTCGGAAGTCCGAACTCCTCCGAAATAGGTACACGTCAAATCTCTTCAATCCTTCATTCGGTCCCGAGTGGCTCAGTATCAAGACGGCTATAGCCATCACCATCAGTCCGCTGCAGACGATAGCGATCCACTACCAGACAGCGATGGTTGTTACCATCAATCCGTTGTAGGCACTACTGCAGACGACGCCTTCCTTCAGGACTGACTCCATCGGATCTCGAGTGGTTCGCCACCACGCGGCTACAGCTGTTACCATCAAGCTCTGCCTATAAAAAGGATTTTCCAAATACGCTAACTCTAAGCTCTAAGCTCTAAGCTCTTCTCTTCTTCTCTAAATTTTATCGAGCTTTAGCTTGGGTACTCCATTCCTATTGATCAGAGCTGATTTGATTGGAGTCATTCTTCATCGATTTTGGATGAAACTCTATTTTGTAGGTTCTTGATGACTTCAACTAGATTCGGTGATGGCTGCATCAACAATTTTTTTAGCAGACTCGGCAAAATCTCCTTGGTTATCAACAGTTCAACGGAGACAAGGACCCAAAGGGCCATTAGGACTGGATCAATAAATATAGGCGGGCATCATGGCTTTGGGAGGGAGGGGAGAGGGAGCGTGAGGCTGTGAGGGGGCTTTCCTTCTTTCGGTGGGTGTTTCCTTCGAGAAGTTTGCCTGAGGAGGACAAAAGACAGAAAGAATAATAAATAAACGGAGACGGATTGGGAGAGAGAGAGATGTTGGTCTTCTATTGTGGCTTGTTTGGATCACAGGGGGAAAGGGAGACGGTAGGATTCCAGATACCGCTCAGATTCAAGCAGCAAAAGAGCGTATCGATTTGGATTCGCCCTTGCTCCGTGTAAAAATCCTCTCTCTACGTGAAGTTTTTACCCAGAGGGGAAAAAATCTCTCCTTTATCTCAATCGTTTGTAGAAAAGCGAGGGACCGAGGGAAAATTTTCTCCTTTATCTCAGTCTCTTGTAGAAGAGAAAGAAACCGAGGGGAGAAATCTCTCCTTTATCTCAATCTTTAGGAGAAGAGAGCAGCTGAGGGAAAAAAATAACTCCTTTGGATCGTTCTCTTGGAGAAGAGAGACAGAGGAGGGGGGGGGGGATATCTTTTTTATCCCAATCTTTTGGAGAAGTGTGGAGAGTAAGGGTGAGGTTGGATAGAACAACGATGGACGAGGTGGCTCCGAGCAAGTTCAAGAGGATTTGTGTCTTCTGTGGCAGCAACTCCGGCAACCGAACCGTCTTCAGCGATGCAGCTATTGATTTGGGTCACGAACTGGTATGCCTCCTTGCTGCTCCCCCTCTTTTCTCCATCTGGGTGATCGAAGAACTGGATTTTGGGAACTGGAGAACCTTAAAAGTTTAATCTTGGAGTGAATTAAATCAGATACGACGACCTGGGTATTAGTTTTCGATTGCACGGAATCCGGTTTCCTTCTTGTTCTTTAAACTGGATTGCAGTAAAGAGTTTGGATGATGGAAAGAATAGTATTTTGTTTTTTGCTTTTGCCCTTGCAATTATTTAGTTGCATTTCTTGTGATTGCAGGTGAAGAGAAGAATTGATTTAGTTTATGGTGGGGGTAGTGTGGGACTGATGGGTCTGATCTCTCAGACAGTATATGATGGAGGTTGCCATGTCCTCGGGTACTTACTACAGAGGAACTTTGCCCTCTTGATATTGCCTTATTCTGTGGCTTCTTTTTTTCTTCCAACCCTTTATTAGTGTTTTTTGTGGGGGAAAAAAAAAAAGAAAAGAAACAAAAGACAACTGCTTGCGTTTTAAATTTATTACTGGAATGAATTCGTGCAGGGTTATTCCTGCGGCTCTCATGCCCCTTGAGGTACGTAATTAATTGTTTTGTGTATCCTTTTTCTGTCCATTCTTCCATGTACTATATCTCCATGTTTTATACGGCATAGCAAGTTGTTAGCTTTTTCCCTGGTAGCTATCCTCGTCCCTGGTCTTACATGCTCACACTTTGAAATGGATCGGTTTCAAACTTTTCCTTTTCTTTTAGCTTTATCTTATGGCTTTGAGCTTATCCTTTGATCCCTTAGATCAGAGGGTTTTAAACTCGTGCGAGGCCACACGGCGGCAGCACAGCAGTTTATTTGTAATTGGTATGGTGCAAGCATAGGTGGATTCCATCTGATGTTCAGATATACCGAACATGGGGTAGGCAATGACGAATCGTCGCTGTAATGGTCTAATAGGTGCGAGGAATTTGGTGTATACCTTCCAATTTATCGAGGTCCGTGTTATAAACGTGGTGGGTAGGACCTAATTAGATGCAATCTTAAAACTATGTTAATGTTTGATTCAGTACCATGCATTCCTGGTTTTGTGAGTCTTGAGATTTTATACCCTTCTACATATATTTTTCAGAGCTATCTTAAGAGAAAAAGCTCGAGGATTGTCGATATATAAGGATCCCTTGGAATTTGATCTGCTAGCTCTTCACTGGATTTTCAAGTAATTGAGAGAAGCAATCTAATGAAAGGGCTTTCGGGTTATTGATATGAATATGGAAGGAATGATGCATTTCCCAGATTTAATATGATGCATGTTTTTAAGTCGATATCGGACCCCCTCCTCTTTCTTTGCTGTTCGTTTCATAATAATGCACCGATGAGTGGAAATTTAACTTTTCTCAGATATCCGGCCAAACTGTTGGTGAAGTAAAAACTGTTTCTGACATGCATGAGCGTAAGGCTGAAATGGCCCAAAAGGCTGACGCATTCATTGCCCTTCCTGGTAAATCCACACCAGCTCCTTGGTTAAGTTTTACTTGAAAACAAGTCTAAACCAAGAGTAATGACTGAAGAATTTACTGCATGTACCCTCTTTTTTTTTTTTTTTGATGAAATACTGCATTTACTTTTGAATAAGGTGGATATGGAACAATGGAAGAGTTGCTGGAGATGATAACATGGTCGCAGCTAGGAATTCATAATAAACCGGTTAACTTCAACCTCTTGCATTTACATCTTTAAATTTCTTCACAGAATACAGATGATGATACAATTCCTATTTCTGCAGGTTGGGCTGTTAAATGTTGATGGTTACTACAATTCCTTGCTTGCACTATTTGACAATGGTGTGAAGGAAGGTTTCATCAAGCCAGCTGCTAGACACATAGTTGTTTCTGCTCCAACTGCAAAAGAACTGCTAGAAAAAATGGAGGTTATTTACACTTTCACTCTAAATTTCATTATATCAATTTGTAAATTTTTTTCCTTACTTCACATTGGTGTCCATCTGCCTTCATCCAGCATTTCTTTCTATGACAGCTTCAGTAAAGAGCAATATTTAGAGTCCTATAACAATTGTTTCCCTTCTTATTTCTTCTTGATGATTTTTGTTCTTTCATGTGAGTTGCAGGAATACACTCCATTGCACAAAGAGGTTGCTCCACGTAAAAGCTGGGAGATTGCGCGCCTAGGTTATTCAAAGGCACCAAGTTCACCGTGACATCTTGATTCTTCTTGATATCATTTCTTTCCATTCTAATGTGATTCTTTCTTTTAACAATTTATCTGAGAAGCCTCATGCATGGGCATAGCTGTTTATAAGATGTGTTTCTCCTGTCATCTAATATCCTAATAAAATTACTGTTGCCTCCTTTATTTTTTCGTGCAAAAAATGAATGTGTATGTAATCTTGCCAGCAATTTTGTGGTCAAGATCTGAGCACGGCTGTACCTGATTAAGCCAAAATATCCCTACCGACCTGCATGCTTAGGGAGAGAATCCCATCTTTTAACGGTAACATCGTGCGAGGACGTGGTGCTTCACTTTTTATCATTTATGTGTCTAGCGTGTGTGTTGAAGGCCATATACACCGACCGATCATTTTGGCACCTCAGTTCCATGAATAACTCAATAGGCCTGGAAAAAAGAAAGAAAGACTCTAGTTGTGAATATTTATATACAAAATTTGGGACTTCGAACATCTGAAAAAAACCACTCCAGCTTTTCATGAAATATATGACAGCGCAGATGACCACCATGCTCTAGAAAAGGTTAAAATACAGAGCTCTTCGTGGGGTATCTTATTAGATCCTTTTGCTTCTGTCCTTGTATTTGATCCACCTTTGACAAATTTAATAACAGGATCTTTTCAGAGATTATTCGCAGACCATGTAATCCACGGTATGCTGATGATGTTTCATCATGCGGTCCCATAAATCTATGGCTTCCAGATTCAGAAGACCTTCTGTAATATTCTGCAAGTGCACCAAGAAAATCTCCAATGTTTACATACTGAGATGGTTTCCCTGGAGAGCACCCATGCTGTTGATCTGGCCCTTGGTTTTCTTTTTGTTAGCTTGTAAATACTCTTTATCATCTCTTGAACTTCAGGAGCTTTCTTGAATATCCATACCTAACAGGAAATCATTATTGTGCTTCTTTGTTGGTGTAAGCTTGCAGACTTTTGAGGGTACCGATGGCCATCCTAACTTTAGCAGAGACTGGGTGATGGAGTCATAAGATGGACAAGGGGTGGTCCAGAAGGCTTTTTTCTTTTTGTTAGGTGCTTGGGGCTTAGTGGTGGCTCTAAACTCTTATCAAGTGTTTGGTGGGCCTCGTGATGTCCCGTGGTCCGTGAACGGGTCTCTGGTTGCCGTACGTGGGATTCCTTCTCATCTCCTTGGCCGAGAGGTGTGTGTCTGTGGACTCTGCAGGCATTGAGAGGCCGGCCATGACTGGTTCCATCAGGGTACATAAGATCGGTAAGAGTTTGGTCTTGTTTAATTGCACCACGGCCCCTTCCAGCCAAAAAAAAATTGTAACGTAATGTGTGATGGTGTTCCATGTTATTATTTCTTTAGTTACCATCATCATAATCGGTAGCATCTTCTCTGCTGAGGACGTCGGTAATGCTATCCACTTATTGTCAGCAGCATCTTGCATTCATCAACAGGTCATCAGGACTTGAATGCACCATTAGCTCTTCTCTTACACGAGGTTTGGTCATGGTAGAGCTAAGTGGCAAAAGCTTTGGTCATGTATTTTCTAGAAATATTGCTTTTACATGACCTCGTGATGTTGAGAGGGCTATTGATCGGTAGTGGCCGAGTATATGAGTAGCAGTGTCACCGTACAAATTGCCGGCTGTAATTTAGACATGGTATGGTGCTGCTGCTTAATTTTTTTAGAACAGAACAAGTCATGCCAGATCGGAAATTTTCAAGTTTGGTTTGCTTGTGACGCTTGCTTGCAGGTTTCACGCATGCATACGGTTCTCCAGTCCATTAATTTAATTACACTTGGTTTTCTATTGCATCATGCTTTTGACAAATGGATCTTATACTCCCTGTTTACCATTATCAGGTAGGGTTGGAGCATATAATTCAAGAAATCCGAGATTTGGACTTGTTATGAGATTTATAAATATTATAATTCTTATCTTGCGATGCATGCAGAAAATAGCCTCCTATTCATTTTGAATTTCTTTATCGAATGCAGATCTCTTAGCTTGGTTCCTATTTGAGGGGGTCACAAGAGGAAATACAAAAGTTGTCGAATCAAGTAGTAATTTCTATTTTTCTAAATTTTAGCTCATGCATGAGAAAAGACGGCAACCAGTTTTTTTCATCCAAAATGTCAAATATGATTATTGATTAGAATAAGATGAGTTAAGTAGAGAGATGAAGCTGGAGAGCACTTTGATGGTCCAAGCTGGCCCACAATGTTGGATGGATTAGGATATAAAGTCGGTATATAGAGCATGTATTGATAAAATGGATGGGGTGGGTTGCTGCAAAATTAAAGAGGATAAAGAAATAAGTGGAGGCCAATATGGTAGTGATGGAAACAAGGTTTGGAAGTTAATACTGTAAATAATGCACAAGCACATGGGTGACTTTGCCACAATGTTGGTATGATTAATTGCAGAGAACTAGTCTTGCTACTTTCCATGTCAATTTATTAGAAGTAGATGGACTGTTCTGCTGAGTAAAACATGTCAAGCTGGTCAAGGTTTATCAGCTTTATAAAATTCTCGGAGGTTCTTTGCAGCTCCAGCTTGCCGGACCATGATTAAAGACACTTGAATGCTGAAAAAATGCCTCACTTTATCCCCGGTAATAGTTAACTTCATGTTTGATTAATTATATCTTTGTACCTAAATCATTTACAGAACCGTGGTTGCTTACATGATTAACGTTCCATGGATTTTGCTGCACATCATTCAATGCATAGGCCACTCTGGGCATTTTGATCTCATTACCTCTTTCATGTACCACTCCCTGCTAGTCCCTTTTGTTGTCCAAATGAAGTAACAAAAGACTGACCGTTTTTCTCTTTTCTCTTTAATTAAAAAAAATACGAGATCAAAGATCTCTTCGGCTTTAATGATGGTCCTCGAAGAAATGCTCAAGTTATATACGTCAAAGAGAATTAAATATAATACGACTGCGAACAAGAGCATATATCACAAGACGGATCAATAGCAGCAGCAGTAGTTAGGTAAAAAGAAGGGGAAAATATTGATTTTATTCTGAGAAATTTTCATCTAGGAAAAACCGATTTGCGCGTGATAGCTTTGAGCCCTCCACTTTAAAAGCCCGGTCCTTCTTGTGCAACACTCTGTTGCTGCTTTAGCAGGGCGGTAGTGTTGAATTTGACAGGATGTGGTCCCACTTTTTTGATCCTGCAAAACCTGGAAGCTTGTGCGTATGGGCATGTAATTTTCTCCCTGGTTGTTCGATGTACGGTTATAGTTCTGTATCTGCGTTTATATGGCCTGGAGACTGCAGACTGTAACCTTTTCTTAATATATTAAGCTTGCCGCCTCTGAAGAAAAAAAAAAAAAAAAAAAAGGAAAGAAAGGCCGGTCATTCTAACTCTGACCTGCCCTGTAAGGTATGGATAAGGTGCGCTATTAATCCTTGACCATGTCAGAACAGATCATCATTGACCAACATATTTTTTTGGTAGAAATTATTGACCAACATGAGGAACCTCCTCAAATCTATAATGTACTTCAGTTCAAAGACATCAATTCAGGTACGGCAGATGATCAGAGATAATCTAGCCATCATGGAGCGTAGTGGGCCCTCGTAGTACCTTAGAGTCATAGGTTGAGAAGGGCTGAGTATATAAGAGTAAAGCAGGGAACCCATCGAGCGGTTTGAGAGTTGGTAGGCCACAACCATCTCTATGATGAATAGAATTACTTTGGTGAGATCAACTTTTAGTTCTATATCGATCTATCTTCTTTCAAACTCAGTCTTGCCTAAGTCCTTGATTTTGAAGTTGGAGCAACATTTTTGGTGCTTTCTATAGGGCTCACATCTAAGAGGCTAGGGCATGTATTTACTGGTCTGAGATGTCAGTCATGGGAAGATGATGACCAAGGCATTCAGTCTTTAGTGATAAGGTAGGAGGCCCTGATTGCTCGGCACGTGACCAGGCTAGTGCTCAAGCCAAAGAGCATGTTCAATGATGAGGCACAAGTATGGTTTTTGGCCTATGACCAAGGAGATTTGAGCTAGCCAGAGTAGCTTTTTCCTTTGGAGGGATATTCATTTGCGAGCCCCCAACATGATTGCTTAGATGAGATAGCTAATGGGAGACGATATGTCTATGGACCTTTTGCGAGATCTATGGATTACTGACCTACTGCTGAGCCATTGGCCAACTTTCCTCTGCGCGAAGGCTATTGCATCCTTGAGGGTTAGTAATCTTCAACTTGACAGCATGAGTTGGAATTAGGAAGCACTAATTCGTATGTTTGGTAAGCAGATGAGTGCGATCCATAGTGGTTCCCACACAAGGTTAGTTTGAATATCCTCTTATATTCCAAAATCGGTAACAACTAATCCATATTGCCTATTTCAGCAAGAGCCTAATAGGCATCTAGCCGCTAGTTGGATCTGGAGAATAGAAATGCATCCAAGAGTGAGTCTTCCTGTGAAAGGTGATCTCATAGGTGACCTAAGATCGGCTTCCAACCAGAGCCATCCTGAAGGACTGCATCGGTTCACGGATGATCTGATAGGAAAATGCAGCCACATAAGTCTCAAGTGGGTGGGCACAAATGATAGAATCGTCCGAATTTGCTTTACAAATCATCGTTATACCCAGCGTTTACTCCATCAGCCATAATGAGCTCTCTACCATCCTATCCAACAAAACTTGCTTGATCCAATGCAAATGAGGCAAAGTCAATGGGATGATTTGGCCCAAGCCTAGGCCCATCTAGACATGGGGATGGCCAACTCCTCTTAAACCACACTTGATCTGTATCGGCACACAGAATAGAGCTAGACAAACCTGCCTCAATTGTACAAGGATTCCAAGGTTTCTAACTAAACCCTATCAGAAAACGATTGGTGCCGTAAATGCAACTCCAGCTGCCAAATTCCCGAGACTTTCACGATCCCTAGCAAAACTTGAACAGCAGCACCCATGAACATCGACATTCTGACAACAACACCGCAATTCATTGAAAGCAGAATCTCGAGCCCGCTACATGCTTTTAGATAATATACATCATGGCACGAGCATGCAAAACACATCGTCGAGCAGGCAGACGCACGAGTAATTTAACACACCTGGATTCCTCACATTGTGATTAATTACAATAAATCAAATGGTTTCGTCCGCAAACAGGTGGCATGTGGATTCAGCGAAAAAGCAAACTTAAAAAAAAAAAAATTTAAAAAAAAAAAAATCCAAGAAATATAATCAAATAACAAGGATTACATCCAGGAGGAAGCCATAGCAATAACTCAGGACACATGTACAAACAGCCTTACCATCGCAATGGCATAGTTAGGTGTCCCAACTCCTTAGAACTGCCTTTCTCTTATTTTGCAGTCTTTAGGGCACTTTCTCAAATCACCAGTCACCCCAACAGCTTCCCACGTTAACTAATGGGAAACATGCCCGAGCATATTGTTCTCCAGTTTATGATGTTTTTATACAGAGTGAACAAAGCATAAGTTGCAGCAGCTTGACTAGAATCAACACTAATACTGAACCCTCTCGTCGCTGTTGAAATTAAGGCACTCGATGCCTTTAAGGGTGGATTCATAGTTCTTGATGTTAGATGGCCTACCAGATGAAGATCGCTTATGCTCTGCAGAACTGACAGGGGAACTTCTCTGAGCACCAGAAAGTCTGCGGAATGTCCCAGGGCTTGCCTCAGTAGTACGAGTCTGAGATTGGTCAGACTCACCAGCCACAACATCCTTGCTGCTAGAAACAACAGCTCGCCTTGAAGATCCGCTTGACCGCCCCAAAAAAGTTGAACTGGATAACTATATGGTATATGCATCCACGGTCAGGAATTACTTGGTAAACGCTAAATACATCTAATAAAGCAACATGCACAACGAATCACATGATTGGTTACAAAATATACTTATCCTGATGTGGTCGATGGAGAAATGTTCCATAGGTCAGGAAATAGGAACAGCAGGAAGTTTCCTATTTTCAGAGCTACATTTCTAGCTATATCCACCACTAGATCACCATACTCCGAACACATACAGTTAATGGATCAAAAGTAGATGAAATTTTACAAGCCCAAACCTGCAGGAATATAGGGTGCATCAACTCCCTCTTACAATAAGATATCCTAATAGGTCTTCCTCATCTCGGTGATACCCTAACAGATAATGTTGCCCAAAAGCACCATAACTTCATACCTGGTAGATTACAAGTTGCATTCCAGAAACTTTTATATGCAATCATGCAGCTGTCAGTTTGTGATAATTACAAGCTGGATACTGGTTCAGGATGTGCCTTACAGTTCTGACACGGGTAGGTTGGGCATCCAATTCTGGCCTTAGTTTGGAAACAGAATGAGCGATTTGGGAATAACTTTGTCATCCCCAGTAGGTACAGCCAGTTCCGGAGCAAAGTTAAGCAAGGACAATTCGAATTTGCATTTGGCAACAAGTGCTTGTTACCCCCATTAACCATCATACCTATGCTGGTTATTATTAGGGTAAAAAGAAATATGTGCTCTTTTTGATTACTTTTTGCAAGTGGTGATAAACATGGAGATCATGTGGAGATGGTGAAATTCTGGAAACCCTACAGAATTGCCAGTTACCAATAATCCCTAGTTTGATCAAATTGTTGGTGGTAAGTTGTTCCACCCCACAATCTCGTCTATTTGGCATTTACCCCTGGGATCTTCTTTTTCCACATTACCCAATTATTGTCCCGCAATCCAGGGTTCTGGGAGGGGCGAAGTGGAGGCAGACCTAGCTTCAGCCCTTTTTTTTTTTTTAGGCACAAAGTGGTTGCATAGACTCGAACCCATGTCATTGGGTTTGTTAGCGCAAACCTTTCACCACTAAACCACACAATAACCCTAGGGATAATGAACGATAAATGCCTCATCCCCACCCCTTATCCCATTTCCAGACCAGGCCTTGGAGATCAATTCAAACTATTTCTGTTAGAAAAGGATGACGGGCTTTTATTGGGAGGGGAAAAAATGCTGTCAAAATAAAAGAATGTACCCAAAAAACCAAAAAAAACTGCATATTCAACTACTAGGACTCGTACCTAATGAGATATGTCTACTAGAAATCCATATCTAGAATAACCATAACACATGTAACAGAAAAAATGCCAGAGCTAGGAAAAGAAAATTTAAGATCTTTCAAAAATATAACTTCCTGTGATCATCTAGAGAGAGATCCTTCTCATGGGCACGTTCTTTCTTCCTGGTATTAACGCTCAACTGGATAGATATTATCAGGAATTTATCTATGCATAACTTCAGACATAAAAACTGCATTTTAAGCTCGGCTTCCAAAGGGTGAAACCTATATAGATATACAGATTGTTAAGAACACAATGTGAAGAATCTTGAACAGGAAACAGTAAAAGCCAATGTTGAAGTTTTATTCAAGATATCATTTCAACAAGCTGGTAATGGTGGGACTGTAAAAGGGTGAAGCAGGCCAAAGGAAGCAAATTTGTAGGTGAAATGTGCATAAACAATTACCCTACATTAGCCTCTTATGATGCTTCATCTTGTACTCAAATACAACACCACACGTGAAAAACACTTAAATCAGACCACATGACAATGATGTCATCTAAGTCACCATCTACTGCTTTGGATGCAATTCCACAATTTTCATGAACCTAAGCCCTAGTGCAATCTCCAAAATCTTATGAGCTACAAAACATGAAGGAGAACATTGATTCAACAGGTTGATCAAGAAATCCAACAGTAAGCAATTCTAAAGTGAAGGCTTCAGATATCTTCCCATGTATTTTGAATAATCCGCAATTATAGTATTATATGTTCCAAATTCCAATGGATGTCTCAGCACTAGCATGTGTACCAGGGAACTCATCAAGATTGTGACAACATGTTTTCAAGTTCAAAGATCACTCCTGACTATAGAAGAACTAAAATGCCTCGATACGAGAAGATTGAATTTGAAAGATAACTCAATGTTTGACAACCTGATGTATTATATTCCACTGTTTGCACATATGCTAAGCTATACTGTAGCATATTTACAGAGTAACAACTTATATCTGATATATTAAACCTCAATCTAAAGACTTCATGAACAATTCATCAGTCATGATTTGAACATTTTGCCAAGATATATCTCCATAGTGCATAAAATAACTAATTCACCCTTTGTAGAATATGATTGAATATATTTGATATTTTAAACTTGATCTAAAGACTTCATGAATAATTCATCAGTCATGATTTGAACATAGTGACAATATATATCTTCATGAACCCTTTGTTGACCATGATTAGTGATCTCAAATATGGATAAATGGATAACAATGCATACAGGATAACAATGTGGAATAGGAAGATCTCACCATGACATCTTTGGAAGCAGCTGGATCATTTCCCATTGGGGTTTTCTGCTTTGATAAGCTGCCTGCATTTATAGCTGGAACAGGAGCAGGAGCCGGCACTGGAACTCGTCGACGAGAGGGATCCATTGCCGACCACCCACTTGTTCTTCCTTCCTCGCCACCTATAACAAAATTTTCAGCAGCAAAGTTCACACCTCTAAAAGATGTAGGGGAAAGGCAAGTCATTCAACAATAGGTAAACAAGATGTAATTACATTATCCACGAAGACTAAAGAACTTCTAATCTAGTAAATTAAAGGCCAATGCGAATATGAATTATAAAACTGCATAATACATCAGTATAAGATGATGTAGCAAATATGCAGATTTATTTGCAAATTTGAAAATAAGAATGTATGATAGATGACAAAATCAGCTACCTGACTGCCTGTCGTTGGCAACTGCAGGGGCCAGGCCAGAGCTAGGTCCAGCACCCGGACCCTAAAATGAGAACAAATAATGAAAAAAAAGAAAAAAAGATTGAGCAATTGTTCAAGCACTAAAAGAAATGGGGGGAAATCAGAAACAACATATTCTGCATGGAACTAACAACAGCACGTGGAGGAGCACTGGCAATTTGTGACTGCTGATACTTCAATATGGTCCAGTCAAACACGTAATCAAACTGAAATCCTGAAAAAGAACAAATATAAAAACAATATTAACCTTGAACAAGAAGCGACATTCACAAATTCTCAGTTCAGAAATAAAATAATCAAGTAAATAAACAAATCTTCCATTCTTTCTGTCAACGATATACGAAAAGCGAAACGCACCCTCACGGATAAAAAGATCCCGAAATAATCTCTTAAGATATGCATAATCTGGCTTATCATCAAAACGTAGTGAACGGCAATAATGGAAGTATGATGCAAACTCTGAAGGATATCCCCGACATAAAGCCTGAACATTGTATCAATTTATCCATTAAGCGGAAGAAATAAAGTTATGGCTGCAGTTTATGATACAAACAAAAAAATTACCTCAATTGATGTGGCAACTTTTCTTTCACTGATTTTTTCGTACTTCTGTTTCTTGGTTCCTGCTTTTAAACCCTGCCATGGAAGACTGAAACCGGAGGACAAGGGTTCTTATTAGGGATAGCAAAGAGAAGAAAAAAATAAACAAAGAAAAAGATCCAAACAAGAAATCAATACCTTCCTCTTAAGAAGTACATGAGAACATATCCAAGAGACTCCAGATCATCCCTCCTGCTTTGTTCTTAGCAGCCAAAAAACCCACAATAGTCAGGACCAAACATGGAATTTGATCAATGCAGCATAATAAAGGAAAAATCAAGTACAAACAGCAATAGACAAATTTTAGATCAGACATTAAAAATTCAATATTAGCAGAAAGTAACCACAAACTTATGCAAATATATATATGAATAGATAGATAGATACAGAGATATATAGATACATACACATATATATGAGTTTGATTACCCACATTATGTTAATTCCGTGAAAAAGAATTTAACAATTTTACATTTAATGATGGAGAATCCAAATTCAATATCCAAACCATTTGAACAAAATATACGATACAAGGAATGATTAAAAACCAAAAGTTATATATTTTGGTGGTCTTTAGCCTATGCATTAAATCAATACAAAAATGAACTGTATCAATTACGCTATAGTAAAATACACAATAGGGCACATAAATTGGTAATCCATCGGATCATGATCTACACATCTTAAAACATGGTAGATTTAAATTCACTAGGCTTTGATGATTAGATCATAGTATAACATAGTATCATGCAATTAAAACCGTTCATTATGACACCTACTTGATGATTAAGTTACAGGCTATCAAAATATGTGATTTGTTGTTTCTTGGCACTTTTTGCAGTGTAGATCATGTTCGATGATTTGGATATTAAATTCATATAGCACATAATTGATTTTGAATTGTGAACTCTTTTTTCAAGGAGTTAACTTATAGTGTGTAAGCCAACTACACTCACATATATACATATATATGCACACACGCACGCTCACACACATTATACATACCTATGCCAAGATGGGTGTTAACACTTGCATATCTTGCTGTCCCAGTCAAGTTTTTGTTCTCTCTGCAATATTTTAGACATAAACATAACATGAGAATGCAACTAATGTGGTATAAACCATTTTCTAGCAACCAAAGGTACACAATGCAATTCAAAGATTCTACTGACAGACGTGACAAACTGCAGGCAACATTTACAAGTATTGTTTCCACAGAACAAGCCAGTTTTATGTTCATTTTGACCAGATAAGTAAATGCTCTAGAACATGCCCCCAATGTTGGGGAAAGAACAGGAATAACTAAAAAAGGGAAGCAATCTAACAATGAATCGGCATGCTTCTTCAGATTGTCCATATATCTATCAAAAAGTTATAAATATAAGAGTAAAGCAATATGAGCCAATAAAATATATTAAAGAATGTAACATTGAATATACCACTAATCTTCCAGCAATATTGGAATTAGGAGAGAAAAACTTAATCGATAATTAGTGCAACTGTAATTACAACAGCAATGCTTTGTTATTGCAGAAAAAATATCTGTAGAATGTACTAGTGAACATATGACATAAAGCTCCCAAACTAGAAAATCTTAACCAATAATGTATCATACAAAATAAGGCATTGTTGAGGAAAGCCACCTTTGATGTGAATGTATGCGATGAGACACCAAGGGTTGCAAGCATGATTCAATGAGATGGGCACGAAGGCTTGCAGGTGCTCATAGAAAAGTAGAATCAAAGAAATTCAGCTGTCCTATATAACCTAAAATTTATCACTCCAATCACCAACTAGGAAGTAAAAAAATTTCCCCACATACGAAAAAGAAACCAGCATTTCAACCGCTTTTGCACTGGTACGCGCAAAACTTGCGTAAATAGCAAGGATATGCCAAGATCATACAACAGCTGAATTGGAAGCAAACTAAAATTAAAGTGAATAGCCACCAAAGATGACTCTAAAAGGTTCTAATTTACACTTCTCCACCCAGAGCCCCAGTAACAAAGAAGAACAAGAACTAAAAAAAAATTTAATAAATCAATCAGAAGACAGTGAGGAGGAAGGCAAGGAATCCTACAATGCCAGTGCCTACTATGAAAAACCACAAACCAATGTTACTAAGATTCTATAACCACCACCATAAGCAGGCCTAACCAAGGAATCCAACAATGTAAGTGCCTGAAACAGGTAAAACCAGACAATGAGTGATACTTAGATACTTCAACTACCATCTACTGCAACATTAAAAAACATTAAAACTTGATCAATCATGATGATTTGCTTTGAGATTCCAAACCTCCCTCACAGAGGAGAGTGAAATGGAGACAAAACTTCAAGTATGGGAAGTAATCTATTTTAACAGCCATTATATTACTAGAATATGCATATAGCCCTGTAGTACAACAAGAAATGGAGAATAGGCTATGAAAGGTAAAATGTAAGAACACTTTAGCAGTATTGTTGACCTTTAGATGTGTAGACAATCATAACCTAATTTTGAACCAACTAAATCATGCCACTAAGAAATTCCATGAGAATATGTCAATTGAATTTTGCCACCATAAGACAAGAGAACATCGATAAGAATTTCAACTTGTCATGCAATCATTAGCATCTTAGTCACGTAAACCAACTTGGGCAAGAAAAGGGGCTATGAAAGCTGATGGTAATGCTTCTTTTTTCCAAAGGAAAGATAAACAAAATTAAGCCATATCTTCAGGCATCATTATCACTAACATATCTCATTGTATTTAAAGAGCAAGTAGATGAAGCAATGTAATCCTATTAGGACTTCACCATGATGAAAGCTATGCCGTATATATTTTTTCATAAGAATATAATGAGAGGTTCAACCGCAACTTAAATAGCAGAAAGAAAAAAATAAAAATCAGGGAAAGTATCATGAACCTTTTCTTCTCAAAACATAATAAAAAATAATTTTCATCATATTTCCAGAAATAAAACACGGGATTGTATCCTATGACTATGGATCAAATCCCAGCAAACATAGTAACAGCCAAAAACATTTCCATGCACAATGAAAGATGGTTTAAAATGCATCAACCCCATATAACACTGGACGCATTGGGCTTTATACCCAATGCACTTTTCCCCTTGAAGCAAAAAGAATGTTATTACCATCCACCTTCATCCTCAGGACCTCAATAAAGCTTTTTTACATCAAAATCATGACAACATAGCAAAATACAATATCAAATTTCTCTACAGCACTATAGTTTAACAATGGGAAACAAGCTGTAATAAAGCACAAACACAATAAATATCAAAAAGTTCAGAAATATATACTTAAAAGTTAAAACTCACCTAGGCCTGAATCTTGATTTAAGAGAATTAAAACCTCCTTCAAGTTTCACAAGAGATGCTAGAAGTGGAACAATTTTTAATATATTTAAATCAAAATTGTGTGCATACCCAATGTTAAGTTTTTCAACGGACTATAATAAGAGGCTCTTCACATTCAAGCCTTGGCAAGCATAACAGAAAGGAATTTCACTTTCAGACATGCAGTGCAACAATTTTAAAGATAACATTTTCATAGATTTTAAATATTCCATCATCTCACCTATATGGAATGTGCTGGTGAGTTGTGGTATCTCTATATTTCTTGGCAAGGCCAAAATCAATGATGTACACCTATAGAAATGTAGAATAGCAACAAGATCAAACAGATTACAAATTTTATCATGAACAGAACTATAATCAAGTAGGATAAGGATCAAACTTCATGGCACACCTGATTAGCTCGCCGTCCTAGACCCATAAGAAAATTATCTGGTTTGATGTCTCGATGCAGAAAGGACTTAGAGTGAACAAACTCTACTCGGTTAATCTGAAGCGGGATAAAGAAAAATATATCACAAGCAAACCAAAAAAAAAATGATAAACACAACCTCATTTCATAAAAATTTATGCTGTAATCGCACAAGAAGAGAGCATTAACAATTAGTAGTTAAGGTAAATGCATTGTGAACAAGGGTGAAGTCAGGAATGATTACATTAGAGGAGGCAATGAACTTAAGGTACTGAAGGCAAGATGGAAAGGATTAAGTGAATATGGTATTACCATGTCCAGTGAGATATAAGGAAACCCGATAAAAGAGTATTCAAATTCTTAAGATGGAATGTGAGAGAGAAAGTAAACACTAAAATAACTGGGAGATGTGAGGATTTTGAAAACTTATAGCAGAGATAGCTGATGTAAATCTTAGTATAATAATTGGAGTAATAAAAGATTCACGAAGCATACTCAAAAACAATAAGATTCTGATAAGATTTCACAGTTATGATTCTATGAAAACTCACTACAAGCACAATGAAGTTAATAGTGTACCATCTGATCCGCAAGCATCAGAACAGTCTTTAGAGATAGCTTTCTGCTACAGAAATTAAAAAGGTCTTCAAGACTTGGCCCAAGTAAATCCATCACAAGGACATTATAATCACCTTCAACACCAAACCATCTCACATTCGGAATCCCAGCTGTCACAATCAAATATAAGGAAATATCAATAAAAATAATAAGTTAAGAACTTTTAAAAATAAACCGGCAATAAAAAAGGAAAAGAAATGCCCCCTTACTCCCTCCTTGCAGTATCCTGTATAGTTTTGATTCGTATAACAATTGGGGATGCTTTGTCTTGACATTTTCCTGATAAAAAAGATATCATATATGGCCATTTTAATGCAAACAAAGGCTAACAGCAAGGATGGGATTTGAAGCATTGAAATTAAAAAAACAAACAAATAATTTCCCCCAAAATCCCAAAAGATTCCATAACTCACTTAAATAAACGTGATGCCAAATCTTTAGGGGGGGGCATTTTGAGAAAGAAAACGCCAATAGAAGTATTGGATTTTTTTTTGAAAAATAGGAATGACTAAAGGTAAAGAAAAATCTGAAAATAAAGATTTTTTTTTCTTGTTTTTCCCTTGTTATGCCATCAATGTGCACTATTTTACAGTATGAAACACATTATAATAAAAAAGGTGAACAGCTACAGAAACAAAAATTTGAAGAAGAATATCCACAATATGTCGCCCACCAGTTCAATAATTTTATCATACTATAATTATAGTTGGAAAATTATGAAAGCAATTTCAGCTTACAGAAATATTCACACTTAGACTGGTTCCTAGATAAATTATTGGTATATAAAGGCACATGAAGCCAGCCCAAAGGTACACGGTGATGGTTTGGTAGTAAAGGTTATGGTTATGATAGTGGTTCCTTATGAATTTCTTTACACATCTTCTGATGAAAAGTAACGAAAAAAAAAAAAAAAATCTGCATCATCTGAGCTCCAGCAAAACTTGTGAAAAAACCCACAATTTCAACTAAAACCAAGGACTTATGCTGAACAGGTCCAACTGAGAATGAATAATTATGTGAGGGGGGACAAAAAAAAAAAAAAAAAAAAGGTGCAGGTGGACAGAAAGAAATTACAGCAACAGGCCGATTATTTCATCAACCCCAACAATTTTCTTTTCCAGGAAATAATTGTAGCGACCAACTGATTTACAGCACGAATAACAGTAATAAACCTAATCCAAAAGCTAAAGTCTGTCCGGAAGTAATACTCACGAGTTTAATGGCAACCTCTTCGTTCGTTTGAGCATTAGTACCTGCAAATATCAAACAAATAGCCATCAAAAATACCTTAAAGGTACCGAATTTCAAATTCCCCAAACAAACATTCGAAATTAAAATCAAGTACATACCTAAATAGATCTCCCCAAAAGACCCGCTCCCGATCTTGCGACCGAGCCGGAACTTGTTCCCCACGCGAGGCTCCATAGCCGCAGCCGGATTCAAGAAACGCCAACCTCAATTTCAAACCCTAACCCTAAAACATCAGATTTTTACAGCGAAAAAAAAAAGGGAGAAAAAACCAGCATCCCCCCCCCCACCACACACACACAAACCAAAAAAAAATTTAACGAAACCCCCTCCGATCTCTCGAATCCCTACCGATTACCCAAGAAAACAAGAAAACAGGCCGACTCCCATCGCCCAGTCGATCGATCGGAGAACAAAGGCGAAATATATGAAGAAAAGGAGATCGAAACCTAGAGTTTCCCCAAACAAGGATCAATTCTTGAGTTTTTCTCCAGGAAATTGGAATTAGGAAAGAAGAAAAAGGGGGAGATTACGGGAGGAAGGGAAGGGAAAAGGGGCCTTGGATGCCGCCCCCACGCACGTTTCAATCCAATCGAAATCACGGTTCTTCGATAGCGGACGATATAAGACTTCTTTCTCTCTCTATCTCTATCGCTGATCCCTTTGTTGGGTTTTCTAATTCTTTTGTGTTTCGTGTCCCTCTCTCTCTCTCTCTCTCTCTCTAAATTAGGTTGGGTCGTGACGTGGGAGAGTCCTTGGGGATGGACGAGAGTCCGAAGCTGCCGCCCAGCGAAGCTTATCAGCTTATCCTAACCGTCCGCGTGCACACATCGCCAAACTCTTCTCTCTCTAGTATTGGCCCTCGTGGGGTACTCGAGGGAGCCCTTGGTCTTCCCCGAATGCCCCCGTCCGTCCGGGCGAAGGATTAGGTGTGGTTAATCAGCTGTTGCTCTCACCGTAGTCCTTGAGGAAAAACACAACCTCACTCGCATTCCGTCCCCGGCTTGGACACCCAGTTGAGTACAGAACTACGGATTTTTTGCTCCCGAATTGACCCCGCCAAAAGAATACGGATTGGGGGAGTTTTGGTCTTACCGAATTGCACCCACCTGCCTGTTTAAGGAACGATCGGGTGTCATCAATCTAACCCCCTTTCTAGAATTTTGACGCCCGTGGGGTACTAAAATTATGGTTCTGAGGCCGGTTTTATTTGATTGAAAAAAATTGAATTTTAAAATAAAAATAAAGATGAAAATACATTTCTCCTATTTGATTAGACGGGTTTTATTATTATTTTGATTTCAAAAAAAATATTTTTTAATTCTTCAAAATTTAATTTTTTAATATTTAAATTTTATTTTAATTATGATTTCAATCATAATCTAAACATTTCGAAAATATGATATTTCTATCTATTTTAATTTTTATTCTAATTTTGATAATAAACTAAATACATCATAGGAGTTGTTGATCCACTCACTAACCTTATCGACGTGATATGAGTGATTTATATGTAAGTTTTGGTGTAATATTTGTTTCTCTGACATAGCTTCTAACTTTTGAGTGTGACTATGATAATGATTGATTGGCCATAAAAATGATACTGAAATTATTTTGATAATAAAATAATTTTTTACTTGTTATTCATCAAATTGTGCTGCCCAATTTATTAGCAATCAAGGATATAATTGCATGAGCTTATAGAATAGATTCTCTTTAAATAAAAACATGGCCATGTCCATGACAGCAAGTGTTTGCTTGCAAATTTTTGAAACTTTCTTACCCGATGTTTTACATAGCTAGGCAAAATTTTGAACATCTTTTTATTAAGGCCCCGATGATTTTTCTTCTTGATTCAAAAAATAAATTGAACAAATATTTATGATTACATTTTTTTCTTGATGTTAAAAAAATATTTTAATTTTATTGTGCACAAAAGAAAAAATTGTCTTATCTTTTCTATTATCATATTGATAAAGAAGGATTCAAGAAGTTTCTTAATTGACATTCATGGTAAGACAAGTTTTTGCTAATATTCGTATCTTTTATTTTTAAATATTCTTGATTTTGATCTTTTTGCTACTTTAGTAGTTATTTAAAGCCTTAACAATAAAAAGCCAGGCTTAATTAGAGAGAGTCAATTTTAGCTATAGTGCTTATGGTAAACTTGTATTGGGCCATACGAGAAAGAAGTGGGTTGATGAGAGGCTGTATCAAAAGATACCTATCAAACACGGTGACTAGTAATTATCCATCATTAATGAAAAGAACAAGATTAGCATCCGCACCTAGCGAGCACGTGGAACACGATGACACATCAAAAAGTGAATTGGTCCAAATCGTGTTCTCTGGCATTCGCTCTCCAGTGGATCACTTGAATTCTAAACATCCGTTTTGGAAGAGCTTATAAAAATGCAACGGGTCGGCTGACAAGTTTGAAATTTTTTTTTGGATTATAGTACGACTTTACCTTCTCCACCGTAATTACTTACTTATTTTTTAAATTTTTTCTTTTAAACTAATGCAGGCCAGCAATACCTCATGAGCTGTTTGATACGAAAAATGAAAGAGATACATGGTAAAAATATTGATGAACCTCATGCTTATTTTTTGAAAAAAAAGATCAAATAAATATCATAAAAAATTGATATTTGATAAAAATATCCTCAATAAACTATATATATAATCATTAATTTTATTGTAATATCCTTTAAAATTTATTCAATAAAAATTTTTTATAAAAGAATTAAGATAACATTATATAAATGGTTATGTATTATAGTCATCATATAAAAATTAATTAAAGATTACCATACTATCATATTATTAAAAATTATTTTATATTAAATAATATATTTATAAATTTTATCATATTTTTATATAGAATTATTTCTAATCAAATATAATAAATAATTTTTTGTGTCATTTTATGAAGTAATTTTCCTACCTAAAAATTATTTTTTTTTACGATCATTTTTTTTAGATAAATAATTCTCAAAAATTATCAGATTACCTCTAGTATATCCGAATCAATTATGGATCCTATAAAATGTAGATGGATATGGGGGACTGCAATTTCTTTCTTTTAATGAAAGAATCCAAAAAAAACTCAGCCAAAAAAAATTGAAAGGAAAAAGAGGAAGATGTAGGACGGTGAATGTGAATCGCTAGCAATGGCAGCAAGAATTCCTTTATTTATTAAAAAAATCCAGTTCATATGGATGAAAAGCAATAGATGTCCAATAATTTGAGCTCATATAGGCGCCCAGGCATTGATTTGAATTATCTACCCTGGAGCTTTTAGCTTGGTACCTAATAGTTGTAGTATTAATAATAATGTTGTACCTTAATTTCTTCAAACTGTATTGCTTATTTTTTCTTAGATGATGGGTGTGGAGTGTATTAGAATCTTGACTCGCACCCAAATTCTAATAAAACACGCCATGGAAAAAAAAATGTATCATGCATGGAAAGAATGAAATATACATGATTGACAGTGATTGGGAAGCATACCCGGTCAAATATGAAGTTATACACTTTAGAGTATTGTGCAGCACTCAAGAAGATGGGCGGCCATCAAACAAAATGTGCGATGCCCATCTTGTTTAATAGCCGACCATCTTATCGGACAGCCATCCATCTTGACCTTGTGCCCTATTACATGGCCCAGTTGAAGGAGCTACGCTCATGTCCAAACTTGACTCCCTCCAGCCTGCCCCGGCCGGAGTACCATGAATCTTTTATTAAGGACCGTAGGTTGGAAATATCTGCCAAAGATACAGTCAAAAAATTAACATGGACTTTTTAATAACTGTTGAATCAGGAAGCATGTCCTCTGAATATGCCACCCTCTACCCTCTAGACATAGACCGGACAATAGTCTTGGATAATACTCCCATGGATATATAGCTTATATAGGTGTAGCATCAACATCTCCTTGCCATTAATTATTGAAATGCTTTCAGTTTTTTATTAAGACTAGCCTCTTAGAATCAATTGTATTGGCCAGGATGATAAAGAAATTACAAGAAGCTGAACTGCTTCTATCTCAGAAGAGTCAGTCAATGGCAACAAGTCCATGCTCATTATCTAAATCTCTTATCTGCACCGGCAGGTGGAAACAGGAAGGTAGCTCCACCCAACAGAGGGAAAATCCTGCAAAATTTCCTGGTTAGAGAACCGGAGCAAATTGTTGTTATTAAAGTACTAGTAATTTTGTTATTGAGGCTCCGCCAAGAAGGATCCTTTCTTTTCTGGGCACAAAACACACGTTAAGATAAAAGTTCATGTGCATGAAACTGATCTTACATATCATACCTTCTTAAGAATCAGTATGCTATTTGTTGGGGATAAACCCCACTTCCATCGAATGTAACTGATAATCATAGAAGAGCTTCGATCGAAAACTCCTCCAGCGGCCAAATTCCTTCCGAACTTCTACAGCGGTTGAATTTCTCTCGGACTTTTCTTTCAGTCGAATTTCTCTAAGAGCCGAACTCCTATCAGACTTTTTCTTCAGTCAGATTCCTCCAGCAGCCAAACTTCTTCTAGACTTCTTTTTTAGTCGGATTCCTTCAGCAGCCGAACTCCTACCGGACTTTTCCTTCAGTCGATTCATCCAGCAGCCGAACTCCTTCCGGACTTCGTCTTCAGTCGGATTCCTTCTGATTCCTCCAGAAGCCAAACTCCTTCTGAACTTCGCCTTCAGTCGGATTCCTCCAGGAGTCGAACTTCTTCCATACTTTTTCTTCAGTCGGATTCCTCCAGGAACCGAACTTCTTCCGGACTTTTCCTTCAGTCGGATTCCTCTAGGAGCCAAACTCCTTTCGAACTTTTTCTTCAGCCGAACTTCTCCACTAGTTGGACTTCTTCTGGATTTCTTCATCAGTCAAACTCCATCCGAATTTCTCCAGCAGATTACTTTCAGATTTTAAGTAGTATTCCTTCCGGATGAGCCCCTCTAGCCGTGTTTCCTTTAGGAGTCCGAACTCCTCTGAAATTGATATACGTCAAAGCTCTTACCAACCAACACCTACTTTTTCCAAACTTTGACTGTTAAATCTCAACAACGGACACCTTTCTCCGAAACAAACTTCACGTGGCCCCGAGCGGCTCAGTACCGGACGGCTACGACTGTCATTATCAATCTGCTACAGAGGATGCCCCTCTCCATAATAAATCCCACGCGGCTCCGAGCGGTCCGCTATCGGATGGCTATGGCTGTCATTATCAATCTACTATAGACGACGTTCCTCTCCGTAACAAACCACATGTGGTCCCAAGCGGCTAGCTACTAGACGGCTACGGCTATCGCTATCAATCTGCTCCGGACTCCGTCTATAAAAGAGACCCTCCAAATACATTTTTTCTAAGCTATTTTCTTCTTCCCAAAATTCTGCTGAGTTCTTTCCTGAGCACTCCATTTCTGTTGGCCAAAAGAGCTGACTTGATCGTCGAAAGGTCCTATCGAAGCCACCACCATCGATTCCAAACGAGACTTTATTTTGCAGATCACCGATGGCGACCTCTTCTTCCTCAACTCTAGCTCGATCCGGTGTCAACCGGATTTTGCATCAATAGGATTAGCACTAGAGAAAGGACCCTCTATTCCTACAGTACCCTTATTCTTAAAGGAGTGCTCGATCGATCCTGTGGATCTTCTTCTTCAAGGTTCATCTCCATCCTCTTCCTTAATCCCAAGAAATACCTCCAAAGAAGGCGACTATCCGAAGATCTACCGCTTCTGCTGCCAGATCCATCCATTCCTGATCCATCATCGGTGCTTCAATCTCCTCCTCCATCGACGGCCATGGTAGATCCAAATCAGTTTAACCTGCTGATGCAGTGAGTTCAGAGCCTCATCGAAATGATGCAGATCATACGGCAGCCTTCGATGGCAATTCCATCAGAAAATCTATCATCGGAATGTCAAAAATCGGTTCTAAGGAGGAGCACTTGGGCTAGCATACCCGTCGCCCCTGGGAAGAAAAAATGAAGAGCAGAGGATCCTTATTCGGATCATGATTCTTCTTCGAAAGAGATCTTCTCCATCTATAGTCGCAAGCCTTCCAAGATCTGCAATCAAGATGACATCCTCGATCAGAAACTATGGGAGATGGATCGATAGATTGAGAAACTCCGTCACGTTGCTCTGGCTCACTATGACGACGTCTATACCGAACCTCCTTTCTCTCCCCAAATTATGTAAGAGTTCATTCCATCGAACTTTAAGCTCCCCTAATTTGAAAGCTACGATGGAACCTTTGATTCGGTCGATCATCTGGAGGCCTTCCAGACCATAATACTGCTCCATGGTGCACCAGACGTCATTTTATGCCGAGCTTTCTCGTCTACCTTAAAAGGAGCAGTAAAAAATTGGTACTCAGCACTTAAGTCGGATACCATCTTTTTCTTCGATCAAATGAGCCATCAGTTTGCGGCTCACTTCTTCAGCAGCCAACGTCCGTGCTGAGGTTTGGATTTTCTAATGAATATCAAGCAAAAAGAGAATCTATCCGGGCTTATATCATCCGATTTAATGCTGCTATATTGGAGGTCCGGAACCTAGACCAGTCTATTGCAATGGCCGCGCTCAAGGATGATCTTCAGAAGAATGATTTATTGTTCTCCGTGGAGAAAAAGTATCTTAGAAACTTTGCCGATCTGTTAGCTCGGACTAAAGGATATGCCCGAGTGGAAGAAACCTTCAAGTTGAAGGATGAGAAAGCCGTAGGAGAGCGGCGGGCGGGCGAGTCTAATAGACCCGCCGTTGATGGAGGGCTGAACAAAGTTCGATCGCTGCTCACATCTTACCTCTGACCCTATGCGTCCGCTCTCTGCTTGGGCTGCGGATCTTATTTCATCACTTTTGGCAGTTTAGGAAGCATTAATCGGGGGATAGTTGGAACTTCTAGGGGGGAAGCAAAATCTTCATCGTGCCTTCCTGTGAGGCGTTCATGTCTGACTGATAGGCGAGCTGTTTCCAACTGTCAGGCATACGCTAGCTCAATAATCGGATCACGCTTGAGTCTCGACTACGGGGAGCAGTAGCGGTCAGACGAAGAGCAGTGATTCGACTAACGACTTAGTGTTCCATCAAGCTATCGCTCCCAATTTAATGCTACGCCCTGAGGATCTAACCATATAGTGTACCAGATCCTGGGAACACTCGAAGAATCCAAACTATCAGACTAAGAAGGCAATTAGCCGATCTCCTCTTCAAATAGACGCCAATTAAGACGAAGGCCGAATGTTTTCTGCTATTTTCGTACCTTATTGATGAAACTTCATGGAAAACGATGACCTTGAAAGAATCGTTTCCAGCCTCTCAAAGCATCGGGAGATATCATGATGAGCTCATTTTAGCAGTGGAGCTGTAAGAACAGGAACCGCCGGATGTTGATTTCCTCACCGGAAGATTGCCAGTCTTAACAAGAAACAGTACGTATAGTTACTCTATGCCCCACACGGGCCACTGAAACGCATGCTAAAAAAATCATTCAATCTATCTGCAGAAGATATCCTATGGGAGACAGCTAGGGGGCCATCATTGCCCACATAGAGCTGTGCATCTCTCATATAGGATCTCCGACTGAACCTGCCATCTGAGTGGTAAGCTATAGGTACTATTATGGTTGAGATGATATAACCGGCCGACATTCTTTCACGTCTCTTCATGCTTTATGGAAGGCCTTTGCTCGATCAAATTTGGGACACGGCAATTAGTAAATAGAAATATGCAGGAGGTGTCGAATTACACCGAAACTTAATTGTCATGAACAGAGAAGATGGAAGGTAGTTGACAAACTGGTCCTCAGAACGATATTGAAGGTGGGACACCATGTCTAAGAAAACATTACTAGAATGGTACTCATTGCCAGTAATTTATTTTATTCGTAGTATAAAAGATTCGGCAATCATTTCAATATCATCGAATTCTTAATGTTTGCTGACTGTCAGAGTAAATATGTAATGATTACGAAAGTAAGCAATCAATATTTTACTAGCTAGCTGGCTATTGAATGGTTAGAGAACAAGAGAGAGACAGAATCGCTCGCAACATTGCAGAACATAGTCGACGTAGACTCCAGAGTGCTATATTCTCAAATGGGAAGGCGAGGAATTGAAATTCTAAGTGCTAGTCGTGGAGCAAGACGCCTCAGAGGAAGCTCGTTCACTTGATAGACATGCCTGAGGATACGAAATGCGCTGACAACAGCTATCGATCAAACTGTATCATTCAACAGTTTCGGTTAGCTTAAATGATGGATGGAGAATCGTATGACCATACGTACGTTCACATAAGTGAAGACATTTGGTGATGGAGAAGTAAAGATTGAGGATCGTGTAGAGGTAAGAGGACCGTCCGCTCGACTAATCAGTGCTAAAGCCGACGCACCATGCCGGTGAAGCGGCCTGTCTTCATGTCTAATACAATAACTAAGTAGAATATCAACATAACGTACGCCTATCATCCTATAAATAGTCAGCAAAAGTGCAGTGATCCCATCTTAGCACCTTTGCAGATCTCATGAGACCAAAGGGACTTGACAACACTTATAGAGGTAGAGAAGATAATCGAAGTCTTCTCGGGTGGGAGAAAATCTCTATGATCCACAGAATCAGCTACTATTGCATCCTCTGCTTCCATTCATTTTCGACAAATATTGTTACTCAACAGGGGGCTGTACCGAGAGTAATGTGCTGAAGCAAGAAAGCCCACGATGTCGTACGCTCCCTAGATACCGTATATTTATGTGACTATTCCGATGATGCCTAGATATGTTCTTTCTGATCGGTACATTGCCCTACTCTTGACAGGCAAGCAAGTGAGGTTTGCCATTTTCATATTTCGATGGGAGGAACTTCTCTGTGCGAAGCTCACTGCATTCACTTACACGCATGTCGTCAAGCAACTGATTTTTGCGATGTCTACCTCTCAATGGCCAGTCATTGCACACAGTAGGGTAAAGGAGAGATCTCTTGAGCAACAGCATGCACTGTCGGAATCATAGGAATGGGATAGGGATCTGGAGATCTCCCCACGAAAGCGTAGACGATCTTCTCGGATAGTCACCCTCTTTGGAGTGTAATTTTCCCCTTAACAGGAGTGTAGAAAGGATAAGAAAGGATAGATCATTGCACTCCGATGAAGCTGAGATTGATTCACAACCTTCAATTCAGGAATACGATGGAGATTTCACTTCAATTTAAGCAAATACAGGGAGCTTGCGAGATAAGGTAGTAATCCAATGGGTAGCCTTTCAATTCTTCTAGCTGTGAGATAAAGTACTCATCCTGTGATTCAAGGCAAAACTCTCCGGGCTTGAGCGCACGAACCTAAGATCTCTCCGAGATTGGACCTAACCGCAAAGAATGGGAGTTGGAGGATAAAGAAGGGTCTTCTCCTTCGCAAATCCTAGAGCTAGAGAATGCAGCAAAGAAAATAACAAAGTCCTCGTTTCTCAGGCACTCGATGGCTTGGTGAAGATAGTAGGAGATTCGTCATTAGGACCTTTTCGCTGCCTACCAGACTCAGTGCTCTCTCTGCTCTCAACTTTGCCAAAACAGACAAGAATAGGGAAGTTGACAGCAATCTTGATCAGAGCATTTCCCAGCAGAATACTTTTTGGGAAGATAAAAGGAAAAATGAGTATGTAAATAAACAATCTGTACTTACTGGAGAGCTCCTCTTTTCTATAGAGGCGCGTAGTGACGAGGACTAAGAAAATGTATTCAGCTGTCATTAGCGCTTTAGCCCGAGCTTTCTTACATAAGCTAAGCAAGCGTTAGAGAGAGAATCCTTCATACATGTCGGTTACTCTGTTCTTGACGGGAGGAGGAAGTTCAGTACTTGAGATATGCACTTTTGTACGAAGCTGTATCACCGCATCAGTATTCGATAGCGGATCCCAAGCTCGTGCAAGCCGCGTGGGATTACGTGATTAGTATGACAGAGAGGGAGATTCTCTGTAGAGAATTGTTTTTCAATGACAGTCGTTACAGGTTCCGCGAAATAACCTTGGACTGGAAGCACTGAAGTCGGAGAGTGCCATCTCCCGAGCTTTACCGCTGAAAAGTTCTTTCGGAATATTTCGGGAAAGACAAAAAGTAGGGATCTCCTTCACCTGTCGCACCTAGAGATAAGATGCTTTCGCCGTGCTTTCAACTTCGAATGCAGTGTTAGTAAGAGACATTGTTCTTCCATATGCATTAATTCTCGATGGAGAAAAAAGTATGTGAGTTATTAAGGTCATCGTTGCTCGAGCCTCACTGTGGATCTACTATGCAACCTCAATAGGAGATAAGATCTTCTCCCTCGAGGCTTAGCTTAATCTTGTCAGAAACAGAAGAGATTTCAAAGGAGCCAATCGGTTTTCGAGACCCTCGAGACTTCCCGGTAAAGGATAAAAAGCAGATCGGTCGTTGGGGGCCCGAGATCGGTTGGCATACACTTCAACTTTAAAAGAAAGATCATGATAAAGAGTAAATATTCTATGGGAGTAATTTTCGATTCAAGCTTCAATGGAGAAGGATGTTAGATAGAGAAAAATACAGAAGACAATCTATTAGTCGAAAGCTTAGTTGCGCTGATAGAAATAACTTTTGAAAGGATGGTTGTGTCTCTCTCTCTGTAGTTGGAACAATAATCTCGTAGCGCAACTTGAAGGAATGAAAAAGGTTGGGAGAAAGAAACAGTATCTGGATTTCTGAGGAGAATAAATCCCGACTGAACAAAGTATGGTATGCAAATTTGAAGTTCCGCACTGTCATTGAGTGTTTAAGTCGGAGCTGAATGCTGACGATAGTTCTAGAAATGGAGCTTTGTGACTTTCTGAGGAATACTCAGAAGGGAAAAGCATTCGATCTGAGATACGAAGATAATCTTACGGCATCCAGGCAAGTATACGGCTGTCGTATGGCCCTGATATATCCGAAACTCCTCCGTGAGGATCAAAGAACTTCCGGTACGGTAGTTGCGCCTGGATGATTTTTGGATATCCGACTAAAAGAATTATGCTACATCTTCAGTCCGAGATATAGTCTTGGGAGCTTGTGCTATGCGGGACTTTCTCGGCTCTTTCTGATCAAAAGTCTGATAGGAGTTTTCTGGCGGACTTCTCTCTCAGACGTAATCGACAACCCCGATTTCGAACTCTCTTCTTCAGCGTTCTAACCATTGCCTTGCTCAGGAGTCGAATCCTTCCGAACTTCTCATGTTTCTTTTTTTTTAATTTTTATTTATTTCTCTTTTTTTCCTCTTCTATCATTCCTCCTTTTTTGTTTCAGCTCGGACTTTCCGGTGTATCCCGATCCGCTACTCCTTATTTCCACGCTATTCCGGGCTTTCAGATCGGCATTCCTCCTACGGAGCCCCGCAACCCCCTTCTCAAACCTTTCTCTGATCAGAATCAGATATCTTGGTTTCGGATGGTACATCTTGTAAGCCTGAGATTACTTTCAGTATTTCAAGATGGGGTCATTTCTATTTGGATTAGATCCCCTTCTTACGCGGAGAGTATTCTCTTTAGACATGCTCCGACTCCTTCTGGGACCATTGATCCATCACTCCCGCTCAAATGTCATCTTACTGACAACTCCAAAGGCGCTTGCTTGCGTCAGAATCTTTCAACCGTTAAAGTTCAATCCAACGATACTGTACGCCACCTCTCTTTCCAGTAACACACTCTCATCGTGTAGCGTCTGCGCGCTGAACGTCGGCTTCAGCTACCCCGGACAGTGGCCCTATGGCTATCACATATTCAGGTTCTATGAGGCCCGATGCCCCCCTTGCCCGTATACTTCCACGTCTCGTGGCCTATCCGTGCGGACGGCTACAGGCTGTCACCGTATCAGTTCTGCGTACTAAGCGGGTGCTCCCTTCTTGTTCAAACAGAAGTCTTCACTATGCCGGTCTGCACGAGCGGCTAGCACTGACCGATCGGCTAAGGCTGCTCTCATGACTATCTATCCTGCCCTCTCGGGGCGTTTCTATTTCCTATTAAAATAGATTCTTTTATATTCATAACGCCTTTTCTTTTCTAACAGACACTCATGCCATACTTTCTCTCCCCCGCTATTAGACTCCTGACTAAGTAAGTTATTATCTTGAGCCCTCTCCATTTTTTTTCTCGCCTCTGGTCAACTTAAGAAGCTCGGCATTTGATTCAATTGCGGGCTATATAAGGGTATCCTGACCCTCGGATTCCGCTACCCACATCGGATCTCCTTGAATGTGGACTCATGGTAATTTTGGCAAAGTCACCCGACCGGTGACCTCTTCTTTCCCTCATCTAGTTCGATCCGCGCGTCAAACTTTACATTTATCTGCATCTACCTCGTCACTACTATTTAAATTGAGAGACGAGTGTGAGAAGTAGTCAGACCGCTTGTTTTTATTTGACAGCGTTTAATTAGTCAAAATCCTTCCTTTGATATCACAGACCCAAGTTTTTTATACTATTACTAGAACTGGTATACCTTAAGATATCGTGAAAAAGTGTTTTGCCAAACTTATTTTACCCATCTTACCTTACTACGACGAGGTTAGAAATTTTATCTATATTCTACCCATCAACAAAGCTTGAACTGATTGAACTAGGGAAACAAACAGCAGACAAACTTTAGAAAAAATAAGAAAAAGAAAACAAAAAGTGTGTGAAATCCATGAATTTTTCCGGCTCACAATTTGTTTCATAATCTGCTGTTTCCATCAACCAGAGGAATAAACTTGAAATGATGATGATAGATTTGGAACTTATCGGAGAGACCCGGACTTTGTCGATCACCGGACCCAGCTCATATTATAGCATGGAAACTCATTCTGGCCATGCAGCCATTCACGGAGACAATAAAGAGGTGGAACTAAAGTCGTGATGCTATTTTCAAAAAACAAAAGAAGAAGAAAAAAAGAGCTCAGATGACATAATTACAGCTGTGTGAAGGTGCACCGACACAAGACCAACTCAATTGAGGTATAGGCTATAAGAACAATCACAAATGGAACAGAAACCCTAATCAAAGAAAAAATATACTTGATTTACATATTTAATCGTGACTACCGACAAGTTTACAAGATGTTCATGGTGCTGAAAACCAGTGAAATGTTGATGCATGGACTGAGCCAGACCACCTAAGATTGTGATGCCTCTCAAGGTACGCATTTTTATTTCAGTCAGTTAGCCATGGGTGTTATGCTGAATGCATCAAAGTATGTACAGCTGACATGCAAGATGGATCGGCTCGAATACATGAATGCATCAAAACATGATCAATATCCCAAATCTGTGAACAACATTTGTAGCCGGTAAGAACTCGACTAACACAGTCAATCTATCTCCTTATGGCGTACTCACAGATTAATCGAATCTTACGCCGACCATAATTTTGGACCCATGTTGAGATCGAGTTGCGTCCAACTCCACCCAAATCTTATCCAACCCAAGCTAGCACCAGATCCATGCTATATGCCCTCGAATCAAATTCAAAATCCAAAACACTCAGGTCCAAAAAATTCTAAGGCTAGAATCAATTACACCATATCAAGTCTTAGACCCAGGGTTGAACAAGGATCAAAGGCAGTGGCAACTTAATCCGGGGAAGATGACTCTAAGGGACAACAAATCGATGCACAGATCCAATTTGCAAGCATATCATAAAAACTCGCTTTCTGTGCAAAAAGCTGGAGCATTAGCATTTACTCTGCTAATTAAGCTCATCTTCCGTGACAAACGATGTCTTGTATGGACGAATGTATCATTGTTTTCTGGTCGAGTTGATCATGGGCTGGGCTTGAGCAGATCAAATATCAAATTTTCAATAGACCCAGCCCGAAGCCGAACTTAAAACTAATATAGTTTCGGCCTAAGAATGATCAGCTCTATTGTTAGGAAATTGTACTATTTTAGTCAGGTTTGAGCTAGAGGACAGCTCAAACATCTGAGTCAAATGTGCTTTGATCAATAGCAAAATGATAGATGGGAGAGATACATATAGGTTCCATTGCGCACATCATCCTATGTTAGTTGGTTAGTTGGTTCAAATATATTTCACCTCCTCATCTGAAGTAATTTTAATCTGATTAAAATACTTTTTGGGACATTAACCAAGTAAAATTGACACATAATTTTTGGCACTAGTTTGGCCAGTTAAGTAGATAAGCATTGACTGGCCATCTCCTGACCAACATTTTAACAGGAGCTTGATCGAAAATCTCACTCAAAAACTTAGCCGAGTAGAGTATTGCAATATTATTGTTCCTTTTGAAGTAGTACTGAAATCGGATTCAGTACGGATCGGATACTAGCATATCCACATCCATATTTATTTTATCCGACGAATGTAAATATGGATACGGATATTATTTAGATGCAAAAATTCATATCCATATTTATTTTAAATGGATACGGATATAATTCGGATGCTAGAAATATGGATATAATTATAGATATAATTTAGATAATTAAACTTTGTGACTATAGAATCAAAGATATTACTAAATAGATTTAATAATCAAGTTAATACATATGATTGTATATTTTTTTAAAAAATAAAAAATATTATATAAAATTATATAAGATTATATATAGATTTGGATATTCGGATATGGATCGGATAGTTATCCATTTATATCCATATTCATTTTTTTTTATGGATATGAATATGGATATGGATATTGATCAGATCCTTAAATTTCTATTCATATCCGGATTAATTTGGATGTAAAAATGAATCTGAATGGATAATATTCATATCACTTTCATCTCTATTTTAAAGTCATGACACAAGTTCTAGCAAAAGCGCAGGTTACTTGGGTGATTTTTTGAGTGAGATATTTAAGTTACCATAGCATTGCCTACGAGGAATATATGGAATAATATCAGCTAGGAGACGAATATTTCAACACCTGCATACATATGGCTTATATGGCTTTACTGATCAAAGGACTCGCGTGATCAACAACCAAGCTTTCTTCCGTTCTTGAATATTTTGTAGGATAGCCAAATTTTTTTGGTTTCAAGTTGCCATCGATCGGCACCTTTCCAGCCCTTTAACATTGGTATGGGACTTGCAATCTTTTCTATTTTGTTCTAATTTGAAGTACCGGAGTGAAACTTTCTTGCCATCAGCATATTGCTAATTTGCTATAGTATTTCCTTCTTCAATTATTTGACAACCGACATCATTTGGACTTTGTCTTATTAGGATTGAGATGGCTTAAAGGTATTCATGGTCCCCTAGAAATAAAATTAGTCGAATGAATCCATTGTTCCATAGCGAACATCTTTTCAGAAGGAAAGAGCTAGAATGCTTTGGCAATTATGCGCAATTAATCATTACAATGATACATCATTCATAACCAGTAATGTTGAAGACATTGACTAGGTACACCCTGTCAAGGTTTGTCAGAGCAAACAAAATTACCACACGTCATTAGCCTTGGAGAGACCATTCTCGTTGCTAGGCACAATTTTTATACCCTTATCATCCATGCCCATTATGAAATCACGTACCCATCTATTGTATGGTATCAAGTCCAAACTATGAAGTCTTGGATGCTTCACTCACTACAATCTTTCATGCATTCTGGAGAGCTGACAATAAAAGCTCTAAAACATAAGCCAGGGTTACATCTTTCTTGTGAAAGGAGGATTCATCTTCTTTCACACAAATCCACCGTTGGATCACAAAGCGCTCCAAACTCTACCTTTCCAATAATGGAGTTGCGCTAAGAAAGGTGAATCCTTCTTTTTCATTGCGTGAAAGATATAATCTTGATCCACAAAAGTACTCTGCAAAATTTAATGTTTAATTTTGGATTACTTAAAAATTTATATTTAACTCATGTTTATTCAAAGCTCTAGCCGTATGATTTCAGGTCAATTTATTTTTTTTAGAAAAAATTATAGTAATAATTTTTTTAATTTTGAAGCAAAAAATAAATGGACTGTAAAATTTTAATTTTGTTATTAGTTTCATTCAAATATGGATAAAAAAAAAAGATTAAAATATCTTCAATCTTCTAGAGAGTAAATTTATTTTTCAGTGAGATCTAAGTTAGAAGACGGAAAGAAGAAGAAAAAAAAAAAAAAAAAAAAAAAAAAAAAAAAAAAAAAAAAAAAAAAAGAAAGAACAAAGCCAAGCTTTTTATGTCTGTAGTTATTGTATTTTTTTAGAATATTTTTCCGAACCTTTCATGCATGTGCATCGGACATGACATTGTTGAAGCCAATACCAAATTTAAGAGCATGGGCGAGGATCGGTTCGTGTTAGTCTTCTCGGAGGATGAGCACCAAACCTGTTTTTGGGTACATTTTGGAATCATTTCTCAGTGCAAAATTTATGTTTATAGTCCTTTAATTCATGTTAAAATACCATTCTTGTAGGAAAACAGACATTCAAAGATGGAATTCATGTAAAAATACTGTTCTTGGTTTTCTTATGTGTTCGAGCGAGGAGGATATTTCATTGAGAGTGGGTTTGGTGTTGTGGATTTTTTCTCTCTTTTTTTTGGCTTGAAAGTGGGGTAGAAATCAACCGTCCTCATATCGAAATGATCCAAATAATACAAAGGCTGCCAAAAGAAAAAGGTAGCAGTTCGAAGAGACAAAGGTCAGTTACAAAAGAAAAATTAATACAAAACAAGGTAATGGAAACAGAACAGAAGCAGCGGAGCACCCGCACTTATGCTAATGGATGTTCATCCAAACTTAATCAACGGTGAAGGTGGTTGAGGTACTAAAAAATTAACAAAAGGCTTTGGCTGCACCAAATTCAGAAGCGCCGGCACCTTGGAATTCTTCAAGCACGATGCAACCATGTAAAAAGACTAGAGACTGAGAGTTTGCATCTAGATTCGGCCAAAGCTGAGGTTTTTCAAAGATCCAATCGTCAGCTGCCTTTTTTCATCCATTATTTCATTCTAAACTTCTAAAAATTAATCCAAAGTTTAAAGACACCATTAGCTTTTTGAGAAGAGGGATGTAAGCAATCTTTGGGACGATGTTCAATGAGACAGAGGATCCCAAACATTAGCAAGAATTTGGGGGAGGTTTTTGGCTTTGCGTCATATTATAATTTGGTTATCACATGAGACGGATAATTTGAAAAAGGAGTTGCAAGTGCAATGGACACAAGAATAAAGAGGAGATGGGCGTTTTACATAGAAAATCAAATGGGACTTAAAAGCTTAGCTTGTGGTTGAGGTGGTCGGTATTAAAATCGGAGACGGATGATTGGATCGTATTATAATAAAAAAATAATTTATAAATTTAATTTAAAAAAATAAATTTTAAAATTAATTTATTTTTCAACCAATTTGAGGGCAGTTGCTGCTATTTTTTTAAAAAGAATTAAAAAAAAATACGGAGGATTTGGGAAAAAATAAAGCACCCGGCGTCAGAAGACCCCGCGACGTGAAAAGACCCCACGATCCTTGTACCGAAAAGAAAGAAAGCCTCCGCAGTTCCCCTGTTCTCAAGTCCACCCCCCGTCGTCTCCCCGAAGACGCCTCACAGAGCGAGACAGAGAAGGAAAGGGGCTGGTCTTGGCTGCCATGGAGGGTTTCAGACCGCGGTCCTACAACGACAGAAGGATGCAGCTCGGGGCCTACGGCGGCCGCCCGCCCCTTCCCCCTTCCGTCGTATACGATTCGAGGAGCTACAGCGCGTCCTACGGCTCGTCCGCCAACCCGAGCAGCAGCTATGGATACGGCTCCAGGGAGGTCAAGTTGGACAAGGGGATGAGGGCATCCGGTTCTTCCAAGAAGGGGTGGGTCTTCAGCGACCCGGAGTTCCAGAGGAAGAAGCGGGTGGCGAGCTATAAGCTCTACGCCGTCGAGGGGAGGGTGAAGGGGTCCCTTAAGAGGAGCTTCCGGTGGCTCAAGGATAGATACACGCAGGTGGTTTATGGCTGGTGGTGATCCCTTCTTCTGGTATGCTCCTCGCCATCTTTCCTCCCTTGCAAAAGGCATCTTTTTTATAATTCAATGGTTCTACTTTTGATTTCTTGTTAATAGTTTATTTTTTTTCTTTTCTTTTCTCTTATGGTCCTCTTTATTCTTCTTCTGATCCTCTCTGTTTGTTCTGGATTTTATCCTTGCAATAGCTTTTCTTTTTTATATTCATGGTTCTAGCACTGAATTTTTGCTGAAGCTTGGCTTTTTTTTTCTTTGACGCGCTTTGATGAAAAAGTATTTGATTGCTGATGGCTAATATTTGTTTGTGCTCCCTCTCTGGGTCTCTCAGGTTTTCCTCTTTCTATTTTCAGTTTCTTCTAAAAATTCTAGTTAATTTTTTTATCCCCTTTTAGTGGTTCTAATGGATCCGACGAGATATTTAATTTGCTATTGCTACATAAAATATATTTTTCTATTTTTATTTTTATTTTTATTTTTTAAGCTGTATGGTCAACCCTAGGAATTTATGTAGACCTGGCTTCTCTTCATAGGATATTTTACAGATTTTCTGTGAGTGTTATCCTTTGCTAGTAGATTGGGCTTGCTTATGGCTTCAGAGGATTCTGCACTTGTCGAGGTTTTAGTATGCTTGTAAGTTTTAAATCTTTTGTGTGAAATTTAATTTATCCTCCTGAATTTTTCTTTTTTTTTTTTTTTGCACGTCTGAAATACGTGGACTGTTATTCACCTAATTCCTAGGCTGTAGGATAATTTGATTATTGATCTCGCTGAAGCCCCGTATCACCTTTCAGTTCTTCATAAATTCTAGTTACCTTTTTCTCCCTCCCTTATAAAAAAATTAGGAACTGTTTGGCATCATTGTTAATTTTGTGGCTTTGTTTCTCTGCATATTAGTGAAATCCCGCATGCAGCTCGATGGCGAAGATAGCACTTGCAAAAAAAAAAAAAAAAAAAAAAAAAAAAAAAAATTCCCCTTGCTTTTATTTGTGATGATTCTTGATATTTTTGTAACTCCACACCCCCCCTCCCCCCTCCAGAGCATCACAGTCCAGTATACTGTCGTATGTACCATTATATGCAGTTCACTTTGTTGATTCATTTATCCTGCGACAAGACATTCTTTCGGTTGCAAAATAAAATTGGCTTTTTCATTTAAAGTTGAGTATTCTGCCAATTTTCCTAAGAAGGCCATGTTATTGATCGATGTGAAAAATGTTCTATTCGACACAAGTTTTATGATTTCCAAATTCTGATTTTTATTCTCCTTAAATATCAAACATTTAATTATAACAAAGATGATGTCCTTCACGCTGGTTTCTTCCATCTGATATCTGCTGTTAAGGCATCCAGATCATGAAGAGAGAAGTCTCCTAAAATCATTTATAAATTGAAATCTGCTGTCTTCATGGTCCCTCATCCTATACTAAATCTTTGTTCAACCGTTGTTTTTTTATTTGCATGTATTGCTTTATCAGTTTGAAACGCTGTTGCTATAAATATGCTTGGCTCACCAAAAGTTATCTCAAAAGTAAAAGCTTATGCACTGGTCTGGTCCTCCTTTTTCTGTAATATATATATATATATATATATATGTGGACATCGTCCGCAGCCTTTACAGTAAGAATCTAAATCATGGTGGTATTATATTCCATGCAGGACCAAACTGCATGGACCTGAAATGGCCTTTTGTCAGAATCACATCTTGCAGTATCATGTCACCCTGCAGAATATTTAAATGTTCTGAGCACCAACCTTATGCTGATCAGTTTAAATGTTGAAGCTGTGATGGTATTTGCCGATCAGTTTCATTCTGAGCACCAACCTTATGCGTAGAAGTCTTGACACTAGAATAATCTATTACCAATTTAACTTGACTTTTGGGGACCAAGATCGGGGAAATCAAGCTTGGGAGTTATTGAGTGCTGTAAATAATGAGGGCTCTGCATTGCAGACAAATAATTCAAGCATGATTAAGACATTTTGGAAATGTTACTTTCTAGAACGTTTTCCCTTTTTTCTCTTATTTGCTAGTTTTGTGTTTTTGGTTTGTTGTTGAAAAAATTAATGCATTCTAATTTTTGGTATCGTGTATGTCGGCAGGGAATAAGACATTATAGCGTGGTTGCAGTCCGAGTTTCCATTAAAGGGACGTTATATGTCTCAAGTCTGTTGCTTGCGACGTTCATTTTGAAAGCTGAAAATTTCAAAATAACTTAAGCTGAACGCTTTGTATTCGCATGTTGTATATTTATTTTATTTACTCTGATGTTGTAAAGACCATTTAGATTTGTCTAGTGATGCGTCTGTATGACCATCAGTCCAAGTTCAGGTTCCATGCACCTGCTTTGGTTATTTTATGAAGTGCTTTGTATCTGTGAATTTAATAATTCGTGTGGGAGCTTACATTTGGTTTGACTGGTTATTCTTTATTTGAGTGACCTGGAACTCTTGATATACCATGTATGTTCAAATTGGTGAGTTTAAGATTTGGTTTTGGAGCCTAACATTTGATGCTGCTACGGCCGATGAGTTGTCCTGTGCTTGTTAATGAGTGGGATCGAGACGGTAAATTGCAGAGCAGAGCAGATCGGGCCACTCCAGTGCAGCCAAGGCCAAAGATGGAAAGAGGGTAAAAGTTCGAACAAACCATGATGGAGTTTGAATCCTTGATGGAGAACATGGACTGCTGTTATCAAAAAGCTCGTGATTAAATTTCATGGAAAATTCCTCATAACATTAATTTTTGAAAATTAAAGATGTTGATTTCATGATTGATTTTGATGATCGTCGAATTTTGAGTGTTTAAGTATTTAACTATGTGTTTCAAGAATAGATATAGATCTTTTCGGATGTTCAAGTTAAAATTATAATTTTACCAAGTTGGAGATAAAAAAAAAATTGATAAGAGATAAAATCATAATTTTATAAAGTTGGAGAAAATCTGTTTCGAAAGCCTCAAGATTAGAAGATTTTTGATTTTTTGGAAGTAGTTCGATAATTTTTGGATGCATAAATTAGAAGAAAATCAAGTTTTAGCAAAATGGTCAACCCAAGGGATGACCCTTAGGTCATCATCTTTCAAGGATCATCCTCTTTCAAAATGGACTGTTCGGCATGTATGGCACGCATTTTAGGTCGATCCAGTTTCAGACTGAACCGACTTAGTCTCAATGGAAGCAAAAGGCAGAAAGTATAGAAAGTCAATTTTTCAAGATCCAGGGAACTGAGTCGATCCAATTATAAATTGAGTCGATCTAGTGAGGACTGAGTCGATTCAGTCAAAAATTTAGCCGATCCAGTGATCGTAGTAGCTAGTTTTTTATATATTTTTCTAACGATTATTTCTCCACTTCAACGACTATTTCAAGGCTTCCAACAGCTAGAACTGATCCTCCAGCCATTACAAAGAGTATAAAAGACTAGAGAAATATTTAAAAAATAAGATTAAGTAGATTGAAAGTAGAAACTATTAAAATTATGAGGTTCATTGAATATCTAAAGGAAAAGAGAGAAAAAAATGATCTTGTGCATCAAATTCAGAGAGCTTCCAAGTGTGATCATCTTCATTTATTCAAGCTTTCTCTTAGCCTTCGAAGGAGAGAATATAAAGCTTCAAAAGCCATCTTTCAGCCTTTCCATGAAACTTCAAAAAGAATTTTTTTTTATTTTTATGTCGAATTTTATACTTGTATTTTTATTTCTTTATAATTTTTTTGAAGAAAAAAAACTTGGGGATTAGACTCGTCCAAGCTCGAAATTGGACTATATAGGTTTTGGTTGGTGAGCCCATAAAATCAACTAGGTTGATAGTGAATCCAAAAAAACTATCGGTATAGGGTTGTGGTTGGTGAGCCCGGCAAAATCAACTGAATTTGTTTATGATCTCAGATAAGAACAAACGCACTGTAATCTAGAAATTATAGTAAAATTTTTAAGAGGATAACTTGGAGAGTGGATGTAGATACGGGATTGCACCGAACTACTATAAAATCTTTATGTATTTATTTTGTAGTTTTGCTTTTTTTGCTTTCTTTATTTGCTTTATATATTTATATTATTTAGTTGCTTTTAATTCTGTTACTACACATTGCTTATTCATCATAAGCATTCAAGTTTCTCTTAATTAGAAGTACATATTTATTTTAGAGTATAATTTGATCAAAAATTTTAAAAGAACCCAATTCATCCCCTTCTTGGATTGCCATCTCTGGGCAACAAGTGGTATCAGAGCAGATACTCTATTATTAATTGTTAACATAACTATTGAGGGAAAAAGATCAAATAGCAATCTTTAGTGGTGTTTTCTTTATTGAGGGCCAATGCACTTCTAGACCATCTTTATTTAATGGCACCAACTACATCTTCTGAAAAATTAAAATGAGAATTTTCATGCAAGCTCTAGATTATGACTTGTGAGGAATCATAATTAGAGGACCATACATGCCCACAAAAATTGTAAACTGTATGACTCTTCCCAAAGCGAAAAAGGAATGAGATCAATTTGACAAAAAGATGGCTCAATTAAATGCAAAAGTCATCAATGTACTCTATTATTTTTTAGATGTACATGAGTTTAATAGAATATCATCTTGCATATCGACTAAAAAAATTTAAGACATGTTAGAAATAACTCATGAAGGAACAAGCCAAGTTAAAGAATCTAAAATTAACTTGCTTGTTCATAAATATGAAACGTTCAAAATAAAAAAAAAAAATGAGACTATTCTCAATATGTTTATCAAATTTATCAAAATTATAAATGCTTTAAATGGCCTAGGCAAAACTTATTCTAACTATGATCTTGTTTACAAAGTGCTTAGGTCTTTACCTAAAGATTGAAAAGCTAAGGTGACGATAATACATGAAGCTCATCCCAACATATATCTCATGGCTCATGAGGATGAAAAGAAAAAAAAAGAAAAAAAGAAAAAAAAGCATTAATTAAGGAGGAGCAAAGCAAGAAAAATAAAAATGAAAAAGAGAAAGAAAGTGCTATAAATCTTTGCCTCATTGTCAATGAAAATGAGATAAATTTTAATTTTTTTTTAATTTATATTCGATGAATTATATGAAGCCTTCAATGATCTAATGGATGAATATAAAAAGTTAAAGCTAAAAGATAAGAAGCTTAAAAGTTTAAATACATCTTTATTTGAAGAACAGAATAAGATTTTGATGGAAAAAGATAATCTTTTGAAAGAAAAGAAAATATTGAATGAAGAAAAGAATATGTTTGTAATTGAAAAGGCTAAATTATTAAAGAAAAAAAAATCTTTGATTGAAGAAAATAAAAAATTATCAAAATCTAAAAAAATTTTAGTTAAAGAAAAAGAAAAGCTCTTGAAATCTGAAAAAAAAATGGAAGAAAATGCAAAACTAAGAAAAAAAAATAAAAATTTAAAATTCATGCTAGAAAAGTTTACACTTAGATCACAAAGCTTCAAGCAATATTGAATAATTAAAAAGCTATAATTGACTATAATTCTTTAAGAAAATAGAAATTTATCAATAATATGTTTACTAGAGCTTCACATAAAAATCATTCTATAGGTTGCTTCAAATGCAATCAAGTTAGCCATAAAATTTTAAATTATAATATTAAAAAAATTGATCAAATTTTAATTAAATAAATTTGGATTCCAAAAGGAATCAAATGCTCTAATCTTCATGGATCTAAGATGACTTGGGTACCAAAAGTTATGAAGTAATTTTTGTAGGTATGTCAAACATCCAATGAAATGAAAGAAGCAAATTCTTAAGGAATGGATGCTTAGGACTCAAAATGGATGAATGATGATACTTGATAAAAGCTAAACTTATTTTAACATTTCACCATCAATAATTATTAAAATTATTTTACTGAATTTATTGATAATATGATTTCTTGCCTTGAATATTTTTAATGTATTGCCAAAAATTATTATAATTAATAGATTTTGATGACTTCTCAATGCTTGCAATAATTTTACACTATGACTTAAATAATTTAACTTCAAAATTAATACAATTCTCTCTATATATCATCTTAATTGATTAAGCATAAAATTTTCACTCTAAATTTAGTATGTTAGATTGATTTTGATGATTTTATCATTGCTTAAAATGATTATACTCTATGAATAGAAAGTTTGATTTATTGAATGTATTGACTTTAATGATTTGCTAATATGTATGCATATGATAACTTTTTTCATGTTTTGATAAGTATGATTGATTTTGATGCTAGCAATAATTTAAATATTTTAATTTTTAAATCAATATACTCTCCTCTATATATTATGTTATGAATGAAATATTTTTATCTTAAAAATTCAGCATGATATTTTAAGTCTTTCAATATTAATTTTATAATTAATAAATTTTAATTAAAAGATGATTAATTGAGCATGAATATTTTAATTGCTAAACCCATAAGAGAAATAAACTTTCAGCATTCCCTACAAGATGCTAAATTATCAAAATTCTTCTAAAATTTTGCATGGAACAAGTACTTGAAGATAAGATATTCAATTATCAAAATCAAGTGCTTGATGTGTTAATTTGTATTGCATCTTAGTTTTATCTTAAGGATTTAAAAATCTCCTAGTTAAACATAACTCTTAGAGCCCTTATCTAGTTTTTTTTCTTGATATTGATCCTATTTAATTGATTAATAGAACCTTCTCCAAATTAATTTGAATATTTTTCTTGATTATTGATTTGATTGCCTTTTCTTATCTTAAAAAAAAATTTATTAATGACCATTCATACTTTATTCCGATTGAATGATTTTGAAAATTGAAATTAAAAAATGCTCTTTTTGAATCTTTTGAAGTTGATATCAGGTAAAATATTTCAAGAAAGTTATTATTCTTAAAGCTAAATGTTTAAAGAGGACTTTAGTTTTAAGTAATTGGTATCAAATAGCCTACTATTTGCCATACATTTGGTCGATTTATCTTTTGATAAAAAGAGAAGAATATCATTATTTCAAATCTGATTTTGCACTGCTATATTTTTGATTTGATATCATTTAAGATAAACTCAAAAGTATGTACCTTTCTAAACCAAATTGCTTGATATTTCTTAAGAAAAGGAAGGAACGATCTTTTTGAAGAATAACTTAAAATTATTTTATGGTATATCTTGACTGATTTGCTAATATCAATTCAAATTGATCTATCTGAATCAATTTATCTTCATCAATTCAAAACTAAATTTGCTGGTATCAAGCTAAACTTGCAAATTAATCTTTAAATGGTATTGAACTGTTAAGAAAATCATGATTTGGTCTAAATTTCAGTTTAATTGGTATCAAAAAAAAATTTTCCAAGAAAATTTTCACTCTTGATATCATTGGTATATTTTTTGTCTTGCATTTTATTATATTATTTTTTGATAAAAAAATTAAATATGATGTCTCAAATCTATTTTACATTGATATACTCTTGATGTGATACCATTTAAGATAAAATTTAAAAAATTTCATACATTTTCTAAACTTAATTAAGTGATATTTCTTATAATAAGGAAGATCTAAATTTAAATAAAAAATCTTTTTAATAGATGTTCATGTCATACTTTTTTTATCGTCTCAATGTTTGTTCTTATTGTATACATTATTTTATAAACATTCTTTGAATTTAATAAAAATTAATTTTTTAAAAATTTAATATCTTTTTGAGTGAATGCTTTGTTTGATTGATATTTAGATTAATTAATATTTAGTTCTTCAATTGATGCTCATGCTTTTGAATTATGTTTAATTTTAAAATAATTTTGTTTGCTAAAATAAGGATGAAAAAATATTAAAGAAGAAATCATTATTTAATTGAAAAGATCTTTAAAATTAAAAAAAAATTATTTAAGATAAATTAGTTACTAAATTAGTATTAATTAATTATAAATATGATATCAAATTAAAGATATTTTATTTGAAAGAAAAAGGAAGAGTAACAAAAATTGTAAAGCTTAAGCATGCAAATTTTGAAATAAAAAGAGAGAGAAAGTTAAAAAATGAATTAATCTATCTATTAGTATAAAAAATAGGAGAAGAGATATTTTTTGATTTGATTTGATTGAAAATGTTAATGAACTTTTGATCTAAAATTTTTAATCAATTATCTTATTTTGAGCCTTATTGATTTTAAATTTTTCATCAAATACTTTATAGTCTTTTCAATTTATGCTTTTATGTGTTTATTCAATTTGATTTACGTGACTTAAAGTGCATATTATACTTTATTTCATAGTTAAATCTTTTGAAAAGTTCTGTTCCTCTTAAAGCTTAAAAGTGTATATTTAAAAATTTGATTAAAATATCATATTCATTCAAAAAAGAGGAGAGCCTTTAATATTTAAATTATTTAAAAAGAAAGAAATATTCATTCAAAAGAGAAGATGATTTTTTTGATTTGATTTTATGAATTTAATACATCTCTCAATTTAATATTTTGATGTTGATTTTGATGATTTTTTTTATTCTTTTTTATAAGCTTTTTGATGTTGTCAAAAAGAGTGAGAGGTATATACTTAAAAAATTAATACTTAAGAAACTTAATGAATTTCATGCTTGAAATCTTAATACTCATTAATTTGAATTAAAATATTATTTTGATATGAGTATATAAATTATGTAAAATATTAATTAGAGCTTTCATAAAGTATGCATTTATGTTTATATATATTATCACTTTATGACTTTATATTAGCCAATTTATTAAAACATATTAAATTATATTTCAATACATATACTCAAAGTTTTGTCATCATAAAAAAGAAGGAGATTGTTGATCCCATGATTAATTTTGATGATTGTCAAACTTTGAGTATTTAAGTATTTAACCATATATTTCAAAAATGGATGTAGGTCTTTTCAAGTGTTTAAATTAAAATTATAATTTTATCAAATTGAAGATCAAGAAAAAATGATAAAAAGCAAAATCATAATTTTACAAAGTTGGAAAAAAATTATTTTGGAAGCCTCAAGAACAAGCTTAGAAGATTTCTGATATTTTGAAGGCAGTTCCATAATTTTTGGATGCATAAATTAAAAGAAAATTAAATTTTAGTAAAAAGATCAACCCAAGGGACGACCCCTAGGTCATCTCCTTTCGAAATGGGCTATTCGGCACACATGGCATGCAATATGGACCAATCCAGTCTGAGACTGAACCAATCCAGTCTCCATAGAAGTAAAAAATAGAAAGTGTAGAAAGCTAGTTTTTCAAGATTCAGGAAACTGAGCCGATCCAGTGATCGTAATGGCTAGTTTTTTGCAGCTTTTTCTAATGACTATTTCTCCACTCCAATGGCTATTTCAAGACTTTCAATGGCTAGAACAAATTCTCTAGCCATCATAAAGAGTATAAAAGGCTAGAGAAACATTTGGAAAGTGAGATTAAGTAGATTGAAAATAGAAATCATTAAAATTATGAGATTCATTGAATATCTAAAGAAAAAGAGAGAAAAGAGAGGATCTTGTGTATCAAATTCAGAGAGCTTCCAAGTGTGATCATCCTCATTCATTCAAGCTTTCTCTCAGTCTTCAAAAGAGAGAATACAAAGCTTCAAAAGCCATTTTTCAGCTTTTCCATCAAACTTCAAAAAAAAATTTTTTTCTTTTTATTTTTGTACTGAATTTTATACTTATATTTTTATTTCTTTATAATTTTTTTGGGGGAAAAGAAACTTGGGATTAAGTCCGTTCAAACCTGAAATTGGACTGTATAGGTTTTGGTTGGTGAGCCCGTAAAACCAACTAAGTTGATAGTGAATTCGAAAAAACTATCGGTGTAGGATTGTGGTTGATGAGCCTGACAAAATCAACTAGATTTGTTTGTGATCCCAGATCAAAACAAATGTACTATAATCTAGGGATTATAGTAGAATTTTTAAGGGGATAGCTTGGGGAGTGAACGTAGGTGCGGGATTATACTGAACCACTATAAAATCTTTGTGTGTTTATTTTATGGTTTTATTTTTTTTATTTTCTTTATTTGCTTTACATATTTACATTATTTAGTTATTTTTAATTCCACTGCTATACATTGCTCGTTCACCATAAGCATTCAAGTTTTTCTTAATTAGAAGCACATATTTATTTTAGAATATAATTTGATCAAAAATTTTAAAAGAATCCAATTCATCCTTCCTCTTGGGTTGCCACCTTTAGGCAACAAAAGGCCAAGATCTTGAGCTTAGAAAAAATCTTTATTAAGATTCAGTGGCTGTTGGGTGAAACTTTATGGATTGCTAACTTGCTGTTGTATTGATGGCTGACGTTCATCAATATCAAGGTGGAAGTTGAGGAGGATATCTAATCTTCTCTATTCGGATGGTAGAGGATAGGATCCAGAGGTAGTGATCCAGCTCTTCGAGATGTCATTGGTGAAGCAAGTGCAATCCTTAGCAATCCTCCTCTGCAGTAGACGAGATATCAGGGTTTGGAGAACTTTGAGCACTTCAAAAGTGGTGTCAAGGGACTTGTATCAGATTTATCAGAGCGAACCTACTGGGTACTGAGATATTGGTTGGATTTGGATGACTCTCGAAAGTTTGTCTCCCCCTTTGGAAGATTGTCTAAGATAAGTTTTCGACCAAATCTATCTTGAGGAGTAGAGGCATGGATTTTCAGCCAGTTTGTCCATCCTATGGAGATGAGAAGGAAATTATGGAGCACATCTTGTTCTTGTCCTTGAGAGCCAGGCAGGTTTATCACCTTACGGGTATGCATGCCTTCCTTGACCAAGCTAAAGATCTAGGCTTTCCTTGGCTTCTTATGGAGGTATGCTGAGGTCATAGTGGCTAAGGAGATTAAGATCCACGCGGTTTATATTGTTTACCATATTTGGCTATTTCAAATTAGCTTGACATTTAATTCTAAGAGGTGTCCGACAAAATTTGTTTGGGAGTGAGTCCTTTTCCTGACAATGGAACTCATTGATGTGGCTTTGAGATCATCGAAGACTTGGGATACCCATCTTGCTCATGCAATGATCCAGCAAGTGCTTATCTCATGGGAGCCCCTTCCTCCGATGTATCTCGAGGTCAATTTTAATGAAAATATCAGGGGCAAGAGTGAAGGAGCTAATTTTGTGATTCATGGATTTGGATCCAGACTTGTGGCAACTAGGCGCAACCACCTCTTTGAGCCCACAATCTCAGGTGCTGAGCTCCGAGCACCTTAGGCCAGAATAACCTATACATGGCATATCTTGTGAGCCGGTCAATTGGTCATCGAGGATGACTTTACAACAATAGTGACCTGACTTCAAGGGTGTGTAAAGGGGGCGCTACTCACCCCCTCCTTTAAGACATTGCGACTCTATTCACTCCATGCACTATTTTGATTATCAGGAACATCTTTCGGGAGATGAATATTATAGCGGATTAGATGGCAGCATTTATAGCAGAGCATTTTGAAGATTTTTTTGGATATATTGATATAAAAATTATTTGAATAATTTTTTTATCATTAAAAAAAATACAAACCTCCATGAATGTTTGAAAAACAAACACCTTATACAAAGTTATTAAGAAATATTAAATAAAAATTCTTTTCCACCTGTCATGTCCTCCTCGATAATGAGCTTTTTCGATTACTATGTGACGAAGAAAAACACAACCGCAACAAAGTCTTGACCCATGCAAAATGGCAATTTTTTCTAGCCATCCGTTGGACTTCCACCAAAGATTGCCACTCTCGCTGGCTGATTGCCTTCGGACATGCTCCAACTTGTCTGTGTCCTTAACTTGTCCCCTAATTTGTTGTTGATAAGCCTTCATGGTCCTTTATAACTTCATCATCGTGCTCATCTATGGAAGAAATTATTGAATAGAACCATTCTACCGCATATATCCTAGATCATCTAATAAAAAAATATCACATCATCTTGACTATCGTCAAGTTTGATGAAAATTTTACATGGAAAAGGATTCAATATTAATTATGATTAATTAACTATTAAGTTTTACTATTTTGAATGAAAAATTTAGAATAAATTATAAAAATCTTACGAGATTAAATATAAATTATACTTACATTTAATAGTTTGAAAAATCTATCATTATATCTTTGAAGTTTATTTTTAATTTATATTTTAATCGGAGGATTTTTGTAGGTTAAAACTCAAGGATATAGCATGATAGATTTTTTAAATTATCGAATATAAATATAATTTATTTTTTATTTTAAAAATTTTTATAATTTAATTAAAAATTTATTATTTTGAATAACTAGTTGAACGCTCGTGCATTGCATGAGATGGATGATTATGGCTTGTAATTATTAAATTTTTTAAATAATATATATTTATAATAAATATTTTTTAATTTTTTAATATTTTATTTTATTTATATTATATATATTTTATTTTATAAAATAATATTTTATTATTATTATTTTCTTTCTATTTTTATATCTTCTATGTGTCCGTCGGTGCCGCCGCATCCCCCTGTCACCCCACCACGGCTCCATTTCTCTCTTGGCAAATATCGATCCGGATTGCATCCTCGCACCTTCTCTTCTTCTCATATCTTCTTTGCCCTCATCGATGCCGCCCTACTACTACTCCTCTTCTCTCTCGGCAAACATCAATCCCGATCGCATCCCCCGACGTTTTTGTTAGTACTGCCGCCTTCGGCGCCACCACTAAAGGGAGAGAAATTTTTTTTTTAATAAAATAATATTTTATTATTATTATTTCTTCTTCTTTTCAGTTCTCATATCTTCTCCGTACCCGCCAATACCGCCCCATTCTCTTGTCGCCCCACCACAGCTTCCTTTTTCTCTCTGCAAAATAATATATTATTTTTTTAAAAAATAATATTTTTTTAAAAAAATGATGTTTTCGTCTATTATCTCTTTTCTATTTTTTTAATATTATTTTTTTAATTTTTAAAATACTACTTTATTATTATTTAAAAATAATATTTTAAATTATTAATAATAATAAAATAATAATTTTTTCCTTCTCTCCAAATATTTTTTTTTTGCCCTCCCTCCCTTGCCTTTCCTTCCTCTCGCTGCCTCCCCCATCCCTCATCCTGCTGCATGAGGCCCAGGTCGCGACCGTCTGCGCCACCCCACTGCCGTCTGAACCACACCCACCATCCGTACGACCACCAAACTATCTCCCCTCCCCTCCCTCGGTTCTAACATCACTAACCCCCCTCCCATCCCCTCTCTCGGCTCCGGTGCCATCAACCCCCCTCCTCCTCCGACGGCGGTGTTTGCACGCTCTCGAATAGGGAAGCTTAGGTGATGAGTCGAATCGTCGAAGGGCGGTGACCCGACCTGCTCCATGGATGGCCACCACCTCAAGTCCTCCACCTACTCCCCATCGCCTACGTCCCCCTCCCCTCCAAAGTTGCCGGCTAACCCCCCTTGTGGTGCCGGACCAATGTCCGCCTTCTCTCCCTTGCCTCAGCCGCCTTCGGCCTCCTCACCCTTGCCACCTTCCTCTCTGATGACTGCCATGACCCCCCTCCCTCCACCTCCTCGGCGGTGGTGAGCGTGTGGAACTGCGGGAGGTGTTCTAGCTGGAAGTGAGGGGGCCATTCAGGGTGAGGTGGGGACTGGCATGGGCGACGCAGGTGGCAGACCGGGCGTTACTGTGGCTGCGCATCTCGTTGGTGCCGGATATATTTCTGACCGTGCCTGCAGCCGATGATGACGGACGAGGAGGATGGGAATGGTCGGGGGCGGAGGAGTTCCTGCAGCACCACTGGAGCCATGGGCGGTGGTGAGCATGTAGAACTATGGGGGGGCATTTTGGTTGGAGGTGAGGGGGCGTCGAGGGTGAGGCGGGGACTAGCATGGGCGATGCGGGTGGTAGATTGAGAGCTACCATGGCTGTGGATTCTGTCAGTGCTGGACATATTTCTGGCCGTACCTACGAACATGGAGGATGGGAATGGTCGGGGGTGGAGAAGTTCCTGACGACACTACCGAAGTTGTAGATGGTGGAGGAGTTTCTAGTGGCGCTACAGGAGCCCGATAGGAAGAATTTTTTTTAATATTACCGGGAGTCCAAATGGATGGAAGGCTTACTGGTTTCACGTGGCATTATATAGGCAACATCATATTGCTCCTCCATCGATTATTATTATATATATATATGATAATTTTTATTTGATGACCTAAAATATGATTTAAATCGATAATTTCTCCATGTGCTGGGTCCGTTGGGTCCCCCGCATGTCCTAGCGCGATTGCCTTGGCCCGCCTCCTTGAATCGTGCTCATATCCAAGTGCATTCAATAATTCAATTAGGCTTAAGGAAATACTTTCTATACCGCGTGTGTGGTGCAGCATGCACGCACGATGATGCTCGCGTGGAGTCGATGTGCAATGTCTAAAATATATATACATATTTTTACTTTCGAACCTGCATGGGTCTCACGCATCGCGTGTGGTGCGTGCATGCCGCACCGCATGCGGTGTAGAGAGTATTGCCCCTAGGCCTAACAAATATCACTTTGGAGGTTCTTTTACTCTGTCCCATAAACGCAGTTCGGGTCGGGTCCGGGCCAAGCTGGACCAGGAGCCGGCCCGACCGGCCGCCTTAATTAAAAAAAATAAATAAAACTTTATAACTTTTCCCTTGGAGGCCAGGCAGCTACTGCGTAGCCGGGGTCTCCACCTCTCTTCCCCCCTAGGGTTTCTCTTCTTTGTCACGCAAGCGCTCCAAAGATGGTGAACTTCTCTACTCCTTCGAGATCTTGATATCTTAGTCCATCGAGCTAAAGAAATCTGACAACTTTCTGTTTAATGAGAAACTCGCCTTTTGATTTCTTTGATCCGCGAATAAGATTACGATTTGCGTTCGCCCTTAGTTTGTTCATCTGTTCTTGAAATCGTTGTTCCATGGTTTATTGTGGAAACCAGGGTTGATGCCTGTAAGTCGGTTAATTATAGGATCCCAACATCGCTTTTGCATAAGGTTTCAATCAATCGAATCAAGAAACACAGTACTGTCGGAAAGAGGAACAATGAAGAAAGTTTTTCTTCTGGGTGTAAAAATTCCATGAAAACAGGCATCTAGAGCTGTTAAATGGTCTCTATCCTTGCAGTACGTGAAAGATTTTGATCTTGGTGCATGGAAATTGTGGTTGGATGGATTTTTTAAAAACATTTCGATATAAATTGAACTATTGTACTATCGTATTACCTGATGTTTGTGAATATATCCTTTGTGGTATTTGATATTCATATTGTAATTTTCGGTACCGGATGATTTCTCGCTTCTTTATGTAGGAACCTGAAATCATTGTTGCTTGATGCAGGAAGAGAATCTCGATGCTGCAATAGAGTCCCTCTTGAACGTGGAGAAGCAAATGAGGCTTGCTGGTGACGTTGCCGGAACCAAGAAAGCTGTTACCGACATTGTGGAACTTTGTTACAGAGCCCGTGCATGGAAGACTCTGAACGATCAGATAGTTCTTCTGTCAAAAAGGAGGGGCCAGCTTAAGCAGGTAGAGTGTTAGGAAAGTTGGTTTCTTGCTGAGTTTGAACAGATCTAATTTATCGGATTGTTAGAGCAGGCTACATTTGGAATTCTTTTTTGCTATGATACCAGCGAGCCTAGCGTAGTGAAACTACCTTGGTGATATTTTTGTTAGCTCATGAGTATGTACAATCAAAAATACAGGTCTAGATGCTGGTGAACTGTGTTTTTAGTATGTCTTCTTTGTATGTTCCTAGGTTATCAAAATTTAAGGTCATTGAGGTGCCTCTGCTTTGTTCTGAAGCACAACCTATGTTGACATGTTATGTATATAGGTTGTTCACTGTTAGATTATCACTGCAAAGCTCATTTGCCCAAAATTTTCACAAGGTTGAAATGGTAGAAAATCTGTATTAAACAAGAGAATGAAGAGAACTAGATCTGAGGTAGGATAGCAATGCATAGAGAATGTGCTAGTTTCTTGGAAGAGAAGAAAGGCACGTCTTTTGCAAAGTTGTTATAAAAAAGGGAATTTAGCACAATGAAGCAAAATTTCCTTTATAGTGCTGGATAGATGTGATATTGGATGCAAGTACTGAGATTTATACTATCCTCACTGTAGGTCCTTGTATTTGCATATAATCTTGGTGGTTATTCCCTGGACTTCTTAAAAAGCTATCTATTTAAGATCAGGGGTCGTTACTTGACCATGTTGAATAACTAATGGAGAGGATATCCATTGCATGAAGATATGGGTGTCTTGATTGGTCTAGTATTCACTAGACTTATTGTTTACCATGTTATAGTGAATGACAATGTGATCCATTGTAACGAATATTCTGCGCCGCTTGATGCATTTTAGTCTTGGTAGTCTATTCAAGTCTTCTGTGAATCCTGCATTTGTTTTGGTACAATGATGGATGAGTGGGATTTTGAAGAACTTGCTTTCATTGATCCATTTATATCCTTAAATTAGAGCATCCCTTTGACCTTGATGATTTAGAGTATGAATAAGAAATCAGTATCTTAAAAAGGTCCTACTGTATTGGGGCCTATTTATGCTGGGGTACACCATAACAAATTTCTTCACTTAATATGTGTGCATTATCATTATATATTCTAAAGCAGCTAAGAGATTGGAAAGGTATATTCTCTTAGAGGAGCCTTAAATTGCGAATAAATGTTAAAGATATTTTCTGCATGTAGGGATTGTGAGTTAGGGGAATTAAGAGATTTGGAAATTATAATCAGGTTTTTGGGAGGAACCTGATGGTACAAGTTAAGTGATCATTAACAGAGTTGAAAATTATAAGTAGTTTTTCTTTGAGAGGATCCTGATGTTTATAACTTGGAACTGGGATTGTGGGAAAGTATCCTCAGATATCTATGTGATGATAAGTTAGGGGCTACTGAGTTGAATGGTAGTTTGCCATTCATTGTGGAAAGGGGAGTAGTTCTTAGTGAAAAGTTAGAAAGACAATTATAGAGAAGGAGCAGGGTTTGGGCATGCAAACAAACTCATATATATTTTCTTTCCCAAATGCCAAAGAAATATTTTCATTCACTTTTGGGAAGAGACATTGAGACATCGAAAGGAGAGTGAAGCATAGGAAAAGCAACAGATGCAATGCTAAGCCTAGATCGAATATATTCCTACTCTGGTATTCTAGGCCCTTACTTTCTGCAAAATACTATTATATAGTCATTATTCAAAGGTAAAAGAGAAGTTTGAGAGCAAAATTAGAGATACTATTGTACCAAGATTGTACCCGGGGATGCTTCAATGAAGAACATATTGAGTAGATCCAGTACCCATAATTTTCTTTGTAGTAGAATGGCAAGGATCCTTAAGGTTTGGGAGGAATCTGTTTAGGATGCAAGGTCTGTTGGGGGAATGTATGAGCTATATCGTGTTGCAGTAACTCTGATGTTTTTAGTGGTAAATGCCATTCATCTTCTGGAGTTATGTAGGTTAGTAAAAGCATTTTCTTTCTTCATTTCAGGAAAAATGAAAAAGCCAATTTGGTTTATGCGATTGCATAGAAATATCTACATCTGAACGTGAGGTGCTATTTAGTTGGTTAGTATAGCCATGCATGGCAACTCCCCTCTCTCTCTCTCTCTCTCTCTCTCTCTCTCTCTCTCTCTGGGGGATTTCTTTGTGGGGGGTATACTACAAATGGTTATTTTCAACATAGACATGAGCTGTACCCTTCATCTTGTGATAACCTGTAGTTAGTACATTTCAGGTGTCAAACGACTTAATTATAACATCAATATCCCACCTTTGCACCACCTCAGACATACAGATTATATATATATGGAGGGAGATAGAGATAGAGAGATAGACAGAGTTGAAACATGGTGGTTTATGGATTTAATTTATATTTTGGTGGATTGTTCCCCATCTTTACTCATTGCTGGATGTGGGAATGCTCGGTCCTGGCAGACATGTAGATGTGTTGCTGGAAGCCAGTTTGCTTTTGCAAGCACCTTGGGCTGTGGCGGAGTAAGGATCAGAAAGAAAGATGGGCACTAGATTTCTGATTTAAACTATTTATATGATTAACTTCTTCTATATTTCTGCATTGAAAACCATTATCTGGTTGGGCTATGACGAGCCCCCTTTAGTGGTCTAATCTGGTTTTGTTTGTTGTACTTACTCATTTTGTTTTTTGTGGTTGTTTGTTTGCATGCAGGCAGTCACTGCCATGGTACAACAAGCTATGCAGTATATTGATGAGACACCTGATGTTGATACATGCATAGAATTGATCAAAACACTGAACAGTGTCTCTGCTGGAAAGGTGAACATGTGATACATTAGAGGATACCTACTTTAGCTCATTTTATTTACTCAAGCTTGCAATTTAGGTTTCTTCTCTCTTTACAGATATATGTCGAGATAGAGCGGGCACGCTTGGTAAAAAGACTTGCAAAGATTAAAGAAGAACAAGGCCTTGTTGCTGAGGCTGCTGATTTGATGCAAGAAATTGCTGTAAGTTGATGTACTGAAACATTTCATGATGATTCTATCAGTTTTCACTGGTATTCTTGTTGTATTTTTGTTGGTATACTGAAATGTTTCCTGACAATTCTATTGAGACAGTTTATTCAGGGATTCTTGTTGTATTTGATTACTGACAATTAGTGGTTAAAATTATACAATTTATTTTGTTTTGTCAACTGGCTGTTTACTCTTCAGGTGGAAACTTTTGGAGCAATGGCAAAAACAGAGAAGATAGCATTCATTCTCGAGCAAGTATGAAATCATGTTTTAATCTTCATTCTTTGGCTCAATTAGCCAAATACTGTTACAAGACTCGCATATTCCATTACTTATATATATATATATATCTTCAAATCAAACAATTCCCAGGTTCGTCTGTGCTTAGATCGCCAGGATTACGTACGCGCACAGATTTTGTCAAGAAAAATTAGTCCTCGGGTTTTTGATGCACCAGCTTCAAAGGAGAAGAAAAAGCCTAAGGAATGTGATAATATTGTTGAAGAGCCTCCTGCAGATATACCTTCCCTCTTAGAGTTGAAGCGCATCTACTATGAACTAATGATTCGGTATGGTGGTGCTTATTTGCTGATCAAGTTTTGTGCATAAGCTGCTTAACCATTCTCTGTTGAGGAGAGTTGAATCTTTTGGGTCCGAGGCACCCTGTCACCACTCTTCGGCCCCAAGGGAAAATTAATAATAAAAAAAAAGGGGATAGGCCTTGTGTTTGGCTACTTGAGCATGTGCCTGTGTTCTTTTCCTTGTTCTTCACTGTTCATTGCAGAATATTTTTTTTTTGGACTTCATATCAGTGTCCTCTGTCTTCTTTCTGACTGTTTACTGAATATTCTTATTGGTGATTACTTACGCACTTTTGTACAACTACAATATGATTCATTTAGCTGTTCCTATTTGATTTTGAATGCATGATAACCTTTGGAACTCCTCCGCTTATTATGTCTGACATGTTGATATTTACTTTCTTTCTTCCATTTCTTATTACTAAGATCTGCAAGTTAAATGCAGTATTCGCATCAGCAGGAGGCATCATGCGTAAGAATAGTGTTTATTTGAAAAGCTCTAAAATAATAAATAGCGATAAATGAGGGCATCCTAGTGCATGAGACTTCCTCCATTATAGGTTCTAGGGAGGGTCAGATGGATGCAATCTCAACCCTGCACACAGACAGGCTGTTTCTATGTTTCGAACCTGTGACACCAAGGTCGCAATGGAACAACTTTGCCGCTGTGCCGAGGCTCACCCTCTATAAAGTAATGAATAATCACAAAGTTCAAAATTTTATATTTTCCAGGTTGGTTGGTTGTGAGTTTGGACGCATGGGTGAGCTGGTGTTTCTGTATTGACTCGTGCTGGTGCCTGTGAAATCTGTTATTTGATTCTGAGATGTTCTATTATGGCGAGTAGTTTGCTTGGAATTTATGTATTACTATCTGATCGTGAGATGCTCTATTAGGGAGTGCAGTCTACTTTGATTTTAAGATATTATTTACATTGTGGTGTCATGATGATTGGATAACTATTAATTAATGATTATTGTTTTGGTGTAGTTATCACTTTCACAACAATGACTACCTGGAAATTTGCCGTAGTTGCAAAGCAATATATGATATTCCATCTGTGAAAGAGGACCCAGCACAGTGGATTCCGGTAAATATCTGCCTTCTGTTCTTTTGTTAATCTTGCAATATTTTTCTGAACAAATTTTTCTTTGTAGGTGCTCAGGAAAATTTGCTGGTATTTGGTGTTGTCGCCACATGACCCAATGCAATCAAGCCTTCTCAACTCTACCCTAGAAGATAAAAATCTTTCTGAAATTCCTAATTTCCGGTAGGTGATTCTTTGGATTATTTTCATCACACTTTTCTATCCAATTATTTTGTCTGATGCAAGATCTTCATACATGCTGTTCTCTTTGTTGGCCCACCATCTAAGTCTGCTGTTAAAGCAGCTAGTTACCATGGAGGTAATACAGTGGACCAGTCTTTGGGAGATGTATAAGAATGAGTTTGAGAATGAGAAGACTATGCTTGGAGGATCTTTGGGTGCCAAGGCAGCAGAAGATCTAAAACTGAGAGTCATTGAACATGTATCTATTCTGATGCTCAAATTTTCGTTTCTTTTGTTCCATTTTTCATTTTTACTTTATTTTAAACTTTCTAAATTTGCAAACTTTTGCCTTCTCAGAATATTTTGGTAGTTTCAAGGTATTATTCAAGGATTACCTTAAAGAGGCTTGCTGATTTGTTGTGCCTGAGTTTACAGGTTTGTTCCCTTTTCCTTTGCTCAACATTATTATTCATGCAGATCTGTTGTTCCTACATACATTATTTACTGTACATACATTGTTTACTGTACTCCGAACTCCTAAGATATGCGAAGTGATCGATTCTAGGCTTTGCCCCCATTTTTTTTGGTAGCCATCCCTTGGTGAGGATGCAAATATAACAGTTTCCCAAATTTGGGGGGTCCTACTGCAGCATTTTTTATGTTATTTTAAGGTTAATAATTCATGGTGCTTATGGATGAAAGAGTACGCAACAACGTCTGCACTCTTAGTACCAAATACCATACCGATATGTTACCAGTTTGGTAGCATGATGGGTACAAAAAGGTATGCACCCCGTACCAAGAAAGCTCCCAGCTTTTTTCTCACTTTTTATCATGCTATTGCCTGAAACCGGGTGCTATGGGTCAATATGATATGTTATTCACAATGATTCTGGGCAGTCTCAGATGATAGAGTACAGTTAAGCTTGGTACAGGTTTGTTCGGGGCATGTACTGACCTAAATGGTGTTTTCGTGCAGTTTTGACCCTGTATGGTTCCGTACAACATGAACCAGGCAGTTCGGGGTAGTACGACAAACATTGTTATGCAAGTTCCATATATTTGCATCTGCTGGCAACTTTAGTTGGGTTTTTAGTATGAGGCTCTAATGTTGGATCAAAGATGCACCACCGAACCCATATCGTCCATCTTTAGTTCTTTACTGTTGGTTTAAATAAAGAGTGGAGCTTTAAGGTAAATAAGTCTTGCTTGTAGAATTATGATGTGGTCTGGAGAAGATTCAGAGATAATTAATTAAGTTCATTGACATAAATGGGTAATTGAAGCACCTTCCTCAAGGAAAAGTGGGTGTAAATGATCCACTACTTTCTAATCAAGTAGTCATTCCTTTGGAAAGATCAAATTCCTAGCGCTATCTCTACTCGAAGCATTATCGGATCAGCTTCAACTTAAAGAGCTTTTCTTTTGTCAGCTTATCTTGGGAGAACCTTATATTCCTTAATTTGTTTCCCAACAACCTGTGGAGTGGTAGTTTGAACTCATAATCTGATCTTTTCATTGAGCAAAGAAGATGCAGGTTGTGTATATCAATCATAACTTTGTTTGCCTGCGGACTTGGTTTATGTGTTCTTTCTACCTGGAACTTAATAGCTGGTATTTTTTTTTTTTTAACCAGAGGTGCCAGACCTGTTTCATATTCCCTCTAGAACTTAATAGCTGTGGTTTTTTATTTATTTTATTTTATTTTATTTTTACCAGAGGTGCCAGACCCATTTTGTATTCCCTGTAGAATTGTACTCTCATTTTTCCTTCTTTTATACTTTTTCAAAATTTCTTTGAGAGATCTCTATCTTGCTACTGTACCTCTCCCCGCTGCCGGTTCTGGTAATTAGGACCTAGAATCAGGCACCAGATTGCAGTCCATTTGGCAGATGAGAATGTGGACTATGAGTCTGGGATACACAGGAGGTATTGGACGCTAAAAATTATGATGATTGATCTAGTGTTATCCTAGATATGTAAAGTTTTGAAATGTTTGCTGCAGTTAGGCTGACTTTCTAAGTCGTATCTGCCTAATTTCTAAGTTGTTGAATGTAGCATGCTAGTATTGTTGCATGAGCAATTGTATAGATTGATTATGGATACCAAGTTTGGCTAAAGCCGAGGTGTGTGGGTAAGAACCAACACTTTTGTCATAAAATATAACACTTAGTTTATAGAGCCTAGGTGAGGTTTTAAATCCCATAGGATGGGGTTATCCCGATTTTTTTATGGAATGGGATGGGCTACCGTCCTACACTATCTCGATACTTGGGACAGAGGATGTCTCAAAACATCCAATCGGAACGTTGCGACAATAGTGGAATGGTTCTGTCCTGACACTTGGGATGGTATCCCATCCTGGTGTTCGACAGGACATTATGCTGGGACTCGAGTCGTTGCCTGGGCGCATAAGTTACCAGGTGTGCTGCCCTCTCTGGTTAAAGCGAAGATGCCACCAGTTTTCCCCTTAAAGGGAAATTGAGGCAGAAGAAAGGAAGGTGCCTATTGCTGCTTGCTTTAGCTTAGTTTTGTCGCAGATCATGAGAGGTTGCTGCTTTGCTTGTTGACTAGCTACCTCGCAGAGTTCATCTTCGAGGCTTGTAGTGATGATAATGTGGGATGCATTGAGTCCCTTTGCTAGCTGTATATATGTTAAGGTATGCATGAAATATTACCAGGTATTTTATAATTTTAGACATTCCAACTTGTATTTGGTCCTGTCATCCTTAGGAAAGATCAAATTTAATTCTGATGGCAACGATCCTGGAAACTCTGGATTTTTGCATCAGAAAGATACATGGTTGGCCATGCTTGTTATTTGTGGTCTTGGTGTTTCCGCTTCTTGAAAGTGGAAGTTAGTTTGTTGTTTGTACCTGCTGTTCATTGATCATTCACTTCACACCTTATCAAGGGGATTCTGAGGGCAGCATCTTTTGGGATCATATTCCATGGGGCTATGATATTTTGTGGACGTTACTTTGAATTTATTGCATATGTTTCTGGTCTTCGTGAAATTGTGTTGAATCACTGATTCTAGGAGGTCAATTTTATGTCTTATTACTTTGCTTGGAAAGGGAAGAGCGCAACTTGCCAAGGAGTTTTGCCTTCCTCTTCTTCTTTTTACTTTTTTTGGGGCTTGTTCGGTAAATTCTTGTCTCATGAATAAAAAATTTCTTGTTTAGAAGGGATCAAAAACCTGTTCAGGTTGATTCGCTTGTTGGTCGGGCTGTCTATAGCATATCTCATCTTGTTGCATGGCCTATATTTGTTCTCAATAAATTGCCAATTATATTTGGAATCTTGGATGTATCAATTGGTAACAGAAAATAGTGGAACTGCATTTATATTGAGACATGGTTGCTGCTTTCATTTTTATCCCCTTCTGTGGGGCTTCACAAGAACCAATGATGTCGGTAACCATCCACAAAATAAGATGGTCAGGAATTATGTTTACTTCCCCCCTCCATGTATCAAAGTGTTTTGGGAGTTATAGATATCTTGTATTCTAATTTTTGATTCTAATCATTCTTGTACTGCAGATCATTTACATATGATTTTTTGCGATGTACATGAGAATCTAGCAGCATATCTTTCCTTCATGTTTATTTCCTTTTCATCTCAAGTCTGGTTTCTCGGATGTTTATACCATGTATCGTATGTATCAGCATTCTGGAATATGCCTTTTTTTTTTTTAAAAATAATTTTTTTATTTTATTAAATAACCATCAAAGTTTTATGCCTTACTCTCTCATTATTTTTCAGGAAGCTGAGAAGCATTTATCAGATATGGTGGTGTCAAAATCCCTGATTGCAAAGATAGACAGGCCAATGGGAATTGTTTGCTTTCAGACAGCCAAGGACAGCAACGACATCCTTAACTCTTGGGCGATGAACTTGGAGAAGCTGCTTGACCTTGTCGGAAAAAGCTGCCACCAAATACACAAGGAAACCATGGTTCACAAGGCTGTTCTGAAGGCTTAGTCACGTATTTTTACCATGCCAGAATGAGATTTTGTGTAGGCCATTCTTAAAAGTTATAAGATGACATGCCTCCTCAGCTTCTATTTGCTTTCTCCCTGTCAAATTTCTGTTTCATTATCCTTTTAGCACTCGATAGTTTGCTCCAAGCTTTTTACAAGGGAAGCGGCCGAACACATTCTTGTTATACTGATTATATTTGTTATGGTAAACCATTTTGCAACAACTATTGTGTGTTTTCCAGCGTCAAGTATAGCGAGTTATTAAATCGACCATAAAATTTGTTTGATATGCTCTAAGCTGCTTTTACAGACATACATTATTTCTAAGTAATTTTAAGGCAGTAACATTGTAAGATAATGGGATTATTATGATGCCATGTAGATCTGGCATTCCACCTTTTCTTATCTATGGCAATTCTGTTGTGATATTTACCATATCGTTTCTCTTATGCTTGGCTTTAACATTTTTATATTTTTATTTTTTTGTTGTTGGGTGAGCAAGCGTTCCAAAGTATAACCAAGGCCGTCTGCCCGAGCAAGCGGATAAAATTGGGCTGGAAATGACTAAGCCGGCGGAACACGAGGACCGTCAGCATGGAGGTAGGAAGGCCGGGATGAACGGGATACGGGTAGGACGTGGTGTTGCTGCCGTTCAGCCAACTAATGACGGCGGATGAGTAGCGCTGGAAGCCATGCTACATGCCCAGCCATGGCACCGAGGTAGTCGTGATAGGAAAGGCAGGAGAAGCAGAAGCTCCGGGGTCGAGGAACCCAGATTCCTGGTACAGCCTTATGAAAATGAGGCACCAGGTGAGATTGTGATCCCGACCATGGAGAGAACGCTCTCGTGGCGCACCGTGGAGTCATTCATCTCTACTCTTTGGGCTTTGCGCAGAGGTGATTCTCTCGTGCTCTTCCGACCCTGCGGACGTCTCGGACCGGTGGGAACCTCTCGTCTGCCAGTCTCCAAGAAAAGTCTACACTCTGCCGCCTGCTCTAATCCTCCACAACCAGTTGAAATCACCGTGGGGGAACCTCCTTCACAATGATTTTGTCCCCTGAAAATTATCACTTTCGGCAAGGCTTGTGCACGTCGACTCCACTAGTCAGAGGGCACTGCAAGGCCAAAATTGATCAGGTTAGATAGGAAGCAAGTGGTGGCAAGGGCATTGAACTCCCAATTCCTTTCTCGAGAGATGAAAAGGCGCACCGACAGCGGCATCCTGCTCAACAGCCTCCACGTTTACCGCTGTCGGCACATGGAGATTGGGGTGTTAAACAATAGAGCATCCTTCCGTGCATTCAGCACATGAATACCCAAACCTCCCTCCTTTTGATAAGAGCTCACGGTGGATTGCCTGATCGAAAATCTTGATTGCATGTAATGATGGTAGATCCAATCTAGCATGAAAAGCGTTTGTGAGGATGAGCGTTTGACCTATAACCAATGAAAATGATCACCAAGTCTACCCTCACTCTCTCTATCGAATCACTTAGCTTCTAGTTAATATTTACTGCATTTAATAAAATATAATGGGCATGGCAAGTGAAGATGAGTGCTGCCCTTTAACAATGAACATCAAGCACAATCCATCATTATTTTCTCCAGATAATGTTCTGAAAAAGATTGCTAACAGAAACAAATAGAATATTTTAGTCTCGACCATCAAACAACTTGCTTGGGTTTTCAAGTCTTAATCAGCTAGATTATTTTACAAAGGTAGTCAAGGTTCAGTCTTGACAGTTTACCATCCACCCAGCGCATTATTATTTCCTTGTTAAATAAAATATCATCTTCTGTGTTAGGAGAAAGATTGCTCTTTTGGTAAACAACATTTTCCTAGTTCTCGAAATCTGCATGCTCATAAAATTCACAAGCGTGTGGTGCACCGGCTATCAACTTGAATTGAAGTGAGATCCTTCCCAATTTAGTTCTCTAGCTCGGCAAATTATACTCTGTGGCCGTGCACCATGCAAAGTGCCTCATCTCCTTGTGGGCCAATCATTGAGACAATCACATTATGAATGGGGCCCATACGAAGGAGATGAGGTGATTGACAGAATGCAAATGGGTATAAGCTCTCCTCCAGCTCATCTCCTTTCGTTATAATGATTGAAACTCATCCGTTGCAAAGGGAAAAGAAAAAAAAAAAAAGAAATGCTACCTTATGCCGACAAAGCAAACACCTGATCAAGAATTAATGCAGTATGAAGCTATACCGTACTTCTTCAAGGTTCTCTGATTGATGAGAGCTTTAATAGATGGACTATCACCAAATGAACGGTGATGGATAAAAATAAACCTGCAAGAATGTTCAAGATTCAATCATCACATGCAGACATCTCTTTACTCTCTCCAGACAATGACCTATCACCGGTAGATCATGTTATGAGTATAATTTCTTTCAATTCTCGATGCTCAAAGTTAACAATAAATTGTTACCTTACATAATACTGGCAAATGAGAACTTACTAGGCTTTTGCTACAGTGGTTGTTAATTTCTCGATAATTTCTCAGTGCAGCTCATCTATCTGCTTAAACAGCTAAGGTAAAGAAGTTCAAATATGAAACCTTTTTCTTTTTGAAAGGGTGAGATCCCTAGAAGCTTTGGTTGTTAGCCATATGGGTGCAACCATTAGCCACTAGAACGAATCCTAATTCATGCAAATGCTTAAAATCTCATATTCGAAAGACTATTTGTTCAGGCATTTAAATCTGATTGCTCTGCAAACTAATAAAAGCACAACCTTTAGTTTGGAAATCCTTGCAGATATCAAGCCTGCTGGGCCATCCAAACTAGGAGCCCACTAAAATCCCAACCTAAATCCTGTTATGAGAAGAAAACAAGACCTACAACTCAAAATGGGCTTCCTAATCTAGGAATCCATTAGAAAATCTAGCTCATGTTGGATGAGTAATTCTTTGTGCAATACTTGCGGTATAAAAAAAATATACCGAATTATATAACCATCATTTTCATACCTACGATTTTATTTTTTTATTTAAAATTTTAAAAAACAAAAATATCCCTCTATTAAATTTATAATTTATATTATAATTTTTTTAAAAAAATTATAAAAAAATATTTTCACTTGCTAAAATTTTAAATAACAAAAATATTTCTCTATTTTATTCAAAATTATGACTTTATAAAATATCACAAAAAAAATTTATTATTAAAAATTTATAAAATTTTTAAATATATATTAAAAAATGATGGCTACCGTAACCATGATGTACCAAAAATTTCCTCTTATTAGATTACTAATATTTTTTAAATTTTTATTTATTTATTTACATCAACGGAATGATTTTTAAACGTACATTGAAAAAGTAATTTTTCTACTAATTTTCTCTTATTAGATTACCTAAACAGACCCTTAAGTATTTTTTTTTTTTTCCACTTCAACGGGGTGGCGTGAATTGAATTATAAAAAACCTACATGGATCTTTATGCTTCTATATGTCCAGGCACTGAAATTTCCCAGGACCCGAAAATATCAAAAATTTGCAATACGGTAACAAAGCTGAACCCATACACGGTCCAAGAAGTCAGTAAACTTGATACATGTTGAACTAGAAAAAACGAACTAGCTCGATTCAGACCTGGAAATCATATGAAACAGCAAGTGCACTGGCTGCCTGTTTGCTAAAACATGGTTCTACTTGAGGTACACAGATGGGCAGAACTGCCGAGCTGTGCGTAAGATGAAAGATTGGAAAACTTATGCACCTTCAAATTCCCTGCATTTGAAAACATGCGCGATGACAGATATTGCTCTACTCTGTTCCCACTTTTCTATTCATCACATCATGGTAGTACAGCAGAACACACATAGGCTGTCCATATATGCTGAAGAAGAACCAGAAGACCATGTTTCCCACCTGGCAGTGCTCAAAGAAAATGAAAAGTGGATAAATAAATATCTCAATTTAGAAGAAGAAAATGATAATTTCTCTTCAATGTTTCCAGATGACTAGATCCATAGATGAAAATCATTTTGCCAAATATCATAAAAAGAGTTGGCATACCATGGCATTTTTAAATTTATTCTGGAGGTACTTTGTCAAGATGACAAGTGGAACCTGGTAATACAACATAAAGTGAGAATGTACTGGGTGCATTTTCTTTGAATAACCAAGAACATGGTTATCTAATACTGACACAATAAATTTTCTACTTCATGCACTAACACTGCATTTTCTTTGAACAACCAAGAACATAGTTATCTAATACTGACATGATAAATTTTCTACTTCATGCACTAACACGGCGCTGTCACAACATTACTTTACAGTCATGAGATAAGACAAGCACCTGACTACAAGTTGACCCACTAAAAATATGGTGACTCCATAAACTACTGTTATGTTTTCAAAATTTTTGGAGCTGTTTCTCCTCCTATGAGATAAGATCCATGGTGGCTTGAAATCATGGTCCCAAATGCAGCATCGGTTAGGGACTTGGTACCATACCAACACTTGGGCTAACTTGGCATCTTGGGGATTAACTAAAACATCTTTTTATTATTTTATTATTTTTTTCTTATTTGTGGGTTTTAATAGTTGTTTAAATGCTTTTTTACAATGCTTTAGGTTCATAATTTAGGATTAGGGGAGGCATTTTAGCCCATTATTGGGTTTATAGTGCTGTTGGTACTGAATATAGTATTGGGTTTTATGATATCCATGACCTAAGCTCTCTGTCCCTTTCTTCCAATCTTTCTCCTCTTGTGATGCTATCTTGTATCTAGAGGATGTATTAACACCAGACCTCTCCTCAGACCTTTGGCCTATGGGGCCTGCAAATCCAATTTCCATTCAGACATGTAAGTATGTTTGCTTGTTCTAGGCTTTGAGACTCGCTCTTTCCTCTCACATGTGAAGCAAATAGGAAAAAGAAGAGAGGCTCTAATGTCTGTTTCATGTGCTCGCTGGTGCCAGTGGCCCCAATTATCCTGATCATCGATCCAATCCGGTATAGACCCATATCAACCGAGACAACCCAATTTTATAGGTATCAGGGTCCTGAATGCATCCCAACACATAGGATCTAATATACGATAGCCAAGATAGACAAGGAAATACTGGGTCTGAATCCTTGATCTACAAGATTCTTTGCCATGCAAATCTCCATTTGTTCACTTAGCAATTGATTCCACTCCCATTCATTATCCTTTATAACCCTTCATTTGTTGCTAGTTTTGTTCAACAAGTACTTTTGATCTAATCGCTCCATTTTCATCATGGTCATAAACTGGATGATGAGTGTTTTCATTTTTCTTTTTTTTTCTTTTTTTTGTTCCAAGGAAAAGAATCAACTATACAGGAAAAAAAGAAGATGCAACAAAAAAAGCAACATAACAAATTCCTCATATGATTATTATTCCTATACTTTTAGTAGGCTAGACTTCGATATAGGGTTTCTGGGCTATAAAGAGAACTCGACAGCTCTAATATTAGCTAGGCATGTGTTTCAAGCCCTTCAAACAAGGCCGCCAAGACCATGATTTCAGGTTTTGGACTCACCCCCCTACTCTATTCCTCCCTTTTCCCCATATGATTCTTTATTCCATACTCTTAGTAGTTAGTAGGCTAGACTGATATAGGGTTTCTGGTCTATAAAGAGCACTTGACAAGTCACCTAATATTCACCAGGCATGTGTTTCAAGCCGTTCAAACAAGACTGCCAAGACCAGGATTTCAACGTCTGAACTCCACCCCCTCCTCTCTCTCTGTGTGTGTGTGTGTGTGTGTGAGTGTGTGTGTGTAATTGTCTCCATCAACCTCAATAGTGCTGTTGCTCCTTGTACATGAACACCCACTTTAAGTTGACCTTCCTTACTATGAACATGCACATGCCCCTACCATTGATTGAAGCCACTTCTTCCTCCTCTCCAAATCTCTATATTCTCAAAGGTGATGCCTTGGTGCCACCACGGAAAGGATCAACCTATAGTCTGTAAGGCATGCTGGTAGGGTCAAACATGCTAGGGCTTGACATGCATTAGACATGTTGTGCTTCGCCTGCAGATCTTAGGCTTGAGACTAGGTTGGCTAGATTCTAGTTTGACATATTGTCCTGGATGCTATCTTTGGCCAAATTCAAACTCAGCCAGCCCCATAGATGTTCTAGTCCAGTGTCAATGAGCATCTAAACTAAAATCCAAAGTGCTAAACATAATCTACATCATCTAAAATTTCTACAAAGAACAAAAAACATCAATTTGTTTTGTAGATTTTATATTTGTGCATCAAGTTGCCAAAAAATGGAAAATCTTAATGGAATGATTAAGAGTGATCAGACTGGATACAAATAGTTTATAATGCATGATCAATAATACGTATATAAATATGGAGAGCACAGTTCTCATTAATCTTTTGGTGGTGAAGTAACCAACTTCTTGTCCACTAATGTGCATCAAGATTTAATGTCTAAGATGGCGTTCTCGCAAGGTGAGGGAGCATTGGATATGCACCAGCATAAAAGCTAATGTAATTATCTTGATGCACATCAATGCCAAAAAGTCATTAATTAAAATACAAAAAAATTTAATAAATGCAGTCCTACTTGTGTGTGTTTGCATGTGTGTATAATCGATTGCTTTATTTTTTTAAGCAGACTTGTCATCGTCTCATTTCCAATTCTTGCAAAATTGTCACCATCCTGATTAAACAGATCATTGTATAATCAGTGCTTCCATTTCAATAAGTCAGTGGATTTTGTTACTTTATACAAATACTACCCTACTGGTAGAGTTTCTAAGGTTGTACGTTGTCGATGCATATGACATTCCATAACTAGAGCAAACTTCAAATGTGAAAACAAGTATACCTGAAACATTATCCCCATGAAAGCCCATAACTTGAATATATGGCAGGGAATACCAATGCATAGCTGTAGAAAGTAAAATAATGTTTGAAAAAATATATAAAAAAAATCAACAGGAACCAACAGAAATGGATCATGAAAAGAAAAATAACAGCCTTAAGACCCAGAAGGCGCAAAATGATGAGGCATATAAATTAATGGCAAACAGAAGAATAAGATAGGTCCAAGGTATAATCTTTTAAACTTCAACGTGCTTACCGTATATCACTTCATCTGCATTTAGAAAAGGATTAAGAATGAACATATAACTCAAATAACGGAAAAAGAGAAGAAATTTAATGGAAATAGAAGATCATTATAAGAGCATGTAATTAAACCAAAATGACTAACCTAAAATTTCTTCAAAATTGATAGAGGGAGTTAAGGTATTAGCCATGAGCAGTAATACACAATATTAGATATATGGATGGATGTATACATTAATGCACTATAGAGTTTGTCTATGGCTACTCAAAATACCTTTGAAACCTCGAAAGGGAAATAGAACAAAACCAACATTGCCATCTCAAGTTGACTTATATCCAGATCTTGAGATCAATGTCTTGGAAATCACCTGCTTTAGATTACTATCATGCACCATCTTACCATCTACAACAATCTCCATGTGGATTTTGATTTGAAACATTTGTTGTTCAGCTACCTTCATAAAAACTGGCTTCCATGATTCCAAAAATCACTCAACTTAGTTGACAACCATTAAAAAGTTTGTCCTAAATGTACATAATTTTCTTCTTAGTATCAAGGGCTATATCTGAACATCTATGCTAGAGTTTGATAGGCTGATCTAGTACATTACTTAAGGAATGAGGAAGTAGAAAATTTTACTTGCAAAGTAACGATGTGTTTGCATTCCAAAGAACTTAAACTAGTTTCACTTGATAGGAATATGATGGAATTAAAATATGTTTTAGCAAATAAACTATGACGAAGTTTTAGCAAGTTGTTTGGAGTATCAAAGAGTTATGACAGAATGGTGACACCATGTTTTGTCAGAGCATAGGATAAGTTGAAAATGGTTTAGAATCCTGCAGTGTGAGTTTGAAGGTGAATGCATGACACAGGTTTTATGTAAGAAATTCATGATTATTGATAAGCGAAGTTAGGAAGGAGATTAGCATCATATCATTTATTTATCCATGAATGGACCAATATTACCAGACCTTGGATACAAGAGTACATGAGAGCTCATCTTTAAATGATTCTCCTTCTTATGTCGGACCATTTGAAGGTTGATAACCCACCACTGGCTAATAATCACAATTATCAAGCACAGATGCTTACCAGAAAAATTGATAGACAGAGAACCGACTTGTTAGGGTTGGTAGCCGAAGTGATGGTTTCTTAGTCATCAAGGGGCTAACAGGCTCTTGCCACTATGGGGCTCTAAGGGACTGCAGCTACCATGTCTATGTGATATCCCCATATATAGGGATTGACAGAGAAGTAGAGGTGGAAGAAAGAGGCACAAAACTTTTTAGTTTATGGGATTGGTTGCTGCCCTAACCCCTTCATGTTCTCCCTTTGCTCTCACCTCCTTTGATGTAAAACAAAAGGAAAACAAAGAAAGAAGAAACAAAAATTAAAAAAAAAATTTCAAAAAAAAAATTTAAAGCCTAAAATTTTAAGATTTCAATTGATCAATCATTCAAGTCTATTTTTCTCCACACAGGTAGAGCCTTTAAATAAAAAAATAAAAAGCAACCTAACAGGACTCTAATAGCTGACTTGAAACCTAATAGAACTTTTCTTACGGAATCCTAACAAAATTAAAAGATCCAATAAAATAAAATAACCTAAATAAATCAATAAAATTAAATTCATAAAAATAAATTAGGGTTAAGATTTAGCGACGCTTTCTTCTAAAATACGTGCGTAATCCCTGATTTCCATCATTCCCTCCTGGCTGAAAAGAACTCGACTCTGACGAGGAATTGATGTAAGCTTCTAAAATGTCTGAATCAATGCATCGTAGTTCTTCTTCAAGGATCCAAATAGCATCTGAGTCTGGACGGTCATGCCATTTAATCAAGAATCGAAAAAATCCTCCATCAGCAGTAGAAACAATCTCGTCTATGATAATACGTTCAATTTGATCTAATAAAAATGATGAAAATGATGGAAAAATTGGAACTCGCACGGAAAGAAATGGAGTGTAATCCCTGCTATCACCTGCATTCACGATAGGAAGCTCGAATGTGCCTTGATAAGATAGCAAGTCCTCAATATTGAAAATTGAATTAAATTTTAAATTAGAAGGTAATTCTATAAACTATGCATTAGGCCCAAGTTTATAAAGAATACGAAATGAATCAGTAGCTTGGGCATGCAACTTTTTAAATGAATTTAGAATATAATGTTTATAACGAATACGAACCTTCACATAGTCACCCTCGTTAAACTCCATTATTCTATGGTAAGCATTATCAACAAGTTTATATTTTTCAGTACTCATAGCAATCTTTTGTCTAATGTGTTTAGTAAAAGAAGTGTCAGACTCAGAAATACGATTATTTATATGTAAGGAAACAAGTTCAATAGATTGATGAAAATTGAAGCCACAAATAATTTCAAAAGAACTTTTATCAGTAGATCTATTTACTGAATTATTATAGGCAATTTTTGCTGTAGGCAATGACAAATCTCACGTCCTGAATTTATTACCAACTAGATACCTAAGTAATTTACTAAGATTACTATTTACAACCTCTGTTTGACTATTAATTTGCGAATGAAAGGATGAAAAAAAATTTAAATTTATCCCAAATAGTTTCCATAGCATTTTTCAGAAATAACTTATAAATTTGATATTATGATTGAATATTATAAAAGAAGGCAAATCATGAAGTCGAACGACTTCTTTAAAGGACAACTTTGCAAATAAAAAAGCATCAAAATTCGTTTGATAAGAAATAAAATATGCTATTTTGGAGAATCGATCAACAACTATAATTATGATCTTCTTTATTATCTATTTTCTTATTTTCTCATGCTCCTCAGGATTCAACCTATAATATGGAAGATTAGATATCTGTGACCTCGAGACTAAATCAATAGCATGTTGGATGTCACGCATGGAAGATAGGTCATCGAGTATGTCTTCTAGAATTACATCCTTAAATTCTTCTTTTAATTGCTTAATTTTAGGAGGTGAGTTATCTTGGGAGTCTAAGGTCAGTTAAATCTCATTCCTGGGAAGGACAGCTAGCATTGTCTCAGATTCTTCATTTTTTTTTCAAATTCTTTATGAGTCAAAGTGTAATAATTTTTCTGATTAGAAAGTTGAAGAAAGTTCTTATCTTCTTTGACAGGTTTAGATACAACATTTATAGAGCTTTCACCATTAATGACAATTTTGCAGACCTTATTCTTACATTGGGCATGTGTAAAAAATACTAATATGTTTCCAAACCTCGGAGTTTGCAGGAGTGGTGACCATACCTCGCATGATTCTTTACATCCTTCATCATACTTTTTTTCTGAATTAGCTAGTTCTAGAGGGTTAAAGTTTTCTCTATCATACTCATCTCTCCTATGATAATGTAAATTCTCAAAATTATTCGTGAAATGATGGATAATCGAAGGACTGTTGTATAGATCGAGGATGTCTGAAAAGACTGACTAGTATATATAACATGACCCTGATTACCAGTAGGTTTAAAATTTTGTGAAAGAGATCGTCGAATAGGTTGATTACTAAAAAAATCTTCTAGAGATTGTTTGCGTATTCTTGACTCTCTTAGGGATAATTGACATTCTATCTCCTGATCTATGAGATTTATTATGTCTATATGGCTATTTATTAGATTAGCACGAAACTCTCTAATCTCAGTATGAAGTTGGCCTAATAACTAGCAGATCTAGTTTAAATTTTCTTGGAGGGCTGTTTGGATATTTTTGACAGATTCTGATTCTTTTTTTATTGCAGTTTGTGCATCTTTTAGATTACTAATAGCCATGATAAAAAAAATTTAATATTAGTTAAATATTATATGTACTTAAAGTTTTAACTATGATGCTCATAGTAAAGATTATAGGACCTAATTTATTGTCTATATTTTTTGTTCGTATAATGACCGAATATGTAGGTGTTTGGTACAAAAAAATAGCAAATATACCAAAAAAATGAAAAAGAATAAAATTAAGGGCCTAAGCAATTTAAATTAGCCAAAGATTTAAAAAATCTAAAATTTAATAAAGAAATTGTATCTTTCATCTCGTAGCGCGTGCAGGTTGAAGAGAAAAGATAAATTCCCAATTTTTTTCTTTTTTCGTGTCTGTGGACCGAGTCTATAGACCGCGGATTACATGCGGTCTGTAGGCCACATGCTTTTCTTCGGTGCCCTTCCCTCACCGACGGCTTCTATGACCGGCAGGAAGACGGTCGATGGGCTTCGGCTGGCGACCATGCGACGGAAGACGACGAACAATGATGGGAAGGCAGGGTCGGCGGTGTCGGAAGGCGGCAAACGATTGATGATTCTACCGGTTGGATCAGACCAAAGGAGAAAAAGGGTTGACGACGCCAGGGGTCGTTCGGTTGACAAGAAGAGGCGGGTCGACAGCGTCGGGCCTCAACCGATCGATGGAGACTTGCATCATCGATGGTGGAGCAAGCAGTGATGATTGCCGATGGAGGGAGCAACAGCTATCAGCGACGGAGACAGCATCGACAGCGAGCGGGGGGAAGAGTTTGAAGGCAAATGCCGGTGATGACGACGTCAATGGCGAAAGGCAGCGGGATGAGTTGATCGGTGAGGAGACGGTGGGTTGGGGTGGAGTCGACGTCAGAAAAGGGAGCATGGCTAGAGAAGCATATATTGTCGTCGGTGGAGGCGGCGATGTCGACGGCAGCGATGGGATGAGGCAGGGGACATGGCATCAATGGAAAGCGGAGGGAGATTCGAGGCAAACGCCGGCGATGGTCGACGATGATGGCTATTGTCAGCGAGGGAAGCAGCGATGGGGAGGGGTGCGACTCAAAAGAAAGAAAGATAGGAGACCGAGAGGGGAAGAGAAAGCCGGGGAAGTTGATTTTTTTTTTTTTTGATTGATCGCGGATGGGAGAGAGAGAGAGAGAGAGAGAGATGGCGGGAGGGAAGAGACGGAAGGATGATGCTGATTTCTTCAAGCTGAAAGAGATGAATTATTGTGAAGTCGGAAAGAAGACGGAGATCGAGACCGTGAGGCTCTGATACCAAATTGATGTAAAATAAAAAAATAAAGAAAAAATAAAAATTGAAAAAAATTCAAAAGAAAAAAAAATAAAGATTCAAAGCCTAGAATTTTAGGATTTCAATTGATCAATTATTCAATTCTATTTTTTTCCACACAAGTAGAGCTTTTAAATAGAGAAATAAAAAGCAACCTAACAGGACTCTAACAGCTGACTTGAAATCTAATAGAACTCTTCTTACTGAATCCTAATAAAATTAAAAGATCCAATAAAATAAAATAACCTAAATAAATCCACAAAATTAAACCCATAAAAATAAATTATGATTAGAATTTAGCGACGCTTCCTTGTGGAATACGTGTGCAATCCCTGATTTCCATCAGAAATCTTGCATGGAGATGGTAGCTGGGCATTTAGAAAGTTTTTAAGGGCCTATTCAAATGTCCGATAGATTATCGACTTGATGCTGCCCTATGAAGTGTAAGAGAGGAGAGGAAAACCATGAAAGAAGGGTTTGAGGGATTGAGAGATGCTTTAGGCACAACCTATCTCTAAAAATTAGGATAAGCAAGTTAATAAAAATGTAATTTACTGTATCCCTAAAAAAATCTGGACAATGAAGCACTTCCTAATCAGTCAAAAATCTTAACCATTGGACCTCTCTTTCTCAGATCTTTCTTATGTGGGAAGAAGTTATTCACAGATTAGCCACTCAGCCATCCAAACAGGCTTTAAATGATAAGAACATCTCAATTTTTGATTATCTTATGTTTGTAGAAGGAAACGGTCATACATACTAATTGACTATAAGTGCATTTCTCTTAAATGAGAATGCCATCAACTATCATAGGCTCATAGCACTACTTTTTGTTTAAAAAATAATAAAATTTTGACTTTTAGCACATTGAATTAACTTAGTGTACAAAGAAATGTAGTACCTAGATCATGGATATGCATTTATGACATAGCACCTTATCCCATACTTTTATGATGTCGCTTGTCATAAAAACAAGAGGAAATAGATGTTATCCTCCCTCCGATCAACCCCTCCCAAGAAAAAGTATAACAAACAAAAGTTTATTATTAAAATGAAAGCGCATAAATCAAAGACATAATTATGGAATAAGGGTCTAGCAAGAAATTACCATGGTTATTAAATGGATGCTACTAAAGTACTTGTGAAAGATAAATGGAAGTTGTTTCTTAAAATCTATTGTGCTAGCATCCAACTGACAAAGAGACAGGATGAGCATTAGGTTGTTAGAAGTGCTTCATCACTTGAGTAATCATGAACCGAAAAGAAAAAACATGAAGTTTTTACCTGATGTGCAACTAAAAGAAGAAAAAGTTGAACCCAGCATTCTAAAATTTAGGACCATTTCGAAGTTTACTAAATAGGATAATCATTCTCTTACAGAGGAGATAGACTTGCAATTAATAAAGTAAATTTCTGAAGATTGCTATTCCATATAGTAAATATATCCCGCTAGACATTTTGATTCCTGCTCAGTTCAGTTGTTAATAGATAAATTCATGCATAACGTATTAAATTTGCTCAAAGGCCAAATAATTTTAAGCAAGATGATTCTCCCAACATGGTGGCAGCCAAATCAGCTTACTCGTGGTTTGTGCATGTTTATTTTCAAAAAGAACCAATGATGTACAACAAAACAGTAGCCTTTTGACCTCCTACAAACTCAAAGTTGGCTTGTATCTCTCCAATTTAGTGTGCAGGAAAAACAACAATAGATCAGCACAACAACTAAACATGAACGAATTCTAGCAAACAAGTGAAGGAACAAACTGTGTAATCAATGCTAAATATTGTGTTGCTTGCATAGGATTTACAAGTTAGACAATAAATGATTTTTTAAACAACTATAAAGGGTATGGATGCAAAATACTTTTTTAAATTTGTTTTTGGAAGTTTATAACATGATATTCATTTACCAATCACAATGGAGAATTAAGGTAAGTAGTCTGATGTACCTCATGGAATATAGCAGAAATGAAAAATGAGATGACCATCGCAACTCCCTGCAATTAAAATCCAAACAACAGATTGGAGCCTAAATGTTTCAAAACATCATTCAGCTTAGAATATAATGACAACTGACAAGCCTTGTCCTAGTTACTGAGATCCACAAGGAATTTAACCTTGTTCCTACTCCATGATTGGATAACAAGCTGGCATCCCCAAAAATGAAAATCTACTTATTAATAATAATAACCATAACCAAAACCATTAAGCATTTTCCCAACTATTCATGGTCCAAATAGGTAGTTTGTGGTTACCTTATGCTAATGGACACAAGCAATGGGTAACTTTATGTAGGCAACATATCGCTACATTGCATACTTTAAAATATAAAGAGAGAAAGAGAAAATATTCATGTAAAATGAAGCCCCAGCTTTAACTGGTCAACTCATCTTAATCCCTGCATCTTCACAATTATATACATTAAATTGCAAGAGGAAAACTTAAGCAATGGTATTAGGGCTGAAACCGGATCGGATACAAATTGAATACCAACATATCCATATCCATATTTGTTTTATCTAATGAATACAAATATGGATACAGATATCATTCAGATGCAAAAATTCATATCCATATTTGTTTTAAATGGATATGGATACAATACGGATATTGAAAGTATGGATATAATTACGGATATAACTTAGATAATTAAACTTTATGACTACATAATCAAAGATATTACTGCATAGATAATAAATCAAGTTACTAATATGTTTATATGGTTGCATATTTTTTTAAAAAATTAATAAATATTATATAAAATTATATTGGATTATATATAGATTAGATATTTGGATACGGATCAGATAGTTGTCTATCCATATCCATATCCATTTTATTCTTTGACGGATATGGATACAAATACGGATATAAGTCGGATCCTAAAATTTCTATCTACATCCAGATTGATTCGGATATAAAAATGGATCCGAAAGGATAATATCCATACCACTTTCACCCCTAAATGGTAGCATAATTTTTTTGGTCATTGTTTCAAACACATCTGATGGCTTCATAATTTTCTAGTTATTGTTTTGAAAATAACTGATGGCTTTGACTAGGAGCAACTATTTCTCTAGCTTACGGTAACAAAGATAGAAAGCGAAGACACAAGAGTACAACTATGTTTGATCCACTAACACATATCTTGACCCCCCCCCCCAAAAAAAAAAGTAAAATATACTGATAATGAAAGAGAAAGTACTGAGCATGTCAGAAGACCGTATCTCAACTATGCTTCAAATCTACCCAGGAAATCCATAATGGGGAGCACTATTACCTTTGGTATACCATTCCGTATGCACGGAAGATAAACATGGCGAAGCATCCATTTATGAACAGGCTGTGATCAATTATAATTTTCATCAGTAACAATACCAACATTGCTGGTTCAATCTCTTGTATCCATATTACTTAAAAGAGTATCATCTTTACAAGATGGATAATAACTTGGAATAAGAAAAGCAGAAGCTTGAGCATGGATGCATGTGTCAAGGTACATGAAAAGTTATGACATATTATGTGACAGATTAAACAGATGGCTCATTAGCAAGTAACAGACTAAATTACATATGAGTTTTAACATAAGATCAATAACTAGTAGATAGAATATCATGCAATGTTGTCATGAAATCAACAGATTACCCTAGATATGCTTCTTTTTGAGAAAACAAGAAAAGAGGAAGAAAGCAGAAATAGAAAGGTGGTTTAGTGAGCCTTGCTGTACTGATTAGTTTGATGGGGATGGGATTTTGATCATCAAGACAAGAAAGACCAACTATAGGGACTAAGAAAACAGGAATAGAATATTTCATGTAAGAAAAAGGTATTTAAAAGGAACAGAGGCAAGGAAGTTGTCTGTCACTCTGTCTGTAAATAAAATCTCAAGGTGAAAAAATTAAGTCCGCAAGTACATAGCTTATGCAGGATCTTATCATTCATAGGTCTAATTTTTGAGAATTTTACTATATCTAGTGCAATAACTTCAGAAAATATTATGTTCATCTTGCATATGTTGCATTTCTTTATAAACTAAATGAGTTGGGCATTACGGCAGTCTAATACTTTGGAGTTTGGACCTTAGCAGCCAGAATTTTCTATCTAGAACAATGCACCTGCTGCAGAATCCTACTGAAATCTCAAATCTACACCCACTTTCCAAGTGCTCCCTTCCTATAAGAGTCCCTACAACATCTGCTTCCCCGCACCCGCACCCGCACCTGCACCTGCATTCGCATCTGCTCCCACACATGCTCCTGATTCTGGAAACTAAGTTCTGGACATAATATAACATGCCTTTATGCAATTTTTGTAACCAAGACTTGACATAATATAGAATAGCATTTTTTATTCCATGATAAGGCATGACAACATGGTAAACACTCGAAGTACATGGGTATCTCAATAAGAGTATAAGTCTACGAAATCTGAATTGAATACCTAACTCACGTGTACAACAAAGATACTTTGCAAATACCAATCTAATATATCCTTTTGCTAAGGCCAACCTCAACACAAAATTACCCAATCTGGGTATCTACATGAAATAGTATCCTGCAATACATAAATCCCCCAAACAATCTTCTTGGACTTCTAACATTGTATCTTAGAACACTTATCTGTAGCATGGAATGAAAACATACATATCCACTATATCTTCAAGCAAGGTCAGCATCCTAGTAAGGTATGGGTATGATATCAAGATCGATTTCATATATGAGTCGAATTGGTCTGTATTTGTCCGAACCGAGTGAAACCACCCCCTACCACTCGGTATCAGGATGCGTACTGCACCATACTAAGTAAAAAGCAAGAAAAAAGAGGTTGGGAGCTATGTCAACCTAGGGTGCATGCCGTGCCATATAATATAAAATCGATAATGTACTACTAAAATTCCTAGTACTGAGATTGTGAACCATGTTTGGAGGAAACTACCCAATCTACTTAGGAGTAGACAGCTATGCCGGCATCTAGAAACTATATTATAAACCTTTGGAACTGCAAGAACACAAGATTTACGTTTATAATAGATACAAATAGATAGCAAGGGTTGTTGTCTCAGCACCGAAGCTCATACTGGTACTATCCTATTATCGTGTTGGTATATAATACGATACGAGATTGCAAGACATACCAAGTGTCGGCACGGTATGCCCAATATAGTATAGTACTAACTAGTATGGCAAATCTTGATAGATAGTGCCCAAGTTGTAGAAGCAAGGACAACAGAACTATCTCAAACCATCCAATTCCCAACATACCAAGCCATACCAGCAATAGACCGGGATAGTTCCGACAAGCAAAATGAGAAACCGACCACAGAGGGGGAAAGGACAAGGAAAGAGAGGAAGAGAGAGAGAGAGAGAGAGAGGAGGGAGCGATAAAGGGAGAGAGGGAGAGAAATGCTGAGAGAGGGAGAAAGATGGGGCTCAAAAACCCTCCTCTCCTTTGGTCATCCGAAAGCTCCATTGAGTAGAGCCCTATTTCGAATGAAACAAGGGCTCAGCCCCATTTTTAATTTTTTTTGAAGTGAAAAATATATAAAAAATGAGATCGAGCCCCTATTTTGTTCAAAACAGAGGCTCTGCCCAGCATCCTTGTGGACAATTGGAGAGGTCTCTCTCTCTCTATCTCTTTCTCTCCCCCTCCCCCCTCCTCCAAGCCTATGTTTTGTTCGAAACAAGGCTCCACCCAATGGGGCTTGTGGACGACCGGAGGAGGTGAGGGCTTTGAGCCCCCTCTCACTCTCTCTCCCAGCTTCTCTCCCTTCCCCTCCCTCTTTCTCTTTTCCTCTCCTTTCCCCTCTCCCCCTCTGGTTTTCCCTTTTTTACCATGCATCGGGATGGATGACACGATGCCCCATGCCATACTATACCGCTAGCCTACCGGTACAAGTGTCGGTTCCGATACTACAGACCTTACCTAGAAAAGTTCAAGGCTAGATTATAATTCTGACACAAAGTGACTTTAATTTAGTAAGAAACATACCCATAATTGTAGCCACAAGCCTGACTTTATTGATTTGTCCTACTACTTTTCCCATCCTCTTCATCCTTTGCATCTTATCAACTCTTACTCTTATCTACAATAGTTATCCATAGAGAATGTAAACTTTTTCATTGAAGTATATGGGCCAAGGTTCATCATCTCAGTACCGAACCCTGCACCGGTAAAATTTTACTATAATGTCGATATGCAGTTCAGTTCAGTACAGTAGTACTGGTATGCTCCGAAATAGTGTACCAATATGAGATCGGTACGGTACGAGATGGTCGGTGCAGGCCGGTATTGGGTGGTAGAGCATTCCATGTATGGACCACACACATCTAGGTAGTAATATTAATAAATTTGTGGGGATCAAGTGTCACCATGATGGCCCATATAACGAACCTACAGAAACTATGATTTCAAACCAATATTTCCTTTATTAGTACCTTGCTATCTTGGTATTCCAAATGTAGTAATATTGGCAACCCTTTAAAACTACAATGCCATTGTTTTATGCTACTAAGCATATAAAAAATGTTAAAGTTTAAACCATGAAGAATCTTGAATATCTTTCTATATCTTGGTCTGTTGTAGAACATTCCATTTTGGGCTCTACCACATTCACTTGACAACTCATTCCCAATTCTATTCCTGATCATATGCTTCAGAACTTTATAATGTTTATTGTTAAAGATATTTACAGCATTTATTGCTTCAAATTTAACAAGCTTCTATGCATTTTTCTCAACGTGCTTGTCTAGTGTTCTAGTTCTCACCACTTCTTACTTGCACTTGATTTATGCAGGTATATTGTGGGCATACAAAGGAGCTAGAGCATCAATAAAATTCATGAAGCTTTCCACCTTTGTTCTACGTTGTTACTTGTGCTTGTTGTACTAAATCAATAAATCTTACTTAAATGATCACTGAAACACACTAGCATTTAAAGTCACAATGATAATTTCTTTTCACATGTATAATATTGTTTCTGCATGCATAAATATCACATATATCAAACATAAAACATATGCAGATACAAATATTGTATGTCTTTGACAAATATTATGACCTGCTGCCAAAAGGCACACATAGCCATCAACATTCAACATTGTTGGTCACGATCTACAATGTTATGCTGCAAAACCAAAAATATAATTATTCAAGGTTTTCTTAGCCATGCACCAAGTGGTCATAAAATGGGCAATCTTCCAACAATCATGTAAAAAACATACAAGCATGCACACTGACAAACATCAATTGTTAATTTCCCAAGGACTTAACTAGCCCTAGAAAACATTCCTACTTGAACAAAATTCCTCAGCCTCCTAATAAAATTAGATCCTACAAACCCAAAATTTCTCTAAAAAGTTAAATGGATAAAAAATATCCATCATGAACAAAACTCATATTTGTTTATCTATTCCATTATTGACGAAGTTATAAAATATTCAAGACCAAACCTCAAATAAAATAACCAATGATTTTCTTGTTACATTTTGTTTCTTTGGTATAATTGAAAACTCAAGTCCCAGCAAGATGCCTTACAGGACATCAGGACGAGGTACCATCCTGAATATTGGGATATGACCATCCCACCATTGTCCCTGCATCTAGATTAGCACATCTTGCAACATCCCCTCTCCCAAATGTCAGGATGGGGTGGGACTGCAGCACATCCCACTCCATTGGAAAACCGGGACAACTCCATCCTATGGAATTTAAAACTTGTTGTAACGACACATGACCTCGCCTAAAAAAAAAAGCTAGCTAAAATGTGTTAATTGGGGTCCTATGCATTGCATAAAGCCCAAGACCTCCCTAGTACACAATTAATATGGGACTAAACACATGCCCATAGAGGACCACACATACTCCCCTCGTGTAATTCTTGACATTCTTGTTAGGAAAAGGATCCAATCACAAACATCACAATCAGCTTGAGGTCAATCCAAAAAGGACCCTTGTTATAGTGTCCCCTATTTATGTAGGGGCAATGGGTTGGACTTGGATCCACTCTGATACCATTTGTAAAGACCTCGAATCTCACCCAAAAAAATTATTTGAATGCTATAATTTGGGATCCTCTGTCCTATTTAAGTACCTAAGATCTCTTCAGCATACAACTGGTATCGGACTAAACACATGGATTCTCATAAAAAATTATGAAAATTAAGAAGTGGTGAATCATACCAACACTAAAGGACCGGATTCCAGTAGAACTTTGCAGTAAAGAATGCTTGGATATGAGTAGTACTCGGATGGATGACCTCCTTGAAGTCCTCATGTTGCATCCCTCTTTTAACTTTTGTGATCTTTTTGTGAGGATCCATGTGGGCATGTATTTAGTCCCGCATAGATTGTACACTATACCCTTTTAGGAGAAGATAAAGTGTAAAGAATTGAATTCTTTATCATTATCTGCTAATGATAGGAATCTAAGATGATCCTCATAAGTAAAGTACCATCAAACAAAGAGCTCATCTCTATATAGAATTTAATTCATGTAACAATAAGACATTTTATTAGTTGCCTCTAAATAGATAACACATGCTAACATAAATGGATTTTAGCATATTTATATAACCCACATACCCTAAATGCACTCAAGACCAAAATTTCAGCAAACAATACAATGCATTTTTGCATCACATGTTAATATTCTTATTGCCATTACTATAGAAACATCAAGGCTAGCATACTATTGGGGTGATATGTTCAAACTTCAAAGCAACCTGCCCCAATCACAACAGAAGAGTAGATAGTGATGTAAAGCTATATGAAACATTTGTGCAGCATGCTCTAACAGATGACATATAATAAAAGAAAATAGATAAGAATGTGCTGGTAAGTGCAGATTAATTCTTTCCTTGGCTGCAACTTTTGGCCTTTGTCTGCCAATAGAGAATCTAGTATCTGAATGTCTTCAAGTAGGTAGAAAGAAGTTATTGTTGTCATACATGGAATATGTCCAACGACAATTTTGAAACAAGAAAAACCAAATATCTATTCTCAAGATGATAGCAAAGGAAAAAAAAGATGTTGATGAAGGAAAACATCAACTTCAAAAAGAGCCTTCATTTTTCGGTGCCTTTAATATGTCAAATAGAGATATCAAGATTTATGATATTGAATATAATGGTTGACATAAGAAGTTTGCATGGCATATGATGTACTAAATCCATAATAATGACAGGTCATAAATAGTTGTGGAAGTGGTTGAAGAGGTTACCATGTTCCACATTCTCCAATACTGATGCAGTCCAAGAAGCAAAACATACAAACATAACACAAAGCAAAACCAGAAATGTTAGTAAGTATTGACATAATGTATCTGTTAACATAAAACTATACAGCATTACACTTTAATGCCTACCTCTTCAATTGTTTTCGCATTCCACCAATCTTTATAGAATTCACGATCACCAAAATGAAGGAGCTCAGCAAGAATGTTTAACCTGTTTTTACTCACAAGATACACCGACATGATACTATTCAATACATAAACTTCAACCATTAATTAGATAACCAAATAGTACAAGGTTCAGATCTCATTTTCCTTATAAAGCATGAACTCTCATGACAGTAACAAGCAAACCATTAATTAAATGTACAGTTTGAATGCATTTTCTTCCAATTTCATGTTCATTAGTTAGAAGAAATCTGATACATTTACACTTCCATTTGAGATTGAAGCAATCCTAATTCAGTGGGAAACCTGAAACTTTCAGTTCAATAACAAAATTTTAACATTCAGCATCTTTTTTAACAAATAGATAAATAATCTGGTGCTTAAAGCTTTTGCTAATATTGGATAAAAGATAATGCAAAAGGTCAAGGTGATAATCATCATCCTAATGTACATAATATAGACAGGAAACAAGCAAAGAAAAAGACTTTTATGTCAAAGAAGAATCCTTGAGTGAATTTTATCACCCAGTTTTGGATGTCACTCAACCAACTGGACATTTTCTCATGTTTAAAATATCGAAGAATGAAAATAGATTTCCAGCAACTGCACTACAGATTAGATCCATTGAACAATAAATATCAATATTCCTTCCATTTTTTCACTCTATTTCTGTCATACTTGGTCCAAGAAATCTTTCCATCTATCAAGCCATCATAAAAAGGTCCAGGTCACGAGATTGAGGCATGCATGCTCCAAAATGCCTCTGCAAAATACATGGGATGCTTTCGAAAAACATTAGACTCAATCCAGAAGCAAGAAAATGCCTGGCTCCCTCTGTGCTTTGACCAGAGGACATAATTATTCCTCTTAGCCGATCGCTAGCTATTGGTTGGGAAAAGATTTTGTACAACATAGTCAATCACCCATTTACAACTGAAAGGGAAATTCTTATGGCATTTTCCTCACTTGCTCGGTGGTTTGAACTGATCTCGAACCCCTATATGTAGTCATTTAAGATTCTTGAGCCCTGAGCCATTAATGTACAGGGCTCCTAATAACATGGCTAAAAGCACAAGAATTTCTCCAGCCATGCCAATCTTGGCCATAATCTATAAGAGTTTAAGAGAAATTGCCATCGTCAAAAAGTCAGGAGCATGCTCAAGATAAGTTCTGCTTCATTGGACAGATGGATGGCTAGCCATGTGGCACAAAGTCATACACCAAACTATATTGAATGATTGAGTGAAAAATTGTCTCGTATGGTTAACATAGTGAGAGCTCAATGCATTAAATTTGATGCTCCAATATCAAGTTAAGTGTTCCTCCAAAATAGACCGAGTAATTGATATTTTCTTGACAAGACTTTCAGAAGGCATCTGACCAAGTCTTACAACTTGGAACCCATTGACGATCCTTGGATAAATGGGAAGTTTTCTCAAACCAACTATGATAGAAATGTAGTGGAATTTCTTATTCCAATAAAAAAAAAAAAACCGGTGGAAAGAAAATTGTGCTAACCACCATCCTCGTAGAGATGATATGGTATGCAGCTCAGCTTTATTAGACAATTCTTCTTGACCCTCTTAATTCATGCATTTCTTAAGCGACCAGGATTTACAGACCTATGTTCAGCTTTTATGCTAAATATCATGTGCAGGTGGTGTTTTCATATGCATATATCAATAGTACGGGGACCATGCCTGAACCTTCAACACACAATGACACTTTAGAAAACCTAGTGATGAGCCTTCGAACATGGCCGAGATAACAACCTATACAATATGATTAATTGGACCTAATAATTAAAAGGCATGGTCGCAACTGACCGATGCACATAAGGTGTTAAGGAGATATAGGCAATTGGAACAAATATGGAAAATGTACAAAGAACGATGATAATACGTAAGCCAAAGCATAATTACCTTCTCTCAAGAATCTGCATGAAAAAGTGAATTTAACAAAACAAGAATGAATATATGGAAAGGTGAATGACTACTTGTTTATTAAGAGGAGACTAGAGGAAAGAGATTTCGATTTTTATCATCCTCTTGCCATGCGGCAGTAGCACATCCCTCCAAGATTGTTCCACGGCCCTCCTTGTTTTTCATTCAGATAATGAGGCAATGACAACCATCATTACTCTATTAGCATCTCCTCTTCCTCATCCTAACTCCATTCTTTTCCCTCCAAGAGTATGCCATGCAACATTTGAAGAGAAATCCATGCATCCTTCTATGTCTAATATAGCTCCATTCCTAGCACATATCCTATAAATTCCTAGAGGATTGTAATGGCTCTTTGTTTTCAGCATCTGAGTGCCTACAATCTGGCTACATCTCCACTTCCACTCTCTTGAACTTGATGATCTAATCCCATCTTTGCTTCCCTTCTCTTTCAGCCTGAAAAATGACATGAGCTATCGCTTCAAAATCAAGCTTTTATCATCTCCATTCCTCACATTCTTCCAAAGGAGTTCTTTTAGATGATAAAGACTAATTATTTGATTGTTGGACACTTTCTTCTCCATTAAACACTAGGAGACGTGATAAGAAAAGGCCATGTCGTGCTAGCAACACAATCTTGCACGTGTATCCAATCTCAGCAAACAAGTCCAGCATGTAGCTTGACGCAAACTAGTGAAGTATCCAAAGTCCAAACTATACGGAATCTTGATGCAAACTAGTGACTTTCAATCTTTAAGACACCTTAATCTAAAGGTATCACTCATGATAGCATCAATCATGGTACTCCTGAATTTAAAGGAATTTAACCACACGAAACTCATTTTAAGTATCAGCGATGATGTTGATTTAATAAATAAAATTTAACCTAAGATATTCTTGGATAAAAAATTCAGCAAAATTGTGAAGTTGTAACCATGATAATTGATGGAATTTCAATTTTTTGTAATTCCAACTTTAGTGTTGATTATGATATTAAATTTAAACAAATCTGACTTTGCCATTCCACCTGCTCTCACCATCTGACATATGTTAAAAGAGTAAAAGGTAGAAGTTGTGTACATTAAACATATACATCCATTAGCTGTTGCCCTTATAGGAGTGGAGAGTAGGAGTGCTGCCCCAAGTGGAGGGAAAAGGTACTACTATTACACTGCTAGAGGCATTTGCTCTAAGATAATCAAACTTTTATAAGACTTCTGTTTCAGAAAGTCGTAACATAAAGGCAATGAAAGAAGTGCAGCAAAAATAATCACTATTCCACAAGAAATATTTGAGCAAGTCAAATTGAGCAACCTACCACAAATGGAAGGTGCAATAGAATAGACAAAGCCACACGTACAAAGTTGGAATTGATAGCTTCAAGACTCTCTCCATAGCATATAAGACATTTCCTTTTAGAGGATGTTGAGAATTCTTGATAATCGGGTCAATGTACTGCAAAATTCTTGAATAATTTCATCTTCAAGCTAATGCCCAAGTTAATATTCATAGGTAGTAGTCATAAGGAATCAAACATATGAAAAGCCACCAAACCTGTTCAATGATGAAGCCCATCACCCCAGTAAATATCACCAACTTAACAAGCTGACAAATCACCCAACCCTTTCTGATGCATATGGTCTGAGGATAGCTTGGCTAAGAATAATACAAAAAATTACAATAATCTATGATGAAGACAGGAGTCAAATATATATGTGTGTGTGTGTGTACTTCAACTAGAGAACACCAAATAAAAAAAAAATTATATATCGATCCAGCAAGTTGTTAGAAAGTTCTTTTTCCAAACATACAATAGATAAGAAATCTCCATTGGTTAATTAGAAGTCCAACTTGATAATACCTGGTAACATAGTGTGGGAGCCATTATAAAATACACCAAACTTTTGAAGCTAACACCTTGAGACTTGTGTATCCCCTTGTATATAGAAAAACAACTCTAAAATAAGAAATATGAATTAAGTTTTCCTTGATCTATAAAACATAAACAAGGAAACCAAGGACATTATTTATAACAAAGATGCTATAATTTACTATGCTATGCAATTAATAAAAGAATAGAATGAAAAGACATCATATCCAGCAATTAGAACAAAAACTACCAAGATGAGATATCTTTAAAAAGAATGTTGTTATACAAGTATATTACAAGCCTGAATTTAAGAACATCTTTGGTGACAATATATGATTAAAGAGAGCCACTAGGATGTTGAATTTTATCGTCTCTTAAGTGAGAAGTTATATTTTATTTTTTTTGATAATAGATGTTACACAAAATAACAAAAGAAATCAAGCTTTCCATATTATCATGCTTTAAGGAAGAATGTGTAAGAAAAGATTTTTTAACAGGCTGCAAAGGGAGAGAAATATGTTTAAGATAGTCTTACAAAGTTCTCTACCTCCAGTTTAGCCCATAGTCTTACATTTGGTTGCTATGCAAGTTTAACTTATCCACTTTTAACTGAATGAACCTTCTATTTGAAGACCACCACAAGTGGCTTTAAGAGAACTTTCCTTTTTTCCCTTCACCGAAAAAAAGAAGAAGAAGAAGAAGAAGAAAGAAAGAAAGAAAGAAAAGAAACCACTTGTTCAAGCTTTACCATATTAAATCTTAATATTTTAAGATTTAATAAGTAAAAACAGATTTGTGACACAGCTGATCCAATCTCGCAAGATTTTAAATGGTCATTTCTATTCTTCAAATATGTATCTGTTAACATTACATGATGAGTCATTGCAAAATCATTTAGTATGTTCCTCATCTCTTCTGTAGCTTGACTTTTGGATAGTCTATTGTCTTTCCCTGCAAAAGTATGAGTTTCTACCAATAAAAATTTAATCATTCATCTAACTAAGCACAGCAGTTTTCATGATGGCACATAAACTATATGTTGTGCATGAAAGTTTAACCGATAAAACACATTTAGTTAATGAGAAAGCATGACAAGGTCCACTTACCTTATCAATAGAGTTGGATGATGACCTTAAATCATAATTTGCATGTGCATAAGAAACAAGCTTTAGGCAAATAGAGCTCGCAAAGAGCATTAGATTGAGGCCAGATAAAACAGTAGAATCACACCTGAAAAATTGTTAGATATACCATAAGTTACTACTATGAGAGAATTTAATTTCAATGAGAGTTCAGATGCTCAATGCACTTGTGGTGGAAAGGTGTGATTACTCACTATAAGTGTTCAAATATTGTAACTTCATTTAACACTTTAAACAGTCAAGAAGTGTCATCACTTTAAAATTTATTGTACATAACAGCCCAGGTGTCAACATTTTAGCCCAGAGTTCATCATCTCAGTACCAAACCCCATTCTGGTACCATCCTATCATGGTATCGGAATGTAGTACAGTATGAGATAGCAAGATACACCAAGTGCCAATACAGTATGAGACTATATACCAGTTGGTACCGATATGGTATGGTACGATACGTCTAGTATGGCAAATTTTGCTTTAGCCAAAGCAAGCATGACATACACATGAATGCAATGTCACCAAGTGTCGACACATTCAAAGCTCCAATATTCATAAAAACTTAATTATGAAGATAACACTTAGGCCTTTTAAAGTACAGATCAGAAGCTCCGGTCAAAGTGATACAAATGGACAATCATTTTAAGTGGTAAAATCATTAATTATATCAAAAAAAGCCAACAACAAATCTTTCATTTTTTTTGAAAAATAATGACATAATTCAGATGTATTACTACTTACAAATCTCAAACTACTTTTGAAATCTCAAGAGAATGTTGTAGTCGTCAAAATCAACTCTTACCTTAGAATTATGAAAACTGGATACATGATTGTACCTATTACGAGTATTACATGAAGCGAGACAACAACCTGCAAATCAAGTTGAGCAGCATTTTAGCTATGGTAGGAGGTAAAGGGAGACAAGCACCATATAAAAGAAGATTAGATCAATACCATGAATAAGTAAAAAACAAAGTCCGTTGGCCAAAATTACTAATTCTACCAGCTAGAATTAGTTAACAGATGACATACCAATCACAACAAAAAAAAAAGAAAAAAAAAAGCATGGTAAAGTTCATGGTTTGTTATACTGCCTTGTGCCGCCCAATACGGGGTGTACCATACCATAATGGGGCATACCATACCATATCCATATACTGTACCACTCCATACTGATACTATCATACTACCATATCGTACGATACCATACAGCATACAACACTACAATAGTATTTTAGCAATACATGGTCTTGTACCAAGATGGCAAACCTTGGACTACAATTAATATTGTAATCAGAATTCACCATAAGAAGACTTTTCCTCACAAAGCTCATAGCAGTTGTAACATATGAAATCATTAAAATATTGTATGTAGCAGGACCCATGGTGCAATAATCTGTTTGATCATGCATGTATAATGAAGCATAACCAATGTCACATCCAACAAAGTGAAAATGGCTAGTGTTGCAGGGTACAACGGACAAAAGCAGCAGTCAATGTAAAGTTGTAAAAGAACATATAACAAATTCACTCAACGAACTTAACCGTTAGACCCCTTACAGCAATTCTTGATTTATCAGCAGGTAGGAAATGCTTTGCAAGCACTTAATCATGAACCAATTAGATGCTACATTTGATACTTAAAGTAAGAAGCATTTAATGGGGCAGGTTCTTCCTAAGATGATTTGGATCAACCTTGATTAAAGTATGTTTAATGAAGGAGGACAATGCTAAGTTAACTGAATCAGATAGTATTCATAAAGCAGGTTCTAACTAGACAGCCATTTCCATCTTCAGTAAGTTAGTGCATATTTTATTTAATAATGCAAATGTATCTAAACATAATTTTAAAGGTGTATAGCACAGATACATCACAGTTACAAACAAAAGGAGCCAATGACTGTTTGTTCTAAATATTTTGGAGTACTCATTGCATATAGAGTCTAATGCAGTATAGCAAATAATTACTTGGAGCAACCAGCCAAAATAGATTGTCTACATACCATTCTGCTAATTCCCAATTACAAAGGATAAGTTGAATTAGCTATGAACATTTAATGGCAAACGGCTGAAGACTACTTACAGGTTCAGAAATGAACTTCTTGTATGCCAGCTTTTCAACCATGTAAGCTCCAAGAGGGAAAACAGGTAGAGTGAGACTGTAGTTTACAAATGTTAAAAAGAAACGCCAAGTCAGAAAATTGAATATATAGAACAAGAAAGAATTCAGTGATATTCTCAAGAAAAAAGAGATTCCAGAAGCATTACCTACATATAAGTAGTGGCCAATCCCTCAGTAATCTTGAACTGAAGAAAAATCCACTTCCTATTAGTAAACCATACTGCAAAAATAAAGAAGAAAATATCAACATCACTCCAACAAGGTAGATGTAAACATAAGACAAGAGGATACCATTTTTGGCCAAAATAAGAGTTGGAAATTTAGCAAACCTTCATCAAGTTCTCAATAATAAGCCTGCTGTTGACAGCAATCAGAACTACTACACAAAGGTTGAAGAGACCTGCATGGCTCTGCCACAAATGGCTCAGATAATTTAGGATAATATCAGGATTATATAGGAAGCAAATCATATAAATAGCGATATGTTTCATAAACATCATTAAAGAATTGTCAATAATGACAGCCATGCATCACTAATTTAGTCAAAAATTAATTAGACTCGAGACTTTATAAAAGCACCACCGTAATTCCATATCATCCACTTGGTGATGCATGCACTACTTGCCCATCAGGAAAAGCCCTAGGCATGCTTCCTGGCCTGGCTGACTTGAATATGGATCAATAAAAAAGAAAAAAAAGTCATCTGATAAATTTCCTGATATTTATCAAGCACTATTAGCTCATTCAGCATGTCATAAATGTTTGTTCAACTCTAAAATGGGCCTATACTTCCACATATTTTTCAATTTAAGTGCTTCAAACTCTTCTCATCCATGGTAATTGCAATATACACGTAACAATCTTGCATAAGTTGGGGGCAGATGCAGAGCCACTAGAACATAATTGACAATCATCCTGAAATATGTCTCACATAGCCAGCATCCTAAAAATCTTTTCAGTTAGCTGCCAAGTATCTCCTCGAATATCTCATTCACAAGATTCTCTTAGAACACATCATACTACCTTGTTGAACCCTTACACAAACTTGCTCATTTAATTGTTGTACTTATGTTTGATATGTACCTTATTGGCAAACGTTTACATATGGGCATGACCGGCAGTAAGGAACAACGAACATTGCTGTATTGTTCAATGGCAAAGGCATAGAATCAGGGACAAACGGCCTTCTTAACTTATAGAGGCCAGACGAACAAGGGGATCATATGGAATCTTAAGAAGCACATGCACATGCACACGCACACACACATATGTGCATGCACGCACACACATGCACATGCGCACGCGCACAGAGAGAGAGAGAGAGAGAGAGAGAGAGAGAGAGAGAGAGAAGGGGGTAAATCTAACAACAGCTGCCTAAAGCCATAGACTGCTAAAACATCACATGAAGTAGTAAACCTGTAGCTTAGGCTATAAAAGCTTCATGTTGTTGCCCTTATGTTGGAGTACTGAAATACGAATCCTGATTCATGGATGCTTAAAGTTCTACGATATAACTTTTGGAATTTGGAATCTAGAATGTTTTTAAGAGGTTTCCTCACTCAATTTTCAAAACTTTAAAGTTTCGTTTAAATGAGAATCATAGATACAGCACATTAGAATTTGCAATTAAGGCATGATCATTGACATGTTTTAAGAGTTTAATTGGTAATCACCATGACACTATTTTTATCCAGGAAAACTTACTACTTCATTTTACAGTTAACAAGTGATTGAAGTTTAACATAAAGAGAAAACATCAAACTAGAGCCTGGCCCTCAGTCAAGAAGACAAAAGGTGATAAAGGGTCAAAAGCCTGGCCCTCAGTCAAGAAGACAAAAGGTGATAAAGGGTCAAAAAAGAACGGGGAGAATACAATGCAATTATGGCAATCCCCATGAGCACTGCAGCCGTCATTATGCAATCCTTGATGGAGAACATAAAACCAAGAAATCACAGGATGATACTGCCTGGGCAGTATATTTGGAAGTGAAGAGCCTCTATGCTGCCTCTTGAACTAAATAAATAATTATGATGTTTAAATTCTTGAAAATTGGTATTGTTGGGGGCTGTCAATCTGCCATCCGACTCACCAACCCAACCAACAGACCATCGGACACCGATGGATGTTCGCCGGCTGACAATCGACGATGGACGATGGATGGTCGATGAGTTACTCAATGAACCACCATCCGATCGACTCGACGATCGACGTTCCACTAACCCAGCTAATTGTTAATCAATTAGTTAAAGGACGACAATTAACATCCAATCAATCATCGCCACTGAGAAGGCTACTCCATCAACTGTCCCGTTGATACATTGATAGAAGCGCCAACATATGACCATCTGATGGATAATCGGACTAACAACCAACAATCGGTGATTGCTTCTTTCGATCGACTAACCGTCGGTCGGAAATCATTAAGGCAACAATCGGCTTAAAGCCCTTTGACCGACGATCGATTGGCACAAAGTCAGCTGATCGATGATCGATGGACACAAAGATAGCCGATCGACGACTTGTCGGCACAAAATTAACCAACTGACGATCCGTCGGCACAAAATCAACCGACCGATCGATGATCGATTGGCTCCAAATCAGCCGACTAACCGACGGAAGCTCTCCAAACAATCTATCCGGCTCCCGATCGGCCCTATAAAACCACCCCCGAGAAGAGCGGGCAACGATGATTAGTGGGTAGTTTTAATTACTTATCCACGATCATACTACATCGAAAAAAGAGGGACCCACGTACTCAGCGGTTATCACTCCGACACCTATAAAAGAAAGGTAACCTGATCAGTTTAGGATACATCTAATACTTTGAAAGTAATCTCTATTACTTTGCTCTCAGATTCCTGTTCGACCAGTCCACACTACTAACTTAAGCATCGGAGGATCCCCGCCGGAGCCAACTCCGATCAGTGCGGACTTATCCTTACAGATTTTTCGGCGTTGATTTGCAGGCGCAGGTGGATTGGCCGCAACAAATTGGCGCGCCAGGTAGGAAAAAATCGAAAATGATTAGTAAATCTTTGTCATCTGTTACAATGACGAAAATGCACGCTCGCAACTTGCTCAGCTCTGCTGGACAGTCATCCCGACAAGAAGTACTTCCCTCTCCACTGCCATCAGTGGAGAAACCAGGCTCTTCGCATCCAGTGGTCACAGTGGACGCACAAGCTTAGCAACTAGCTGCACTAACACAGCAGGTCCGGATGTTAACGGAGGCTGTACACAGCCTTTAGCAACAGCCACGCGTGGCGGCTGAAGGACCGACGGCACAGGCGGTGCCATCCAAACACAGCCACCGTGTATCGAGGCGCTCCGCCTACCCTTCACTGGAGTGACCATCTCGACGCTCTCGTCAAGTGGAAACTCCATCTCCCCATCGTTCACGAGGGACCACCCGTCGATCACGATGCTCCATTTTTCCGCATTCTCATCGAGACCAGCATAAGGGAAAAGCCCCTCGGGATTCAACCACTTCCTCCTCAACCAGCTCCTCCGGAGGATCAATCCCGGGGACACCTCACCAGCATCGGTTCGATATCTACGAGCGAAAGCTCAAAGAAATCGACCGTCGATTAGCTCGGATCCAAGAGGACGCGAAAGGAAGGTCCCCCAAGGGACTCCACATCCAGACTGCTCTTTTCTCCTCGTGCATCCTGAACAAACCAATTCCGTCATGGTTCAAGATGCCGCAAGTGGAGCCATATGACGGCTTCACCGATCCAGTTGATCATCTCCAGAGCTACAAGGCTCTCATAATGATCCAGGGGCAAACAATGTCCTCATGTGTATCAGCTTCCCGGCCATCCTTCGAAAAGCTGCTCGAACCTGGTATTCCGGGCTCTAGCCGAGAAGCATCGACTCTTTCAAGCAACTCGAAGACTCCTTCGTGGCTCACTTCAGCACTAGCAAAAGGATGCCACGAACTTCCGACACCCTCTTCTCGATCAAGCAAGGAGAAGGAGAAACTTTTCAGACCTTCATGATGCGTTTTAATGCTGCCACGCTTGAGGTCTGAAACCTCAACGAGAGCGTAGCCATCTTGGCCATGAAGCAGAGTCTGCGGGATTCTCGGTTCACCTACTCACTAGACAAGAACCACCCCCGGACTTATGCCAAACTTCTAGAGTGCGTGGATAAATACATTGATGCAGAAGAGGATGCTTCTAACTAGTGCCAACAAAACGAAAAGGATTAAAAGAAAAAACAACGGAAGAACGATACTTCGGCCGGACACAATCGACCCATTTCGAACAAAGAAGCGGCATCTTCCTGACTGAATCCTGTGCCGACCAATATGAAGAGTTGATACAACACTTACGCTCTCCTCTCCACTCCACGTGCGCAAATCTTGATGAAAATTGAAGGAAAGAATTACCTTCGTCGACCCCGCCAATGAAGAACTGAAGCAAGGATAAGAAAAAGTACTATCGATTTCATCGCGACTACGGCCACATTACCGAACAATGCTTCCAACTGAAGGATGAGATCAAAGTTCTCATTCAACGGGGATTCTTTGCTAAGTTCCGGCTCGATCACCTGACCCAACCCCATGTCGATCAACCACCAGCATCGAAGGAGATTCATCCAAATCAACCAACGGCCGGGATGATCAACATGATCTTTAGGTGACCAAGGGCTGGGGGGCAACATCCGAAGAAGAATTGACTAAGAAACGACCGTTCGCTCCCGAGCAACAGAAGGTCATCGACGAAAAAGTAGACAAGCTTTCCGTCAGCTAAATGTTACAACCGATCGATGGTTGGCATACCATAGTTAGCATGATTCAACAACCAACTGATGGATGGCGATCATCAGTCGATATTTCTTTCAAAGAAGACTACGGGTCGGCACATCTTAAACAATTGATGCAGTTGATCAAGATAAGTCAGTCCCCTGCGACATAACGACCGATCAATTGGGAAAAAGACTATCTTCTACAACTCCAATAGCCGACTGACAGACCAACAAGCAATACCAATGCATAACTTTCTTACGAAATAATAAAGGAAGAAAAGCATCAAGCTACTGATTGTGAACTTTTTAGTTTACTCCGACTAGCAAAGAATACAACCTTTACTGATTGGCTATGGCTGAATCGAGGGACGGTTGGCTTGCACCCGATCATCATGATCAAGTATTGGTTGGTAAAAAAATGACTAAAAATCGGTTAGAAACCAACACAAGATTGGCTTATCCCCAACCTATGAATATCTCAACAAACGATCAAGTATTGGTTGGTAAAAAACCAAGTAAAAGTCGGTTAGAAACCAACACGAGGTTGGCTAATCCCCGACCTATGAATATCTCAACAAACGATCAAGTATTAATCAATAAAAAACCAACTAAAAGTCGGTTAGAAACCAACACGAGGTTGGCTTATCCCCGACCTATGAATATCTCAACAACGATCAAGTATTGGTTGGTAAAAAACCGACTAAAAGTCGGTTAGAAACCAACACGAGGTTGACTTATCCCCGACCTATGAATATCTCAACAAACGATCAAGTATTGGTTGATAAAAAATCAACTAAAAGTCGGTTAGAAACCAACACGAGGTTGGCTTATCCCCGACCTATGAATATCTCAACAAACGATTAAGTATTGATTGATAAAAAATCGATAAAAGTCAATTAGAAACCAACACGAGGTTGGCTTATCCCTGACCTATGAATATCTCAACAAATGATCAAGTATTGGTTGGTAAAAAATCGACTAAAAGTCGGTTAGAAACCAACATGAGGTTGGCTTATCCCCGACCTATGAATATCTCAACAACGATCAAGTATTGGTTGGTAAAAAATCGACTAAAAGTCGGTTAGAAACCAACACGAGATTGGCTTATCTCCGACCTATGAATATCTCAACAAACGATCAAGTATTGGTTGGTAAAAAATCGACTAAAAGTCTGTTAGAAACCAACACGATGTTGGCTTATCCCCGACCTATGAATATCTCAACAAACGACTAAGTATTGACCGGTTAGAAAACTGATTTTAAGTCGGTTAAAAACTAGCCGATGATTAGTTACATGAAACCGACTAATGATCAGCTGACAACTGATCAACCAAAATTTTTACAGATGAACTTCGTTCATCTAGACTAAATCAGAAAAACTCAACTTGTTCGGCAAAGATGAATCAAAAGCTGACAGATAATGTTAGATCAAATTCGACTACCGAACGATGGGCAATCATTAATAGCAAGTGGCAGAACGAAGCTCGAAGCAATGCCACATGTCGATTCCCTACGTTCAGTGCGAAGTACAAAATCATTACACCAAACTTGGAAGTGGGGGACAACTGTTGAAGGCTGTCAATTTGCCGCCCAACTCACCAACTCAACCAACAGACCATCGGACACCGATGGATGTTTGCCGACTGATGATCGATGATGAACGATGGATGGTCGACGAGTTACTCGACGAACCACCAACCAATCGACTCGACGATCGACGTTCCACTAACCCAGCTGATTGTTAATCAATTAGTTGAAGGACGACAATTAACATCCGATAATTAACATCTGATCAATCATCGCCATTGAGAAGGCTGCTCCATCAACTATCCCGCGGACACATTGATAGGAGCGCCGACACATGACCATCTAATGGATAATCGGACCGACAATCGATAATTGCTTCTTCCAACCGACTAACCGTCGATCGAAAATCATTAAGGCAACAATCGGCTTAAAGCCCTTTGACCGATGATCGATTGGCACAAAGTTAGCCGACTGATGACCTGTAGATACAAAGATAGCTGATCAACGACCCGTCGGCACAAAATCAACCAACCGACGACCCGTAGGCATAGAATCAACCAACCGATCGATGATCGATCGGCTTCAAATCAGCCGACTAACCGACGGAAGCTCTCCAAATAACCTATCCGGCTCCCGATCGGCCCTACAAAATCACCCCCAAGAAGAACGGGCAACGATGATTAGTGGATAATTTTAATTACTCATCCATAATCATACTATACCAAAAAAAGAGAGATCCACGTACTTAGCGATTATCACTCCGATACCTATAAAAGGAAGATAACCTGATTAGTTTAGAACACATCTAATACTTTGAGAGTAATCTCTATTACTTTGCTCTCAAATTTCTATTCGATCAGTCTATCCTACTAACTTAAGCATCGGAGCCAACTCCGATCAGTGCGGACTTGTTCCTGCAGATTTTTTGACTTTGATTCGCAGACGCAGATGGATTGGCCGCAATGGGTATTACCTGAGTTTGTTTTCCCCTCCCTTTTAAAAAAATCTCAAATTGGTGTTTTCCCTCGCTCTGGGTAACATATACCCACCAACCAAGATATAATGATGCTTCAGTTTCTTCAGTCCTTTTCTCAGCAACAATTTTTCTTTCTTAAGATCAAAATAACAATAGGTAGGATTTCTTAAGGAAGATTCGTTCAAAATTCTAGTCCAAGTGGCACTCCATTCCACATCACAAAAATCAGTCATGTATCCTAGAAATTAATGTTTCAACTCAGCGCAATAAATATTTCTACATTGCATATGACGCCAAGAAAAAAAAGTACACCGCTCTGATGAAATTTTATAATTTAAAATGTTAGCATTTACATGATATGCAATAAACAATCCCAACTAAATAACATCCAAATACAGCAAAGAACAAGATACCATAAGGTATGAAATTCTTCTCAAAGGCACGAACAAGCAAGAACCAAGTGAGAACATTCATCAGAAAACACAAACCTGTTGAAAGATCGTATCAGAGCTCAGCGGGCTCTCCACCGCTCTCACATGCACCGGAGCTGAAGGCCGGTCCACGAACCCCACCGGAACTTCATCTCTTCCGACCCTATCACCCAAACACGCCTTCTTCTTTTCACCAATATCGTTCGCTTCGCCTATCTGATCCTTTGGATCACCAATGCGAACAGCTCCTGCACCAGAATCTTCACCTAACGCCGTGGTCCAGCTCTCGGTGATGGAAGAGCTCGTTCTTGAAGACGAGTCCGGCACCGCCGAGGAGGCCAGCCTCCGGCGGAGATCCGACGCCTTCGACGGTTCTTGATCCGGGGCTAGGGTTTCTGGATTCTTCGAGACCGCCATTGGGAGAGTGGACACGAAGGAGGTGACGACGGCCTCGGGTAGCAGTATGGAGGTTGGCTACGGGCGGGGGCGTTCAGGTTAACCCTTTTATAGGAAATGGACTTCTCTAGAAAGCAATAGGATTGCTGGACTACAATACCCCTAGGCTTTGCAGAGAAATTACGCGGATAACCAAGAAAGGGGCGCCCCGCACGCAGTTTTGGATTCGAGAAGCCGCTAGGTTGCGGTCACCCGCCAGTGTGATCACCGTATTTGACCGACACGCTTGTCAAATGAAGTCGGGAGAGGGCGATACGTCGAAACGACATCAAGTGCGGTGGATCGGCCGACTTCTCGGGTCGAAAACGAGATTTTACTCATATCGGAAACACGTGCCGTTTTATTTTTTGGGGGATGGTAACGATGGTTTTAATAGCATACGCAGATATAATTATGTGCAGAAATAATTGATAAAAAATCTGATATAAATATATATAATATAAATATAAGTGCGTGCAAATCTCTCATAAAAATTTGCATGACTGAAAATTAAATGCTGTCCATGAAAGGATCAAGTGTCAAGTTTCTTATTTTTTTTAATAAAAAATTACTGACATCGAAGATGAAAAAAAAATATAAGATTTATATGATTAAATATATTTTTATTTATATATGAATGTATATATAGATACGATTCTTGATTCTTCAACTTTCATATATCTTTTTATGTTGTCCATACGATATGATTCTTCGCCATTAATATACTGCCTGAGGTCACGTCAAGTCAATCCATTTAGCCCATTCGTAGATCCACCGAGTACAAGTGCTATATTTAACGCGACGGGCCCTCAGAAGCGGTTTAAAGTGGACGTCATGGTGGCGGCCGTTGTTTCATATTTTGTCCCGTTGCGGAGGGGCTGGAAGGCCGGTGAGTTCTGACCTCACTGCTTGCTTCTTCCGTCACCCAGATGGCGCCATTTGTATTGCTTTTTTCTTTTCTTTTTTTTCTTTTGGCAGAAGAGCCATATGTACAGCCATTCAGGGAAGGGACTCGCACAAACGGGCGAATGGGTGGGGATGCGTTTCTTCCTTTCTTTCTTGGTATTGTCACCTAGTCTGGACCAGCATTATCGTCTGGACTGGGGAAAGAAGCCTCTCTTCTTTGTTTGGGTGGCCTGACCGGTGCGTCGTGGACCACTGGCTTTACAGCTGGCCCGGCTAACCGTAGCTTACACCGTAACACAAGGATATTACATTTTTTTTTATTTATTTTATCAGTCAGATTCTTTTAGAAAAGATGCAAATAAACAGAATAGCTAATGAGCTGTTGGACTCGGCTTGAATATTATTAAATTTAAAAAATAAAATATTTAATTTAAAAACTCATAAATCTATATATATATATATATAATAATAATTATATTTTATTTATAATAAATATTATTAATTTATTTTTAAAAATATAATATAATATTTTATTTTATTTTTATCATATTTTTTAGTTATGATGAAGATCTGAATTTACGCTTGAGTATAATTCTATTAATATTTGAATTAAGCCAAATTAATCTTTAATTTTTTTCATTGCATTAAATTCAAATTTGAATATTAAAGTATGATCAATCTAAAATCCAATTTTAAACTCTAATATTTTGAATTGATTCGAGTTGGAATCTTTAGCTATTTGGCTCTATTTGACTCGATTTTTATATTAACTCCTTCTATAGGTGCAAAGCAGCATGACCATTATTTGGAAACCTTGAAGGTTTGGAGCAATGGCTCAGTCCATTTTTATGATTTATGAGGCCTTCTGGAATGTTATCATCTTCGTCACACATTAATCATCTTTGCCTCATACTAAAAAGAATGAGTAGAGTTGAATGCTTAGATAGTGTCAAAACCTTTTGGATCCATTTAGTTGAGGATAATTGGCATGGCAAAATTACTATATTTGTTATGAAAATTAGAAAAAAAGAGATGATGAAAAATTAGTGGACTCTTATTTTTTGAGGAGAGAAGATAAAATAAATAACATGAAGAATTAGTATTTTATAAATTTTCGAATGATAATAATTTATATTTGATAAAAATACAATCAACAAATCTATATATATAATCATTAACTTTATTTTAATATTTTTTTAAATTTATTCAATAAAATTTTTGTTAAAAAAATTAAGATGAAGATGATATTATGCAAAGAATTATGTGATTATAATCATCGTATAAAATTAATTAAAATTAATAATACTATTTTAATATTAAAAAATTATTTCATATTAAAATATATATTTATAAATTTTATTATATTTTTATATAAAATTATTTTCAATCAAACATAATAATTTTTTTTTGATATCATTTTTTAGAATAAAATTTAAACCAATCAAATATAATAAAAATTATTTTTTTTATAATTATATTTTTAGATAAATAATTTTTAAAAATTATCAAATTATGAAATAATGTAATATACCTCAATCAAATGGATTCTCAGAGATATGTGCTAAAATTATTAAATTATTTAATGCAACCACAGCACGTAATGCAAAAACGGGAGCATTTCCAAAACAAACATAACTCCAACTTTATTTAAAGCTTTGTCCAAAAGGCAGCAGAACGCAACTTACCAGGCGATCCTCAAACCACGCACCCCTTCCAGGATCAGACCCCTCGTGATGAACGAATTCGTAGTCCTATTAACCCATGCTTTTTGCTCCAGCTGATGGTCCCCATATTGTTCTCCTAAATAATTGACAGAGTCATTAATTACAATGTTAGAAAAGAAAGTGCTAGGACATGCCTGTGGTTTTGGCCTCTGGGGACCTTCACTTGGACATGATATAACTTAGTTGCCACAAATATCGGATAACGGAGACTGATGCTTTTCAAAGTTGAATGCTTATGGTTCTCAGGTGGTTTTTTGCAATGCCTTCCATTTCTAGCACCCATGCTTGACATTTGAAGCAACATTTACCATCCAAATTGCTGTCATTGAACTACATTTCGAAGCAAAATATTCCTTTTTTTAGGTTAAGTTACTGAAATTGTGGATTCAAATATAGAAATCAAGTGAATGTTACAGAAGGTTATGGACATGCCTTTCAGTGCTTCATCTTTGGAAACCTTGTCATTCTCATGAACTTTATCATGATCACCTTCAAAATAGATTGCTGCCACACCGACACACGCCGAACTTTGAAAATCTTAAGGAGTGGTTTCCTTTTTTGCATAATCCTTGCCAGCAATGGAGTCGCAGACACAAAAAATACACCTTTCTGAAGTCCTTTTGTCTGCCATGCATGGCAGACATACAATAACTTTCAACCAAGGATTTAAGTATCACACTTTTAATTCCACCATAATTTCATCAGGGAAATATTATCATATGTCTAGATAATTGTTATAAATTTTATATGAAGTTTATTGATCTCTCTAACTTACTAAGCAGCAACCACATATGTTATCAGTACATATTGTTCTGTTTGTATCCTATCATTTTTTCTTTTCAGTCATTTAACTCTTTGTTTAATACTTCTCTAAATTTACCTGAAAATTCAACAAACTTTTCATCTCACATTTGTTTAAGAACCAGTTGCATGGGTGTATCCCTCCAAGTCAAAGTTCTAATAGAAGACTCAATGTAACCATCAAGCATAATTCTTTTTACTCTGATGGTCGGGAATTTATCACACACAGTGTTAAACTTCATACTTACAGCTTCCTCCTCCTATATATATGATTCATATCCCCGATAGCTGTAACCGCTTCACAGTCAATGAAGGGTACTCAACAAAGCCTATCAGAAGACATTAGATCTCTTTCAAATTCATAGCTGGAAACATCAAGTACATCAAACATAGCTTGCTGATGTGCACCCTACTAGCCACTAAGCAGTATTAAAGTTCTATATCTGACATCCTATTTCCAATCTAAATTCTTCTAGATATTGAGAGCAATAAGCAATAGAATAACAAACCGAGCCCAATCAGAGTATTGCTAGAGGGTTTCAATGTGGGATACAATCATTGGCCTTGCAAATGTTTATCATTGCATTTGGATTACTTACCTGAGAGAATTTATTAATAACTGTCCCACAAACTAAATAATTGACACCAACTATTGTACTAATAACGTCCGTACTGAAAAGTTGTTTCAGTCCTATGAATATTATAAACTACATCAGATTCTAGTATAATAGTATAAGCACAACTGATTTATCATAAGATGAACAGAATTATCGTGTCCCACAGAATGAATTCTCAAGAACACATCAAATGGTAGAATTTTCAAGAATTTAGCACTTTCGATATATAGGTATATTAAAAGAACTCTCCTTTTGCCAAAAGAAAAACAGATAACTGAATGATAGATAACTGCATTCAAAATGAAGTTTAGCTGTCAAATAGCATGCATAATATCATGTGAAAAATTAATCAGACTTCTGCGATTACGCTAATTTGGCAAAAAACCCCTTGATCAAGTAAAAGAGAAGGATCATACCAAAAATTAGAAAAGAAAAAGGATAAAAAGACAAGGAAAAGGTCAAATTTGTAATAAAGCTACTGGATGGAGAAAAACTTTAGTACCTACCCAGCATCAAATTTTGCTCATTACTAACAAGAAGCGCAGATTGGACATATGTTGTTTGTGATGCCATGAACAAAAGTGAACTTACTAGTTCAATCTCACAAGGAGATGATGACAAGTGTCTTCACATAACATCAAAATGCAAAAGCCACTATCTTATTTGCACGGGGAAGGATAATACAAGCAGGAATATCAGGCAGAGATGCCAAAGCTAAGTCTATGCATGATGGATGGGTTAATACACAGATAACTGAAAAATGGTATGAGGTAACAAAATTTTTTGTACCTAAAGTTTTGGCACCAGAAGTTCAGATAGGAGGAAAGAATAAAGAAGAAATTTGCTAAGAAGAAGAATAAATTAATGCAAGGAGACCCAAAGGGAGAAAATAGGTGATGACTTCAATGACCATGTATTGAGTAGAAGAGCATATAAGAAGATACATGGTGAACAAGGGTTTGGGAATAAGTTGCAATACTCAAATGCTAATTGGTAGCCATATCCCACAATATCAAACGATGTTCTTAATAACTTTGTCATGGATAAGCAAAAAAATTTGATGAAGCATTCTATGAAACTAGTACAAATTAGTAAAGAAACAAATTCCTAACAAAAAATACAAAAAAGGCATGAAGAGTTAGAAGACTTGACAACCAGCACGACATACACTAGCAGTCATAGGTATCGAAAGCAAATCAAACAAACAGAGAAAACATTCAAGGTTTCTTCATCCCAAAACATAAAGCACAAGGATTGATGCAAGATTGCTCAAGATCTAGATATATAGAATGTATAGCATGACATTCCAGTTATCATAGGCCCAGACATAAACTTAGAATTAGCAATGAGTTGAGGACCAAGAAATGAATGTCACTGCAGTCAAACATAAACATGGTTCTTTAAACTCACTTGGTACTAAATAAAAGTCCATATTCTGATCTTTTCTTATTTGTGATAATTGGATTCAGAACTATCAAACAGTGAAAAGGCTGGTAAATACTTTGCGTATTTAGCAAAGACTACAGGACATTATTCAGCGACTCCACATAAAAAATTCAAGATCCAGTTAGCAACTTACAGAAACAAGTAAGGTCACAAAGCCTTCAAGATTTTCTAATACAAGTTTTACAAACATAGAGTATTCTCAATATACACATTTTATCTTTATATTATATATGCAAAAGTAGTCCGTTGTGCTGCTTTTAGGGCTTAAGTCATTTGAGTTATTAGGCCCTGCAATCACATGAAAGTGCATCAACTGCAACATTTGCCCCTGAGCTAATAATTGTCGAATCAAATAAAATTCAGGTGATACTTTTGTTGATCTATAATTTAGTCACAATTTTGTTGCTTATTTTTTGTTGTTTACTATATAGGATGCCTATTTATGCATTTTATTGATAAACAGTAAATATGGCGATTTTTAAGCTCTGGAAATTAGTTTATAACTTTGGAGCAAACTAAATAATTGTCCAGCATGCCACATGGTATTGGAAGGTAAACAATTCAAATAGCTAGCACTTAAGACAGTTTTAAAGAAACCATTGTCCAAAAATTAAATTTGCAGATAGAACTCACAACGAATGAAAGGTATTCAAGTCCAAGTTATTAACATCACAAAAGGAATTCCATCAAACATTAACCATCGTGAGTAGTAAAATTTTATTGCTTAAATAAACTTGAATCATGCAAAGAGAAATATTTCTGAAGATTGTAGAATGAAATATTCATCCATAACCAAGGATTTTAAAGCCCACAATCTCTTCGCTCTCGGTCAGTAGCGAATACCGAAATGAACAAGTATCTCTGCTATCATGGTTTATCTTGGCAGAGATGAAAGGTTGGAAAATTTGGAAAGAATTGAGATGTTCAAGATCTTGATCAAGACATAGAGGCTGAGATTCTGAAATTCATTGACATAGTAAAAACTAGAATACGACCATTTTAAGGCATTGATTTTAATATTTAATATAAATAGTAAAAAAAACCTACTTAAGATTGGAAAAGAAAGGTCAAAAATTCTCAGCTGATATATTGACATTGTATTGGTCAATATCTCAGGACACACACACCGAGAGAGAGAGAGAGAGAGAGAGAGAGAGAGAGAGAGAGAGAGATTTTACCGTCAACACCTAGCACTAATACAAACTGATATCTCAGCAGCTTATGAATTTTCATCAGCTCATATTTTCAAACCAGGGCAACATCAGGTATTACTGCAGGCTTTTTAAGATTCTTTTCACAGTATCATGTAGATTCCAATGTTTACCATTAAACTTGAAGCCATGTTTGATGGCATTTATTTGGTTATTACCATTTCAGAATCCATTGAAAAGCATCTACCTTACAAATGTATCACTATTCCAGATTCTACCATTTCCATAACTGTAGAGAATAAGTCTCTAGCTGGCTGACCCAGTGATGGAGACAGCTCTTTCCTTTAAGTGAAAACAGTGTTTTAGTTCCATCACAATGTGTATGTGTGATAAATCAATAAATAAGATCAAGTAGAAAAGATAGAGTATGCCTACCGATAATCACGTCAACTTAAGTAAGACTAATATTAGGACGCTAAATAAGCTTGAGAAATAAGTTCTACTCAGAGAAAAACAGAAACTTCAGCAACACGGAAGGTACAATAAATTTCAGCATATAGGAAAGGATAAAGACACAGAGCACCCACCAGATTGCCGAATCTGATATGGCATGAACATGACAAAGGCAAATAGTAATATTTAACCCGAAAAAGGCACCAACTCCTACAAACCAAACCAACCACCTGGTGCAACGTTGAAAGGGGAAATAGTAGGCAAACCAAGTGACATTCCATAGCATTGCTCCGTAACAAATAATAGAAGAGTTTGCAGCACATAATAAAAGGAAAAAAAGGGTCTACATACCAGCAGTAACCAGGCTGGTTTCTGAAAGTGGTCATAGAATATAAAGAATGATGACGATTAATACATGTCAACTTATTCCAATTCCAGAAATGGAGGTTCAAGGTTTTAACATACGATAAGTTTCACATGACATGCTGGTTACCATAGCCCCAGATAACAATTTGTAATGACAACGAGCAGTAAAAGCTTCCATGAATGCAGGATATTGCAATCAAACTAAGACGCCAAAAAAAAAAAAAATCCAAATTCAGAGCCCCACTACATTCCCAAAGATTGAATGTGCAAGCTATAAACGTGAATTGACAAATACTTGAAAGTTTGAATGTGTCCAATTCAGATGAAAATTTACCACAAAAAGCAAAATCGCTAGTGAACAAGGACATTTGCAATCAGACAGGAACCGACAGAAATGATGAGGCAAGTTACCACCAGAAAACCAAGATCTAAGGAGCAACCTACAGAAGTACAAGTCCGAGCTCTGATGCTTTCAAAGCACTCCTGATCCGATAATTATATAGATAGTAATGTAGCTGCCCATCCCCAGGCCCAAACTTCAGTTCCTTGAGGAAAGACTCATTGTGCATGACATCAAGAGCATTGAAGACATCGTAATCCTTCTGTTTCGCCATGATAAGTGCATCATTCATCAGCTGAAGCAAAGGAGTCTTCGTCGAGACATTGTAGTAAGAATATGCAGCCTTCAACACCGAGTAGTTCTGGTTATTTAGAATTGAAGATGGAAGGGTGTAGAAGCTGCAGAAGTCTGTGACTTCATGTGTCTCAGGGCTCTCAACCAAGTAACTATCCACCACATTCTCCAATGGAAGAAGCCAATGTTCGACATCATTCTCATCAAAATCAGGTGCAACCACAAACTGGCTCAAGTACTGCCTCAGCAACCGGGTGACCGCTGGAACATCACGGAGCTCCATTTTCCTGAATCCTGGGGTCACAGTGGATTCAGGCAGCTTGTAAAGCCGAATTGTCCGGCTCATGGTCATCCGTGCTCCTAGCCTGGAGAACCCTACATCAATGAGCTTCTTCGGGTTCAGCGACCGGTGCCAGTACCGGCAAGTCGTGACGGGTGTCGGGATGACCACGCCGGCCGTGTACGCCGCCTGCCAGATATTCTCGAGGTGGACCCTCCTGGTTACCTCCTTGATCATCACAGGTGCAAGCCGCTTCGACCGCAGCTTCTTGTGGACGCACAGGAAGTTGATCTCCGCCATGCGAACGTTGTCATCCCTCACCCGGATCCTCGCCGGCACGCCAGTGATGAAAGCCACGAGCTTTTTGCTGGCCTTCACCCGGACGCCGATGTGCCAGGCCTTGTAGTAGCCCGGGGGACGGAGAGCCCACCGGAGGAACTCCTTCGAATAGTTGAACCGGAACATATTCTCATCGTCCTCGACGTAGTTGCTGGTGAGGAGGTTGTAGACCTCGCCGCAGGTCTGCTCGTCGTCCATGTCGCAGGTGGTCCACTCGTACTGTGCGGGGAGGTTGTAGGGCTCCGGCTTGACATCGGATAGCGGAGTCGGGGGCTCGATCGGGCCCTCGGGGAGGCTGGGGTCGCCGAGATCCTTGAACTGGCCCACCGGCTGGGTCTCCCAGAACCGGTGCCTCTTCCCGAGGGAGAGGGTCTCCTGGACCCTCCGGGCGAACGTCTCGATTGCACCGTCGGCCTCTGCCGCCGCTGGCGGCGGTGAGGAGTCCGACGACGGGGCCCTCGGATCCGCGTTAGGGTTCTCGCTCTCGGCAGAGAAGCCGGGGGACGAGCTCTCGCCGACCGCCATGTCCAAACCTCGGGGAGATAGGATCAAAAGGAGCTCAACATCTAGAGTCAAATCGAAGAACGGATGGAGATAAGGACGAGGGTTGATGCGCTTACCTTCAGAAGCGCTAGATCTCCGCGGGGGATCGCGCCGTGGGGGATGAAAGATTGTGGGGTGAGCGGGGGGGAGGGGGCGCGCGGAGAGATGGAAAGATTAAGGTCTGGGGAGCAAGGAATCAGGGGAGAAGTGGTGGAGAAGGCCAAGGAGAGAATTTTTAGGAGCTCCCCTATCGATTGTTTGGCCTGCCGGGAAGCCCAATATTTTACTGGGGAAGGATCGGCTGAACAGCACCATCACGGAACATTCTTTCAAGACCAATCGGTACACCGCACGTAGATTACGAGACGAAAAGACCTCCCGTTGACGCAACCCGGGTGCCGCTTCGTTGCGACTTCCACGGTGCGGGCATGTCGTGGCCAAGTATCCAAATGCAGCAACGAGCATGCCAAGCTGCCGAAGACAAGATTATATATTGAAGAAATATTGGAAAAAGTCGGAAAAGCTCTCTTTAGTAACGAGCATGGGGGCCTTGGCTTCGGCCTCTCAGGAGGAAATGTTTTGGTGCCTATCGTGCGGTAGCCCAAAAGAGGAGATTGGCGATCCCTCTCCTACTTTCACAAGATGGCGAGCTGCAGTAGAGGAATAAATTAAATTCTCCCTTTTCTGAAAGACCATGGAGAGATCAACCCTTCATTAAACAAGAAGTCAAAAACGTACGGTATTTGATCTAAAGTGAGATAAAGTTTCTAGCCCAGATGGGTTTTCTTTTTTCTTGTCAAACCTTGAGACGGATCATTAAAATTATATTTGATGATCAACAATCTATTCAAATAATTAATAATTTAAAAAAAAATTATTAAATTATAATATTTGATATATTTTTTAGATTAATAATTTAGATTGTCAGATAATCTAGATTATCTCTCACGGAATAATTTGAATTATCAATAGAATGGATGGCAATCCAGATTATCAAATATTTGACAATCTGATAATAATAAATTTAGACAAAAATATCATCATCAAAAAATATATATAATATATAATATTATATTTATATTATAATAATATAATAATAATATAATATTATATATTCTAATACTATACTATATTATAATAATATATTATAATATATATTATAAATATAAATATATATTAGAATATAATATATTATATAATATATATTATAATATATAATATATATTTATATTTTATGCATGGAATGTAATTTTTAATAAATTTAATTTAAGAATATTTTAAAATTTTGATATTACATTACCAGTAATCTGATTGTCATACTAAACATATCAATCAAGATTTTTAATAATTTTACTTCAACATTACCTATGTGTACCAAATATAGTAATCAATATTACTGGCAATCTATCTAGATTGCAAGTAATCCATATTATTAAATAATCTACATTACCATCATCTGGTAATGCACCAAATACAACCTAAAAGTAATATTATGGCCTCCTACCACTCTTTCTATCATGGGATGGGACCACTTGTATCAAAAAATTAAGTTGTTCTTGTGGTTTTTCTCCGATGGAATAGTCGACTTGTCACCAAAGTATTCATCCATGTGATAAGTGTCGAGAGACTTGCAAAAAAAAATTCTCTTACTGAAAGTTGTTCAGCAGAGGATCATCCGATGATTAAGTTATCGATATAGGATGAGAAATATCATTATTGCATAACTTTTGTCCCTGAATATTCAAGACATGAGAGTTATAGAATTAAGAAGGATGGTTACCTCATTAACTGCCATTAATACAGAGTAATGAGCCGCTCGTGGGTGATTATTGCGCACCATGTTTAAGGATAATTAATATTCTTATCGGATAATCACCATCGATTCTACTAGTCAACATAAATTGAGAAGGTAGTCAATAAGGCTCCGAATTCTATTAGAAAGTAATCTATTAGGTGCCGAATATCTCTAGAAAGTCAAACTAGTTGGCTGAGTACCGATTAGGTTGGACTCATAACATTTAGTCGGTGGAGATTCAAATGGATAACCAGTCGAATGTCGACTAATCAAGGACGTATTCTACTAGGAGACAAATATCTTTCAAGAAGTGTATAAAGCTAGTTGAACACCATTTTGGCCATATCGGCTAAAGTCTATTTGGTGAGAGTCCATTTGAAATAGTTGGTAAAATCTTTTCAGTTCTAGTCGATTGAGATTCTTCCTTCTGAGTTAAGCTAGATTTTAACAACTTACTTGAAGCATAATCGGAAGAAGGGCGATTGTCACAAACCTAGTCGGCCTGGCGATGAGGAGAAAAGAATGTTGGCTAAGCGACGAGGATCTACCCCAATACTTGTCCCCTAACTTTCAAGTCCGATTTTGTGGTTTGAATCGGTCGAAAGGAGTTAGTCCTCATACGGATCCGAGTTGTCTTCTCCAAAAAATCTTCATTTATTGATGTATTGAAGATAGTGCATAGTCATTCTTCCAACTTAGAAATCGAGCTGCCATTTTGTCATCCTACAGAATATGCGGTTGCTCTATCGCATCATACACCATGCAGCAATTACTGCCATGGAGTGCTTGAGATGATTTTCGTAATAATTGTAGGAGATCGGATAGTGGGATAATAATAAACTGACTAGTCCAATTTATCCATGTGTCATTCGATGATTTATTCTGATCAGGATCACACGAATCCGTCTGACTTGGCTCAATCTCAATAGCGGTGCATCGAATAGATGGAAAAATGATCGATCAGGATTACTACCACATGTTGAGATCTCAGAGATAATATGACTCCTTAGGTTGATCGGAATCATTAGAGGAGTCTATAAATAGGAGCCACCCTCTCTTTGGAAATTTTTCTGATTCCAAAACCTTCAATCTTCTGCCCAAGCTTTTTCAGCTTTTAGCTAAAATTCTTGTTTTCTGGATCTAGGCATCATCATGGTTGGTGTCTCCTTCCTTCTCGATCTTCATCATAGTCGGTCGGTATTTTTCAATTGAAGGTCACTTCTCCCTTCATTTTAATTTTTTCCCTTCTTTCTTTTCTTTTGATGACTTCTTCTAAGAACATGGTAGGAGACCAAAGTTCTCGAACTTCTAATATTCGGAGGGAGACCAAGGATAATCCTTGGGATGATCTCAAAGATGTCATTTCTGGGCGGGATCATTCCGATCCTAGAGAATCTTTTGGAGATGTTCCTAAGCCTCTCGTCGAAAAGTCCATCTTATCAGATGCCGATATTGAATGGCTAAAGGATTATTATCACATTTTCAGTCGGTACCGACTGATGGCGCCTGGCAGAAGTGGTCAGGTTATTCATCCTCTATATGGTTATATTGCGGTCTACGAGGAGTTTTTACATTTAGGACTTCAGTTTCCTCTTCATCCTTTCTTTTTTAATGTCTTTGACTTCTACCATATCATTCCTGCTCAACTTGCTCCCAATTATGTTAGGATTTTGTCTTCTTTCATAGTTCTTTATCATTTTCTTCAATCCGAGCCCCAAATTTCTCTCTTTCGGGCTTTTTTTATATTGAAGAAGCATCCTCCGGAGCGAAGATGGTGGTTCTTCAGTACCTAGTATAGAGTCAATTTATCACCAAGCTTTCTTTCATCCATGAGTGGAAGAATAAATTTTTTTATGTAGCTACCAACCATCCCTGGGGCTTTCATTGGAACTGAAGCACCCCAAACATGTCTTTGAATAAGAATGATTTGGTTCTGGCAAAAGAGCGACAACTGTACAATAGGTTGCTTGGCATACTTGTTCCAAAGTAGCGGAAGCTTCTCGGGAAGCAATCATTGTTTGACGCAAGGATAAGTCCAACTAGTTACTTCGGTAGGTTTTCCCATCGATAGCCTTTGTAATTCATTTTTCTTCACTTTATTATCGACTAATAGGTTATTCTATTGTTACCTTGCAAGCATGAAGGTATCTTCAGTGTCTCTCTGCTAAACCGTTAAGAAGAAGCCGGCTTCAGGACCCGGCAAACCTTCTCAGGAGCCATCGAAGAAATCAAGGACAAGATCCCCTCCTCAGGTGAGGAGCATCCAGCCATCATTGCCGGCTCATCCATCACTCGCACGGTCTACTCCTCCACCTGCCATAAGATTTCAATCGGTGATGACATGGTCATCGTCGAGGCACTGACTGCGGTGGTGCAGGCCTTACCAATCCAATCTTGTGCCCACAACAGTGAGAGGTCTAATCGGGCAAAGACTGATAAAAGAAAAGCTTTGGTGCCCTCCACTTTCACTACCAAGTATGATCCCAACACAGCTTCTGAGGAGGGTACCATCATTATTGGTATGTGCATTAAGGCGATCAATCAATCACTCCAAGATCGTCAACTCGCTAAAGAGTTGATGAAAATGATGATGCTGCTCGTAGACTGAAAAGTTAGGAAGGCCCGTCCAATCTCAAAGATTGTTTCGGGCTCCTATATGTCATTGCTAGCAGTAAGAGTCTGATCTTTCTTTTTACCAAATATTTTTTTTCATCGAGTAGACTACTTAGTCATTTTTTTTATTTTTCTTGTATAGATGGCACATGACATAATAATTTTGCACGAGATGTTGAACGACTTTAGCCGACTCAACTTCAAACTCGAAGACAAGACCCAAATTGCTAATGCTTGGGTCGAAGTCGTCGGGGAGCTTCTCCATGTTGCTGAGGAGCGGAAGAAGTACTAAGAGAAGATTGCTCTGCTGGATACCGAGTTAGGAGCTAGTCGGGACAAGTCTGCTAACTTGGAGGAGTTCGGCAAGCTGAAGACCGACTTCTAGAGATAAATGGAGTCGGCATAATCTGCTCTGGTTGAAGAGAGAAGTGAGGGAGCGGAATTGGTGAAGAAATTATTGATCGTGGAGTCGACAATAAAAACTCGGGCCCAAGAAGTTGTTTCTCAGGCACTGGCTGAGTTTCGGGAGTTCAAAAAATATGAAGAAGAACTTTTGATGAACTCCACAGGTGTTTACCGAATAAGATTTTATGATTGCAAAAAAGCTATAGCCTGGATGCATCTCAAGATAACTTTGGAGGGAGTGACATCGGAAAGTCTTCCCAACGATGATGAGTCAAAAGGAGACAAAGAAGCTGGTGCTGAGGAAGATCATCCTCCTTCTTAGGACTGTCTTTTATTCCTTTGTAATAGTTTTTTTTTGTTCTTCGATCATATACTAAACTCCTCTTTTCTTTAATAAAATATCTTTTCTTTCAATAAAATAGTCTTCTTTTTCTCGATTTATATTTACTTGCAACCTTTTCACTTATATTTTTGTGAAATGGCTAAGTAATGTAGTCGGTTTGACTTGGACGACCAGTAGTGAATTACAAGTAAACAACCAAATAGAAATTTTTTTTGCATAATGCTAATCGGGTACTAGTCGAATAATGTTTCATCGGGTACCAATCGATAGTGTAATTATTTTGGCCGGATGTCAAGCGACCAAATTAGTTGATATGAGATCGAACATTTGAAACATCAGACTTTTCAGCATGAAGTTATAGAATAAGAAATCTTTTATTTATAAAGTATTCTTACTGATAATACATGCGTAGATTCTCGGCATTCCATATCTAAGAAATTTTTGTACCGTCTAAATTCTCAATTTTGTATGCTCTTAGTCAAAGGATTGTCAAAAATTTATAGGGACCTTTCTAATTTGGCGATAACTTTCCTCATTCGATGGGTTTGGAGACTTTGGCTCTTTTAAGGATTAGATCCACAACTTGAAAATTCTTGGGTTTAACTCGGCAATTATAGTACCAAGCTATCCTTTGCTGATAAGATGCCATCTTTAGTTATGCTTTTCTCCGAGTTTCTTCAAATAAGTCTATATTAGCTCGTCACTTGTCTGAATTACTTGATTCATCATAATATTCCATTCGGGTCGAAGGTGGACCAATTTCAACCAGAATCATAACTTCTGTATCGAATGTCAACTTGAAAGGAGTTTTGCTGGTCGGAATCCGAGTAGTTGTTCTATAAGACCATAGAACACTATGAAGTTTATCGGCCCAACTTTCTTTGACTTGTTCGATTCTAATCTTTAGACCTTATAAGATAGTCTGTTGGTAACTTCGGCTTCTCTATTTGATTATGGATATTCAACTAAAGTAAACTTTTGAATAATGTAATATTTGGCATAGAACTCTTCAAATTTGGCATCATTAAACCATCGACCATTGTTAATGATAATTATCCGGGGTAAACCAAATTAGCAAATAATGAATTTTCATAAGAAGTTGGTTGTTTTTCTTTCCATTATTTAAGCCAGAGCTTCAACTTCTACCAACTTAGTAAAATAATCAATCATAATGATGATAATTTCTTTTTGTCCACTAGCAGATGGGAAAGGATCGAGTATGTGAACTCTCCATTGGTCAAACAATCAGAAGGCTAAAATAGTTATGAGATAACTTGACGAAAGTCTTTATAGATTAGCGAATCTTTAACACTAGTCGCATTTTCGTACCAAGATGACTGCATCTTTCTATATCATGGGCTAGTAATAATCTTATCGAAGAATTTTGTACAATAAAGATCTGCCCTCCAAATGGTTACCACAAATACCTTCGTATACCTCCCGAAGAGCTAACATAATCAGCTTCAGATGGTCGAAAATATTTGAGTAGGGGCAATGAAAATGATCTTCAGTAAAGTTGATAGTTAATGATCACATACTGAGATGCCATTTTCTTTATTCATCATACTTCAATGAAATCAATCGGTAGTATACCATTGATGAGGAATTCGATGATTGGATCATTCTAACTCGGCTTATGGTCGACTTGTGTTTGGTGAATTTCATCTTCAGTGTCGATACTTGAGTCTTCCAGATGTTTGACGAAGATCTTCTTGAGTTCATCATACTCGGAGGTGGCAAGTCGGGACAAAGAATCTGCTTGGGCATTTTTCAAGCGACGAATATGAAAAATCTCGAGGTAGTTAAAATTTGTCTATAGGGATTAAAGCTTTTGCAAGTATCTAAGTGTTAGATATATGTGCCCTAAAAGTTAGAATTGGCTGATACTTGTAATACACTTCTAAGGGCAAAATTATAATTTTGACTATAATCAATAAAATAGATTATTTTCTATCACATATGTATATTTAGTGTCTGTGATACATCCTTTGAGTTAATGATAATGATAATTCATATTTTCAAGAGTTGAAAATTTAAGACATGAATAATCATTATTAACTCATAAAATACTTCTGACCATAGGATCATCATGAGGATGGTGATTGATCCGGAAGGTTGGTGTACAATCGCTTCTCTTTAGTAGATGAGTCTTGAGTCTATGGTGTGGAGATACCGGAGCAAGAGTATAGATATTCGTTAGAGAACGAGGGCACTGAGCGTGAACCTCGAGTAGTCATTAGAAAGTCTACCTTTTCGTCAATGACTAACTCGATGCTGCAGTGGTGTGTCTGGTTCTTTGACTTGAGATGCATCGACAGTTCACCTTGAGGATGTTATAGTTTGACTACACCATAACTCGATCTCTTAATCATTCAGAACTCTGAGGTGTATGTTGGCTATAGCATGTTCATTATAGAAACTGGATTGTATCAAGATGGAATCTATCTACCTCGGTGGTAGAGGAACAGTCCTATAATGATCATAAGAATCAAGTCTAGAAGCCCATGGCCATAGCAGAGTGAAATAATAGAAAAAATTTCTATTTAGATTTTCACATCGAATTTAAATCAAATGATTACATCATATGACAGAAACTAGGGTTTGACGAGTTCATCTTAACCCTAATCTGATCGGAGCTCAAGATAGAAGAACTTAATCACAAAGATAGCTGCACCAAGAGGTTCGCATTCAGCTCTGATGGGTTGCCACCATATACTGCTAGATGTCACTGATGAATTTTGGGAGCAATTAGAATGATTTAGATGATCGATCATTCTAGGTGTTCGAATCAGAAAAGTTCTGATCCATCGAAAGAAATTTTGATGATGTCGATGATAGAGATCATGATATATCCTATTATCATACAGAACTGAACCTAACTGGATCACACAAATAAGGGTTTGAATCTGGTGATCATCAATTAAACTAATTTAGTTCAATTGATCTGAATGAGATTCAATTAGGTTCAAGAAAATCATGCTAGCACTCGATTGAACATAACATTCTTCTTTTACTATCATAAATAGTTATCCTGACTGAGCCAAAGAAGTTTGTGCTCGATCAGAAGCCTTCACTTGGTCTGACTGGAGCCTGTCCAGATCAGAAAAGAATTGTCTTATTTTATAAGATAATACCTATCATTTTTTATCATCTACCATTTTTCGTCCTTTGACTTTGATCAAAAGTTGATCTTTGACTGATCAAATATTGACCATTGATAATTTAACTTCTATCCATATGTCACGCACCTATTGGAGAGCTGGTGGGAGCTTGTCCTCCTATCAGAAGCTGGCAAAGAGGAGGGCGCACGCCACAAGCAGGAGGCGCCCAGGAGTCCCTGTTGGATAGGAACTCCATCTTCTTTTTGAATTTCAAATAGACTCCTCCTAAGAACCAAGTTTGACTGATCTTAGACGCCATCTAAGGATGAATCCAAGGGACTCTATTCCCACCAATCAAATTTAGATCTAATTTCATAAAGAGTTATGATTGGTTGGGAAGAAGAGGAGTTGGATCACGCATAGTCTATAAATAAGATCCTGCGCCCAACTCAAAGATATATCAGAATAATTCCCACGCCCAAGGGCTGCCTCTCTCCCCTCCTCCACGCTAAGCCCATCTTCTCCCTCTCCTCTCCACGTCCAAAGTAGTTTGGGACTTAAGTTGGTGCAATCTAAGCGAGAGAAAGACGATAGAAAGCTAGAAGGATGCGCTGCTGCAAAGGACAACTGCTGATCTTCGAAAGTTATTTTGAAGATCCTCTAAATCAGATTCAGATCTAATTTTTAAAAATATGATAAAAAAAAAAATCTTCAGATCTAGTCTGAGTGGATATCGATAGAGGTTAGGCACTTGCATGGCTAGATCCAGAATCTTCCGCTGCTTACAGGATCATCAAATGGATAATAGAATTACCCAACATCAAAATAAATTAAATTTAATTTAATTTATCTAGATTTTATTTTTATTATTAGAATAATAAGAATTAGATCTGAAATATCTCATATCTGATCTGGATCAAAGAGAAAAATTTTTGAAATATATCTCTTGATCCGATCAGATCTGAACGAACATGGTCCGAAAAATCAGGATTTTTCTTCACTAAGAAGGATAGGGTCTCGAGCCTCGAACTCCTCAGAATTGTCCGACGACTAGCTATGAGTCGGTGAATATCTTTATACGCTTTACATCAAGATCTTTGGCGATCTTTAGTTCAACGATCAATGCTTCATATTCGGCTTGGTTGTTTGAAGCTTTAAAGATAAACCGAGGAGCATACTCAATCACCATCCCATCAGTGTTGGTCAGAATGAGACCTACTCCGCAGTCCTAGGCATTTGAAGCTCCATCTACATATAGAATCCATGCAGGCTCTGAAGATTTTTCCAAGAATTGATTCTCAACTTGATCATCCTTGGTGGGCACACATTCAATAATGACCTCGGCAAGAATTTGAGCTTTTATTAAAGATTAGGGGATATATGAAAAATCAAATTTACTGAGCTCGATTGTCCATTTAGCCATTCTTTTCGAAGTATCTAGTCATTGAAGTAGAGTTTGCAAGGAGAGATTTGTAAGAACTTTTATCAAATGGGCTTGAAAGTATGGTCATAGTTGCCGAATGGTCGTGATAATAGAAAAAATAACTTTCTCAATCTGAGAATATCTAATTTTTGCTCCATGCAGTACCCAACTTATATAATAAATCAGCCTCTACACTTTATTTTTTCTCGGATTAATACCAAGCTCACAACTTCAGGAGTTATGGCCAAGTGCAGGAATAGTTCGTCGCCAACATTTGGCTTTGTCGAGAGTGGAGAAGAACTCAAATATTATTTTAGGGTGTCGAAAGCCTTCTGATATTTTTTTGTCCAGGTGAAATCTTTTATTTACCTAAGAATCTTGAAAAATGAAAGACATCGCTCTGCAGACTTAGAAATAAATTGGCTTAAGAAAGTGACGTGCCCCACCAATCTCTGAATGTCTCATCAAGAAGTTGGTGGTTTCATGTCGAGAATGGCTTTGATTTTCTTGGGGTTGGCTTCAATGCCGTGCTTCATGACCAAGAAATCGAAAAAAATTTTTGAAGTGATCCCGAAGGCATACTTAGTTGGGTTTAATTTCATTTAGTGTCTTCTCAAGATGCCAAAAGCTTATGCTAAGTCATCAATATAGAGTTGAGCTTCAGTACTCTTGACGAGCATATCGTCAACGTACACCTTTATGTTTTGACTAATTTGACTCTTCAAGACTTTGTTGACCAACCTTTGATATGTGACTCTAGCAATTTTGAGACTGAAAGATATGACTTTATAACAGTACAAACTCTTGTCAATAATAAATATCGTCTTCTCCTCATCTTCATGCATTATCCAAATTTGATTGTATCCAAAAAAAGCATCCATGAAGCTAAGTAGCTAATGGTTTGATGTGCTATCGACTGATTGATCGATCCGAGAAAGTAGAAAGTTGTTCTTGGGACAAGCTTTATTCAAGTTGGTATAGTCTATACATATCTGCCATTTACCATTAGCTTTCTTCACCATTATGACATTAGCAAGCCAATCGGGATAGCCTCGCGAATGAAGTCAGCTGCCAACAATTTGTCAACTTCTTCGTCGATGGCTTTTTTTTGCTCAGGAGTGAAACTTTTTTTTCCTCATCGATTTATGTTTGTCATCAATATTTAGCCGGTGAACAATTATTTCTAGTAGGATGCCTAGTATATTTGAGGCAGACCAAGTGAAGACGTCTACATTCTTTCTTAGAAAGATTATAAGCTTTTCCTGTAATTCATCAGTTAATGAAAATCTGACTTGAATAGTCTTAGTCGAGTCTTCTTCGTAGAGGGGGATTGATATGAGTTCCTCTATGGGTTCTCCCCAACTTTCCTCCTTCCTTTGATCAAGTCCATCAATGGAAAGAGCTTCGATTGGTTGTTTCCCTTTTATTACCATCAAGTAACATTAGTGGACCAACTAATATTGATCTCCCCTAATTTCTTCGATTTTATTTTTCATTGGAAATTATATGAGTAAGTCATACGTCGAGATGATTGCTTGGAGAGCATTTAACCCGGATCTTTCTAAGATGACATTGTAGACTGAAGGGACTCAAATAATAAGTTAGGCTGCATGATTGACTATCGAGGAAATTATTCAATAGTAACTAGGAGTTCTATTTCTCCTTCTACTTTAACTGAGTCGCCTGTGAATCCAACTAAGGGGTTATTGACAGATCTTAGTCGGTCAATGGAAAGATGCATTCAGAAGAAAGCATCATAAAAAATCATGTTGGCTGAACTTCCATTATCAACAAGACATCGTTTTATATCATAATTAACTATTGTCATGAATACAACAACAGCATCATTATAAGGAGCTTGAACTCCTCGAGAGTCTTCTTCAATAAAGACAATGTTGTCATGTGTCCACCGATGTTTGGAAGAGCTTTCTAGGTCGTCCGCCCTCCAAAGTCTCAATTCTATCGAGATCACGTTAATCATGCCCACTAGAGGTTGAGCGTGAGTTTCTGCTTGAAGAGACGGCCGTGGCGAATTAGTGGATAGTTGTGCAGGCCATCTCTGAAGGTATTTGCCAAGATATCCTCTTCTTATCAGGGCCTCAATCTTGTTCTTGAGTTGGATGCATTTCTCGATGTTGTGACCGTGGTCACAATAGAACCAACAGTAGCACTTTCCGTCCCAAGATGCGGGCTACAACTTCATCAGTTGAGGTCGTCAAAGATAACCGTCTCCCTCTATCTCCATGAAAATCTGCGCATGAGGGACAGTCAGTAGAATATAAGAATCATACCTATTACTGAAGTTCTTAGACTTTGGATTTGAGTGAGAAGGTGGAGCCTCTCTCTCGATGGCTGTTCAGTTGGGTCGTGAAAAGGTTCCTTCCTTTTTTCTCTTTTTCTTCTAATCTTTGCCTTCAGATTGGCATCGACCGATGGCAACTTTGTCGGTGCAAATGTATTTTCGCGCACGATTGAGAAGCTCGGCATACATACATAAAGGATTTTTGTCCAGAAAGTAGGTGAACCTGGAACTTTACAATCCTTATTTCATGGCCACTACGGCCATGGACTAATTGAGGTTCCAGACTTCGAGGGTGACAACATTAAAGCATGCCACAAAGTCTCTCAGTGATTCTCCATCTTGTTGCCTGATGGAGAAGAGGCTATCAAAAGTCTGTGGCATCTTCTGGTTGGTGCCGAAATAAGCCATAAAGAGTTGTTTGAACTGCTCAAATGAATGGATACACTCTGGTTGAAGTCTGAAGTACCATATTCGAGCAATTTTTCAAAGGATAGTCGATGTAGAGGAGGGCGTCGAATGCTCCTTGGATGAGCATCAGAGTTTTATAGCTTGTCAGATGGTCAAGCAGATCAATGAAACCATCATGCGACTCCATCTACGGTATTTTGAACCAACTAAGAATCAGTTCCTCAAGAATATAGCAAGAAAATGGTGGTCGGGCACTAACGCCATAGTCGACGATAGGATCCCGACCATTCATCTGGAGCTACACTAGGCGATGGTCGAACTTCTTTAATTTATGATCATATTCATCCAGACGTTGTTGAGACTCATCGAAATGTTTGGAGAATACTAGAGTAGATCATTCCTCAAAAGAATTGGATGGTGATCGTGGCCTCTTCTCCTTTTGAGAGACTCATCAAGGGGAAGGGGATTGGCAATCGCCAGAGTAGGGCCATGGAGCACATGGAGGATCTGGTGAAGATGATTGTCGGACAAGTCGATGATTCGTCCATCGAGAATATCGAGTTGAATGGTGCGATGGAGAGCGAGGTCGGTGACTGCACCGAGAGGGTAAGTCACACTACGTCGACTCTTCCAGTTGCCGTTGATGTTGCTGCTGGAGACTATGAATGGCCTCCATCAAAGTCTTCATTTGCTGCATTATCATAGCAAATTGCTATTGTTTTAGTGTGTTAGGATTTAACACCTTGAATTCAACCTACAGTAGAGGAGAATCAAATCATCAAGCAGTCAACCTAGCTTGGATACGGAATTGAGTTGGCTTGAGCTGAGATCGAGCTAGCTCGAACTGCAATCGAGTCAGCTAGAACCGCAATCGAGCCGATCCTCTTAGGCAGACAGAAAACAGAAGTTCGAACGAGATGTAGTCGAGCCAACTTGACCCCTGACAGAATCGACTTGATGGAGACGAATAAAATAGGATGAAATTTTCTGTTTAGACTTGGATTATGATTAATCCAAAAGGTCTATGAGAGTTGCACATGGACCACAGGATCCAACGATCATGGAGGGCTACGGTCATGATCTAAAGATTGGAAAATATTCCAAAACTTCATCAAAATTATATTCTACCTATATTAGAAGAAAGAGCCCTATTAGGACTCTTGTGAACTAGTGAGAAGAGGATTTTCATCCTATTTAAAGGACTGAGATGCTATGAAGCAGGCGGTGATGCATGGCATGAGAGGCATGTAAAGAGACTCAGACAGCTGCCGAGAGGAGCTTGGCAGAGTGTCGAGTACGTGTAGCCCGCGAGAGAGAGAAGTAATAGATGCATAGCATCCATCACGGAGGCTATGAAGATAGAGCATCTTGTAGCTTCTAAGGATCTCCTTGGAATTCTGAGAGAGCTTTGTGAGGGTAGCTTCTAGTTGAGAGAGATTTGTATATAGTGAGTTGAGAGTGGGTGTTCTCCTCTTCTACTTATTTTTTTCTTTTATAATAAAGCTTTGCATATCCCATTGAGACGAGCCTTTCACTACTGCAGTCCAAAAAATACTGCTATAGGATATGACAGTGGTTAGCTAACTGCTGCCACTGCAGCCATCATCGTAGATCTATGACAGTGATTGTTACAGCGGTTATAAAAATCATTGTCATAGACGCCTATTGTAGTAGTTTCCAAACCACTGCCATAGGCTTCTATGGCAACGGTTATAAAATCGCTGTGATAGATCAGTCTATGATAGTGGTTATGGAACCACTACCATAGACTTGTCTATGAAAGCAGTTACCTAACCGCTGTCATAAATCTAATACAGTAATTGACACATTGCCTACGGCAGCAGTTGGCACATCTATGGCAGCGGTTGTAAAACTGCTGTCGTAGCTTCTGAATAATTAAAAAAAATATAAAATTTTTAATTTTTTATATATTTTATCTGACAAATATAGAGATATATAACATAAAAAATATTATAAACATAAAAATATTTCTAAGATGCTAAAATTTTATTATCAAATAAAATTTATTATAATATTTTTTTTAAAAAAAATACATCAAAAATCTCCTAAATCTACATCGTCATTGTCCCCAGGAGATGGAGCACGAGCTGGAGCTAAAGTTGGAACTAGAACCGAAGCTGGAATGCACGCCAACATATCCTCAAAGCTCATGAAGGCACCTCCAAAATGCACATTGAGCATCGATACCATATCTTTCACGATGTCCTCCAGATGAGATGCGCACTCCTCAGCCCGATCTGCCCGCATCACAGCATGATCTGCCCATGCCAACACCACCTCAAGCTCCTTCCGACTGACGATATTAAAAGCCTGTGAAGAGATGCTCGTATCTGACCAATAGCTGATCGGCATATGTCCAAGCCTGCATTAGATCCTCTTAGAGTGCTCAGGCCCAAGATCTGAGATAAATGGTCATGGAGGCCAGAGGTATCCGGACCCTCACTCGCGAGCGCATCTAACTGATCCTGTAATTATAAATATAAATAAAATTTTATAAAAAATACTATAATACTAATCATATATACTAATATATTTAATACTTACAAAAATTCTCTTGATCGTGGCATTCATCGACCTATCTTTCTTGTCCATACAGCTGGATCGAAAGATCTCGCTATGGCTGGGCATCACTCCATCTCTCATTAGCTATAATAATAGATTAGTTTATCAAAAATATGAAAAAAAATATCAATTTAATTTATCTAGTAAGATTTAGAATTTATTATCTCTCTATGCACACGCTGGCCATAGACTTACGGTCGAGAGTGTGTGTATACTCCTGGGCTGCCCAGTTCTCTTGATTCTAATGGAAGATAGCCTAACAAGTATTCAAATAAATAATAAATATTTAAATATAATTTTAAGCATATTAAAAAATTTAAAAATTAATAATTTTACCTCGAACTCCTGGCTTCTCCAATGTGTAACCATCCTCTTCTACTGACTCGAAGGATAGTCCTGTATCTACGAAACAAGCTCCTTAAGAGTGTCTCGTCGGTGCTTAAGCCATCCTCTGTGGAGCTTGACCTTATAGCCCTGGTACAACTCTCCGATCTTCTTCAGTCGGGCATTTTGAGCTCTCTCATGATCAGGAAAATCGTACCTCCTCTGCACAAAATTATCAAAAGTCAATTATAAAATTATTCTAATCAAACATAGTGTAAACATGTAAAATGTATAAATATAATTAAGATGCACTTATCCATATTTTCTTCCACACCCGGTTCCTGATAGTATCATCCATCAATCGTCAGTCTCTGGACTCTATGGAAATAATATTTGACCGCCTCACAAGCACTCCAAAAAAGGAAAGCATCTCCTGCGCGGTCTTCCCTACTGGCCTCCCCTTCGGATCATGCTGTACCATCATCTGATGCTGGCGGTTCCACAAATATACCATATGTGTGGGACCGTGAAATGTCCTACTGAATGATGCACTTACAATGAAAATACGTTATGCAAATATATAAGTATACAAATATTATATAAAAAATAAATAAATAATATAATAAAAACATACACTTAGATGTCGATGGAGTAACACGTGTCAGAGATGTGGATGCCGGTAGAGGCTCAGATATCGGTGGAGTGCTAGATACTGTCGATGGAGTAGATGCCGGCGATGGAGGTTCCTGAGTGATCGATGCGGAGGTGGATGGAATATGCTCTGACTGCTCTTCAGATGCTGAACTCCACGTAATCTGTCGAGAGGCATGGGTGAAAGCTAGATGGCATTTTGGTGCCATCATAATCTGTAACGTTAATGAATATTAATCAATATAACATGTTGAACAATAATCAAAGATATATCTAGGTACCATCCGTACAATTACATATAAATATACATATGCCAAAGATTATGTACACTAATCAATTGACGGGTCTATCGCTATGTAATGCAATAAACAAAAGCAATAAGATAGAGATTTTCTTAGCGGCCGGGGGTTCTCTTAGTGGTCGGCACGGTCTATCAATACGATATGGCCTAAAGCATGAACTATCGATACGGCACGGCATGGCATGGTACGGCATGGCATAGCTTATCAATATGGCACGATATGGTATGATACAACCTATCGACACGGCATGGCCTAAGGCATGGCACGGCACGACACGGCCCAAGGTATGGCATGGCATGGTACAATCTCGATCCGAGCTGGCTCAACTTCGTATCCAAGTCGGCTCGACTGTGTGCCATCCTCTGTTCTTGGCTGTCTCTGCCCTTTCCTCATCTTTTCGACTGCCCGTCTCCCACTCAATCTCCATCGCCGATGAGGCCGAACCCCCTCCCTAATTCCTCTCTCCCTCTCTCGATCTCCCTCTCTCCCTCTCTCAATCTCATCCCTCATCGGCGAGGTCGGACCCCCTCCCTCCCTCTCTTTCACTCTCGATCTCCCTAGTCGGTTGAGGTCGAACCCCCTCCCTCCTCCTCTCTCTCTCGATCTCCCTCGCCGACGATGGTGGCAAGGCCGGACCCCCTCCCTCCCTCTCTCCTCTCTCTTTCTTAGTTTCATGTTCTAAAATCGGGTTCGAATATCCCAAACTTCATTAGAATCTGGGTCTGGTACTTCAAGTATGGATTCATCGAATATTCGGGTTTGGATCCGATATCTGTAATTAAAATCGGGTTCGGATATGAATATCTAGGTTCTGACCCAAATCCGATCTATTAATAGATCTAGTCCAGTGATTAATAAATAATATTATAAAATTAAAATAAAAAATATACCTATGATTATAGAGAGGGGGTTACACCGAAAGCTCCAAGGGTTGCCAATGATGGCACTGAAGGAAGACGACGGCACTAGAGGTAATTTGTGAAATAATAGCAAGATAGTAAGATAGTGAGAGAAGAGAGAAAAAGAGAAAAGAGGAAAGAGAGAGAGAGAGAGAGAGAAGAGAGAGAGAGAGAGAGGAAGAGGTGGCCTGGAGGGGTGCCGTGACGGGAAGGCTAGGAGATGGGGAGGCAGGGGTGAGCAGCCGGCATGGGGAGGGCAGGGGCGGTGGCGACTGGGGATGGGGAGGGCAAGGGCGGTGGACGGTTCGGGGATGGGGAGGGCTGGGGCGTGCGGCCATGATCGAGGATGGGGAGGGCGGGGGTAGCGATCGGGGAGGACAAGGGGTGGGCAGTAGGGGGTGACGGTCGGGATGGGGAGGACGGGGCGGTGGGGTCGAGATGGAGAGGGAGGGGCGAGCGGCTGGGGATGGGGAGGGCAAGGGGCGGTGGCGACCGAGGATGTGAAGGGCGAGCGGCAGGCGGTCGAGGATGGGGAGGGCAGGCGACCGCGATCGGGGATGGGGAGGGCGGGGGGCGAGCGGCGACGATAGGGGATGGGGAGGGCAAGGGATGGGCAGCCAGGGATGGGGAGAGCGAGGGTTGGCGGCCACGGTCGGGGATGGATGGAGTCTCATCGACGATGAAGAGAATGGGAGAGAGAGAGCGCATGAAAAGAAAGAAAAATTTGAGATTTTTAACCTAACCTACGACAACGATTTTCAAACTACTGTCATAGAAAAAATTAGAGATTTTTAACCTAACCTATGGTAGCAATTTTTAAATCACTACCATAGATCTATGGCAGCAGTTACGATAAACCACTGCAATAGATCTACGGCAGTGATTTATAACCGCTATCATAGATCTATAGTAGTGGTTTTTAGTAACCGCTGCCATAGGTTGAAAATATTTTTTTTTTTATTTTTTTTTAAATCTTATATAATTTTAAAATTTAATGCTCATCTTCATCATTCATTTTTTAAATAATTATCATTAGAGTATCATCACACAAGATCACCTCGATCCGATGGCCCTTGCTTCATCAATCAGAAAAATTTGATTTCGACGATCACGAACAATGATGCAATGATTGATAGATGAAGACCTCCGATCGATTCAAAAATCTACAACGATCATCTCGATGATATTTGTAGCATACTATCAAAGTTTTACTTCAATCAGATATCGTTACCATGATCAATTTAGTACAGAATGATTTCAGCTGTTAAATTAGAAATAAGCGATCAAAAGACTAAACGACGTCCGATTATGAGATAATTTTTTAGTTAAATAATCTTTGTTATAATTTTAATCATTTTATACAGCAATGATAGTAAAATTTAAATTATTTTCATATGAACTGTTCACGTTAAGCAGATATTGCAAAAGTACGAGCATATATATAACAACTAATGGAGTTTAAGAATGATTATCAGACGACGTATAGTTTTAGATCATTCTTAGTCTCACAAGCTAAATTCTATAATCACCACCATAAAAAATGATTAAAATAGTAGCCAAGATCATTTATAAAAAAGTTATCTCATAATCGGACACCGTCTGGTCCTTTGATCATTCGTTTATCATTTAACGATCGAAATTAATCTATACTAAATTGACCAAGATAACAATATCTGATTGAAGTAAAACTTTAATAGTATGCTACAAACATAACTGAGATCATCATTGCAGATTTTTGAATCTACCGAAGGTCTCCATCTATCAGATCATCGCATCGTCGTTCGTGATCGTCGAAATCAAATTTTTTGATCGATGAAGCTAGGACCATCAGATTGAGGTGATCTTTTGCGAAGATACTCTAATAATAATTATTTAAATAATGAATGATGAAGATGGATATTAAATTTTAAAATTATGTATTATTTAAAAAAATATATATTATAGTGGTTACAAATAATCGCTGCAATAGATTGACGTATTGCAACGATTACAAGAAACCACTACTATAGATCCGATATATGACAGCGGTTACAAAAAACCGCTGCTATAGATCGGATATATGACAGTGGTTATAAGAAATCACTGCATAGGTTAGACTATGGCAACGGTTTGTTGTAATCACTGCCATAGGTCGGACTATGGCAGCGGTTTGTTATAACCACTGCTATAGGTCGGACCTATAGCAGCAATTTCTCATAACCGCTGCCGTAGACTCTATTGCAGCGGTTTCGAAAATCGTTACCATAGTATGCGCTGCCATAGGCTCTTTTTATAGTAGTATTTAGACTGATCCATGTACTTGATTTATTTTTTTTTTTTTTTGCCGAATATCCTGGTACTAGATCCTTAACAAAATGGTATCAGAGTAGCTGATATTCCAACAGATTGGTATCAGAGTCAGACAGTACCAGAGCGTAGATTGCAGCAGTGGATAGAGATTAAAGAATATAGAGAAGATAAGTGCAATCAAGATGGAGATCAATATATTGAATAGAAAGGATAATTTCTCCTTATGGCAAGCAAGGATAAAAAATATTCTCATCCAACATGAGTTGATTGATGCTCTCTTGAATGATGAGATGCCAGCTATCATGGAGGTGAAGGATTGAAAGTGAATCTAGACACAGATAGTGAGCATAATTCGCTTGTACCTAGGGAATGATGTCATGATCCATGTACTTGGTGAGACTTTTTTGATGGCGCTATGGTTGAAGCTCGAAGAGTTGTACACTGCGAAATCGCTCACTAACACGTTATCCTTTAGAGGTAGTTCTATCAGTTGTGAATGGATGAAGACCAAAGTGTGCAAGAGCATCTATCCAACTTTCAGAAAATCCTCACTAACCTTCTCAATGTTGGTAAAAAAGTTGAGGAGAAGATCAGAACGTTGGTCTTGCTAGCGTCGCTCACCCCTTCGTATGAGTCCTTGGTGATTACTCTTCAAGTAAAAAAAAGTACCATCAAGATGGATGAGATCACTGTAGCGATATTCTAGAACGAGGTTCTTAGGAGGAAGAACCTAGCTTCAAGCTCAGATGGTGGCAGCTCAGCTTTGGCAATTTTTATAGGAGCAGGAGGCAGTAGATGAAGTGGTAGAGGATCGTGAGAAGGATGATCCAGGTTCAAGATGAGAGATCAAAGCAAAATCAGATGCTATAGGTGCAACGAGTTGGGACATCGAGTCAAGGATTGTCCACAACTCAATGATCGAACGAGGGCTTCTATGATGGCAACCAGTAGCGAGTCAAAGCATGATGTCCTGGAGATATCTAACGAGATATCTACTTCTTTCCAATAGTGAATTTTAGATTCTACATGCATATATCATGTTTATTATAGAGATGAGTAATTTGACTTCCTAAAGAGTAGTGAGGATATTGTTTATCTTTCGGATGGATCAAGCTGTACGATCAAAGACATCAAAATGGTCAGCTGGAGGATACATATGGTGCAGTGAGAAGATTGGAAAGATTCGATATATATTCGATGTCAGATGGAATCTTATCTCACTGAGTAGACTGGATTCAAATGGCTATAGGTTAGTAGTTGGTGATGGAATCCTAAAAGTCATGTACGACGATAGGATTATATTAAAGAAAAAGAAAAGGATGAGAGGATATTACTATCTGACAGGAAGTCCAGTGCTAGATGGAGCTTCAGAAGCCAGAGGGAGTCCAGTGCAAGGTAGAGCTCCAGGTGGAGATGGATCCGACATGGGATGAGAGACTCATGAGAATGAGATGCAATGTAGTAAAGTGAAGTTCTTATTACCGTAGGAGGCTATCCCAAGCAAATCTCATATCAGAAGGATCACAGCAATTGATGGAGGTAAGATCGAGTGGCCTGGCGCGACTTCCATATTTGTCCATCCAGAATCAGCAGGCATGCCCTAGGACATGGGGGCGAGATGGATCATAAGCTCTTAAAGTTAGATGAAGGCTGAATGTCGAGTTGAGATAGAGATTGTTAGAATTTGATGCTTTGAATTCGATTCACAGTAGAGAAGAATCAAATCATCAAGCAATCGAGCTGGCTCGAATATGGGGTCGAGTTGGCTCGAGCTAAGATCGAACCATAATCGAGCTGGCCCTCTCAGACAGATAGAAAGTAGGAGTTAGGACGAGATGCAGTTGAGCTAGCTCGACCTCTGATAGAGCCGGCTCGATGGAGACGAACAGAACAGGATGAGATTTTCTATTTAGACTCAGATTATGATTAATCCAAAGAATCTATGAGAGTTGCACGTGAACCATAGTATCCCGTGGCCATGGAGGGCTGCGGTCATGATTTAAAGATTGAAAAATATTTTAAGACTCCATCAAAATCATATTCATCTCATATTAAAAGAAAGAGCACTATTAGGACTCTTGTGAACTACTGAGAAAAGGATTCTCATCCTATTTAAAGGACTGAGGTGCTGTGGAGCAAAACGTGATGCATGTGGCATGAGAGGCACATAAAAAGATTCAAACAACCACCAAGAGAAGCTTGATAGAGTGTCGAGTACGTGCAACCTACGAGAGAGAGAAGTAATAAGTGCATAGCATCCGACGCGGAGGCTGCGAGGGCAGAGCATATTGTAGCTTCTGAGGATCTTCTTAGAATTTTGAGAGAGTTTTTGTGAGGATAGCTTCTAGTTGAGAAAGATTTGTATATAGTGAGTTGAAAGTGGATGTTCTCCTCTTGTACTTATTTTTTTCTTTCATAATGAAGCTTTGTATGCCTCATAGAGGCGAGCCTTTGGGCTGATCCACGTACTTGATTATTTTTTTATTTTATTTTTTTTTTCTATCGTAATATCTTGGTACTAGATCCTTAATAAAGTGGTATCAGAATAGTTGATATTCCAACATGGTGTTGCCATCAGTCGTAAAGTATTGGATTCTTCAGGAGCCATCGGTGGTGCGGCACGATATAATGAACATCGTGCAGAACTGGTGGAAGCACCTTGAGCTCTCATCTTTGCCATCATGGTTGTTAGAGAGAAAATTGTTCTGAGAATCTCACTCCTTAGCATGCCAATCTGTTGCGGTCTTTCTCTGGTGGAATAGTCGGCTTGTGATCGAATTATTCATCCACGTGGTGAGCATTAGGAGACCTACGAAAGAAAGTTCTCTTACTGAAAGTTATCCGACAGAGGACCCTCTAATGGTTAAGTCGGTCGAAGAAAAAGAACAACTTAGAATATGACAGAGATAAGAGCTAAAGCTTATAGTGAGAAAGCTTACCGGATTTTTTTAGCTTACTGTAGGATGAGAAATGCCATTATTGCATAACTCTTATCCCTGAATATTTGGAATATGGGAGTTATGACATTTAAAGGATGGTTACCTCATAAACTGCCATTAATACGGAGTAATGAGTCGTTCACGGGTGATTATTATGCGTTGTATTTAAGAATAATTAATATCCTTATTGGATAACTGCCATCGATTCTACTAGTCGGCATAAATCAAGAAGGTAGTTGATAAGGCATTGAATTCCATTGGGAAGTAATCTGTTAGGTGCCGAATATCTCTTGGAAGTCCAACTAGTTGGCTAAGTACTAAGTACTGACTAGGTTGGATTCATAACACTTAGTCGGCAAAGATCCGAATGGATAATCGATCAAATGCTGACTAATCGGGGACATGTTCTGTCGGAAGACGAATATCTTTCAGGGGTGCACAAAGCTGGTTGAACATCGTTTTGGCTATACTAGCTGAAGTCTATTTGGTAAGAGTATGTCTGAGATGGTTAGTAAAATCTTTCTAGTTCTAGTCGATTTATTGTTGATTGAGGTTTTTCTTTCTGAGTTAGACTGAATTTTAATAGCTTACTTGGAGCATGGTTGGGACAAGGGCGACCGTCATGAATCTAGTCGGCCCGGTGATGAGGAAGAAAAATTATTGGCTAAGTGATGAGGGTCTATTCTAATAGTTCCCATGTTGCTTTGATCCCCAAGAAAAAATTATTACCATGGAAGACTTCCGACCAACCCCTGGAGCGATCAAAAAAATCATCTCAAAAACCCTAGCTAAAAGATCAAAGCTTGTGTTTTGCATTGATCAGCTCTTCCTATTTGACTTTTCTGGACGATGGATTCGTCTTAGATAGATACGTCTGTGCACTTGAAGTGACACTCATTTGAAAGCCGCCAACTTGAAAAGGATTGCTTTTAAAACTTGACTTTGGAAAGGTCTGAGATGACATTGATTGGAATTTCCTTCTCACACTGCTTCCAAAGCAAAGCTTCGGCGCATACTGGTGTTGATGGATCTCCTGCTTTCTTTGCGAAATCTATGATCATTTTGACCGGCCATTATTTAGGACAAGGAAACCCAGTATCTCCATGCCTTTATATCCTTGTCGCGGTTGTTCTCGGGAACAATTAATGAGAAAACTACCGTCCTACAATTTGTGGGCAACACAATTTTGTTCTATAAAGCTTCACAAGAACAAATCACTGCCACTAAGCTCTTCCGGTATTTGAGATAATCACTGGTCTCAACATAAACTACACGCCGCGAGGGGTAAAAATCCTCAACATCTCTGGCGACCGCTCGCAGACAAGATTGATAAAAGGCTGTTGCGCTAGAAAGGATTATTTTGTAGACCGCTTCACCCTCCTATCAATTACTCGGCAAACCTTACAAGCCTCTTTAGAGATGGACTTCAATCCATATCTTCTCACTCAAATCACGCCTACTTCTTCCTCAATACAACAGGGGTCAACGAAAATATATCTTCCAAGTGAAGTCCCCACCTTCTCATGGTTAGCGCAACAAGGAAGGATATTGACAGCTAAATATTTGCCCCAGAAAAAAAAAAAAAAAAAAAAAAAAAAAAGGGATATGGCGTGCACCACCTTTTTGCGCACCATGCAACATCTAACCAGAAAACCTGATCATTCTCCCTAGAGATAGGGCAGAAATTGCTTCAAATGCTTCACATTACCGTCTACTCGAACAGAGCACATATAGAGATCTCCAAGGAAATTGCAGATCATTATATCTCCATCATGCATGGGAGTTAATTGCCCAAACATATATCCAGTTCCTCTCAATGATTTTCAGATAGGAAGCAGAAATGCCTACCAAGGTCTTCAAGAACATGATTTCACTGTTTTTTTGCAGCGGGCAAGCCAGCTTACATCCAAAAAAAGAAAAAAAATACGAAAGGGTGTTGACCATCCTAAGCAATATCCCTAAGGCCATGAGAAGCAATACTTCTATAACCTTTTTAATGGAGATTGTTACTGCAGAATCTGATTGATATTTGATCGAATTGGATTCAAGAAAGACGAGATCGCCGTCGGTGACCTGCAAAACAAAGTCCCATCCAGAGTCGATGGTGGTAGCTCCGATAGGACCCTCCGACGATTAAGTCAGCTCTTCTGACCAACAGAAATTGAGTGCTCAAAAAAAAATTTGGCAAAATTTTGGGAAGAAAAAGAGAGCTTAGAAAAAACGTGTCTGAAGGGTCCCTTTTTATAGACGGAGCTTGATTGATAGTAACGGCCATATCGTCCGATAGTAGGCCGCACGAAACCACATGTGGTTCGATACAGAGAGAAAGATATCGTCAGACTGATAGTGACAGCCATAATCGTCCGATAGTGGGCCGCTCGGAGCCGCATGGGATTTGATATGGAGAGAAATATGTCGCTAGACTGATAGTGACAGCCATAATCATCTGGTAGTGGGCCGTTCAGGACCGTATGGGATTTGCTACAGAGAGAGGGGTGTCATCAGACTGATAGCGATCGTTCGTCGAGATTTAATAGCTGTAGTACGAAGGAAGCAAACATTGGTTGGTGAAGAACTTTGACATATATCAATTCCAGAGAAATTCAAACTTCTGAAGGAAATACGTCTGGAGGAGATCATCTAGGAGAAAAACTACTTGAATTCTGAAAGTAATCCACTAAAGAAATCCAGCTGAAGTTTGGCTGAAGAAGAAGTTCGAAAAAAGTTTGGCTCCTGTAGGCATCCGACTGAAGGAGAGGTCCGAAAGAAGTTTCACTCCTGTAGGAATCTGACTGAAGGAGAGATTCGAAAGAAGTTCGACTCCTGTAGGCATCCGACTGAAGAAAAAGTTCGGAAGGAGTTCGGCTCCCGAAGGTATCCAACTGAAGGAGAAGTCCGGAAGGAGTTTGGCTCCTATAAAAATCCAACTGAAAGACGAGTTCGGAAGAAGTTCAGCTCCTAACGGAACTTAACTGAAGAAAAAGTTTGGAAGGAGTTTGACTCCTGTAGAAATTTGATTGAAAAAAAAATTCGAAAGGAGTTCAGCTCCTAGAGGTATTCGACTGAAGAAGAGGTCCGGAAGGAGTTCGGCTTCTGGAGGAATCCGACTGAAGGAGGAGTCCGAAAGAAGTCCAACTCTTGTAGAAATTCAACTGAAGAAAAAATTTGAAAGAAGTTCGATTTCTAAAGGAGTCCGTCTGAAGAAAAAGTTCGGAAGGAGTTCGACTCCTGAAGGAATCCGACTGAAGGACGAGTCCAGAAGGAGTTCGACTCCTGTAGAAATCCAACCGAAGAAGAAATTCGAAAGAAGTTTGACTCCTGAAAGAGTCCGACTGAAGAAGAAGTCAGAAAAAAATTTGGCTTCTGTAAAAGTTCGACTGAAGGAGGAATCCGACTGAAGGAGGAGTCCGGAAGGAGTTCAGCTCATGTAGAAATTCGACTGAATGAGAAATTCAGAAAGAGTTCGGCTCCTAAAGGAGTTCGACTGAAGAAGAAGTCTAGAAGGAGTCCGGCCCTTATAGAAATCCGACTGAAGAAAAAATTTGAGAGAAGTTCGGCTCCTAAAGGAATTCGATTGAATGAGAGATCTGAAAGGAGTTCGGCTCCTGTAGGTATCCGACTGAAGAAAAGATTTGGAAGAAATTTGGCTCATGTAGGTATTCGACTGAAGGAGAGATTCGAAAAAAGTTCGACTTCTGGAGGAATTCGATTGAAGAAGTCCGAAAGAAGTTCAGCTTCTGGAGAAATCCGACTATGGAAGAAGTTCGGATGAAGTTTGGCTCCTGAAGGGACTTGACTGAAGAAAAAATTTGGAAGAAGTTCGGCTCCTACAAACATTCGACTGAGAAAGAAGTCTGAAAGAAGTTCGGCTTCTATAGGCATCCATCTAAAGGAGAGATCTGAAAGGAGTTTAGCTCCTATAGGCATCCGATTGAAGGAGAGATCTGGAAGGAGTTCGGTTTCTGAAGGAGTCCGACTGAGGAAGAAGTCCGAAAGGAGTTCGATCGTTGGAGGAGTTCGCTGGGGCTCGACCGCTAAGAAGTTCGATCGGCTAAAGAAGTTTAGCTAAGGTTTGGCCGCTGGAAGAGTTTGGCTGGCTGAAGGAGTTCGGCTAAGGTTTGGCCGCTAGAGGAGTTTGGCTGAAATCCGACCGCTGGAGGAAAATTTTTGATCAAAGCTCTTCTATGATTACCAGCTGCATTAGGCTAAGCATCAAGCTGGACTTCAATGAAAGCAAAATTTATCTCCAATAATAGTCCCCCACTCTCGAGTTTGAAATTCGAAGGAAGAGAGTACAAAAAAGATGACTACTGAAGTCCTCTTTCGGGCTCTACATCAATTCAGGTTGAAGCTCGAGGGAGATCTTATCTTCCACCGAGGTTAAAGAAGATCTTATCTTTGATTGACGTAGACGTTAAAGCTCGAGGGAGATCTTATCTCCAGCCGAGGTTGAAGGAGATCTTATCTTCTGTTGACGTAGACATTGGAGCTCGGGAGAGATCTTATCTCCAGTCGAGGTTGAAGTAGATATCCAGTTGACGTAGATGTTGGAGCTTGGGAAAGAGCTTATATCCAATCGAGATTGAAAGAGATCTTATCTCCTGTTGACATAGACAATGGAGCTCGGAGGAGATCTTATCTCTAGCCGAGGTTGAAAGAGATCTTATCTCCTATTGACGTAGATATTGAAGCTCGAAGAAGATCTTATCTCCAATCGAGGTTGGAGGAGATCTTATCTTCGTTTGACGTAGACGTTGAAGCTCGAGGAAGATCTTATCTCTAACCGAGGTTGAAGAAGATCTTATCTCCGATTGACGTAGATGTTGAAGCTCGAAAAAGATCTTATCTCCAGCTGAGGTTGAAGGAGATCTTATCTCCTATTGATGTAGATGTTGAAGCTTGGAGGAGATCTTATCTCCAACCGAGGTTGTCATTGAAGTTGAAGCTCGGAAGAGATCTTATCTCCAGCCGAGGTTGAAGAAGATCTTATCTCCTATTGATGTAGACGTTGGAGCTTGTGGGAGATCTTATTTTCAGTCGAAGTTGAAGGAGATCATATCTTCGATTGACGTAGATGTTGAAACTCGGAGGAGATCTTATCTCCAACCGAGGTTGATGTTGCAGTTGAAGGAGATCTTATCTCCTGTTGAAGGGTTGGAGCTCGAAAGAGATCATATCTTCAGCCAAGGTTGAAGGAGATCTTATCTTCTGTTGACAGGTTGAAGCTCGAAGGAGATCTTATCTTCAGCCGAGGTTGAAGAAGATCTTATCTACTGCTAAAGTTGAAGCTCGAGGGAGATCTTATCTCTAGCCAAGTCGGAGTCTCTCTTCTCACCTCATCTATAATGAACGAGGCCTTCGACTTTGCTCACGTTAGGATGGAGCCTCGTTCCTAATGAACTGTGGGGACACATAAAAACCGTTGTTGGGACCTCTTTTCTTACCTCATCTAAAATGAACGAGGCCTTCTGCGTGCTCATGTTAGGACGAGGTTCTCCTTCTGTTCCTAACATGGCACTAGGAGCACAGATGAATCGTTGAATGGGTCTCTCCTCTTCTTCTATCTTAAATAATTAGAGGTCTTCGACGTGCTCATGTTAGGACGAGGTCTTCCTCCTATTTCTAACATGGCACTAGGGACACAGATGGATCATTGAATGAGCCTCTCTCCTCCTCCTATCTTAAATAATCGGAGGTCTTCGACGTGCTCATGTTAGGACGAGGTTCTCCTCCTATTCCTAACATGGCAATAGGGGCACGGATGGACCGTTGAATGGGCCTCTCTCCTCCTCTTATCTTAAATAATCGGAGGTCTTCGATGTGCTCATGTTAGGATGAGGTTCTCCTCCTATTTTCTAACATGATAATAGGAGTACAGATGGGCCATTGAATGGACCTCTCTTCTCCTCCTATCTTAAATAATCGAAGGTCTTCAACGTACTCATATTAGAATGAGGTTCTCCTCCTATTCCTAACATGGCAATAGGGGCATAAATGGACCGTTGAATGGACCTCTTTCCTCCTTCTATCTTAAATAATCGGAGGTCTTCAAAGTTTTGACATGCTCATGTTAGGACGAGGTCCTCCTCCTGTTCCTAACATGATACTAGGGGCACAGATGGACCGTTGAATGGGCCTCTCCCCTCCTCCTATCTTAAGTAATCGAAGGTCTTCGACGTGCTCATGTTAGGACAAGGTCCTCCTCCTGTTCCTAACATGGCACTAGGGACACAGATGGGCCGTTGAATGGGTCTCTCCCCTTCTTCTGTCTTAAATAATCGAAGATCTTCGACCTGCTCATGTTAGGATGAGGTTCTCCTCCTGTTCCTAACATGGCAATAAGGACACAGATGGACCATTGAATGAGCCTTTTTCCTCCTCCTATCTTTAAATAACTGGAGGTTTTTGATGTGCTCATGTTAGGACGAGGTCCTCCTATTTCTAACATGACATTAGGGGCATAGATAGACTGTTAAATGGGCCTCTCTCCTCCTCCTATCTTAAATAATCGAAGGTCTTTGATCTGCTCATGTTAGGACGAGGTCCTTCTTTTATTCCTAATATAGCAATAGAAGCACAGATGGGCCATTGAATGGGCCTCTTTCCTCCTTCTGTCTTAAATAATTGGAGGTCTTCGATCTGCTCATGTTAGGACGAGGTCCTCCTCCTATTTTTAACATTGTAATAAGGGCACAGATGGACCATTGAATGGGTCTCTCTCCTTCTCCTATCTTAAATAATCATAGGTCTTCGACGTGCTCATGTTACGACAAGATCCTCCTTCTATTCCTAACATGGTACTAGGGGTACAGATGGACCGTTGAATGGGCCTCTCCCCTCCTTCTATTTTAAATAATTTGAGGTCTTCGACCTGCTCATGTTAGGATGAGGTTCTCCTTCTGTTTCTAATATGGCCACTATTGATTGCTTCTTTCCTGTCATTACATAGTTTTTGTACCAAAAAATTATAATATTGAAATGGAGGAGTTTTATTGATGAAAAATTACCGATAGTACATCCTCAAAAATTTCAAGATCGTGGGAGCATTGTTCCACTAAGCTCCTTCAGACGATAAGTTTCGGATCGGATGATCTCTTCTATTTCATATGGGCCTTCCTAATTCGGGGCAAGCTTTCCCTGGCTCTGAGACTGAGAGATGGTGGCTCGTCGAAGTACTAAGCCCCCTAGAGATAGCATTGATGATGTCGGAAGGCGGTCGATCTCTTTGTTGTTCCTCCCTCATTGATGGTTCTAGCTGCGGTAGCACCCTTGGCTAATCTTCTCTTGCTTCAGACCAACGTTTGTGGAGCATTGAGGGGGTGTAGTTGTGAAACCTTCTGGGAGGGACTTCTTCACGCCCTTCCATCAGGGCTTCTTTGATGATGAGCTCGGAGAGTTGTTCGGGCTCGCTCGCACTTGGAGAGAAGTTCGGGCTCACTCGCACTCGAGGGGAGTCCGAGAGTGCAACCAAACTTCATTCGGCCTTCTGCCAACGATGCTGAAGAACTTCATTCGGCCCTCCCTGATATTCAATAGGAAATCCGAACCTCGATGCGAACGTCGGCTATTAAAGTGAGCCGCAAACTGATGGCTCATTAAATCAAAAAAGAAGATCGTACCCGATTTCAACGTCGAGTACTAATTTTTTGCTGCTTCCTTCAAGGTAGATGAAAAACCTCAGCATAAGATGGCGTCTGATGCGCCATAGAGCAGCATCATAGTCCGGAAGGCCTCCAGATGATCGATCGGATCATAGGTTCCATCGTAGCTTTCAAATCGGAGGAAGCTCGAAGTTCGGCAGAACGAGCGCTTGCATAATTCGGAGAGAGAAAGGAGGATCGGTGCGGACGTCATCATGGTGAGCCAGTGTGACATGACCGAACTCCTCAATTCGCCGATCTATCTTCCGCAATTTTTGATCGAGGACGTCATCTTGATCGCAGATCTTGGAAGGCTTCCGACTGTAGATGGGGAAAAATTTTTTCGGAGAAAAATCATTATCCAAACAAGGATCCTCTGCTCTCTATTTTTTCTTCCCAAGGGTGATGGGTATGCTAGCCTAAGTGCTCTTTCTTGGGATCGATTTTTGATATTCTGATGGCGGATTTCCTAGCGAAATCACCGTCGAAGGCTGTCACATGGCTTGCACCATCTTGATGAGGCCCTGAACCCGCTACATCAATAGGTTGAACTGCTCTGGATCTACCGTGGCTGCTGGTGGAGGAGGAGATTGAAGTGCCGACGCTGGAGCTGAAACGGATGGATTTGACTCGGATCTGATAGTAGAAGTGGTAGATCTCTTGGTAGTCGCCTTTTTTGGAGGCATTTCTTAGGATTGAGGGAGAGGATGGAGATGGACCTTGAAGAAGAAGCTCCACAGGTTTGACTTAGCACTCCTTTAAAAACAAGAATATCTAAAAAATAGAGGCCCTTCCTCTAGCACCAATCCTATTGGTGCAGAATCTGGTCGACGTCAGATCGAGCTGAAGTCGAGGAAGACGAGATCGTCGGTGACCTATAAAATAAAGTCCCATCCGAAGTCAGTGGTGGTGGCTCCGGCAGGACCCTCCGATGATCAAATCAGCTTTTCTGGCCAATAGAAATGAAGTGCTCATGAAAGAGTTCGACAGAATTTTGAAAAGAAGAAGAGAGCTTAGAGAAAACGTATCTGAAGAGTCCCTTTTTATAGATGGAGCTTGATTGATAATGACCACCATACCGTCCGGTAATGGACCGCTCGGGGCCGCATGGGATTCGATATGGAGAGAAAAGTATCGTCAGACTGATAATGACAGCCATAACCATCCGATAGTGGACTGCTTGGAGTCACATGAGGTTCGATACTGAGAGAAAGATGTCATCAGACTGATAGTGATAGCCATAACCGTCCGATAGTGGACCGCTCGAAACCGCATGAGATTTGCTACAGAGAGAGGGGTGTCATCAGACTAATAGCGATCGTTCATCAAGATTTAATAGCCATAGTTCGGAGAAAGCAAACATTGGTTGGTGAAAAATTTTGACATATATCAATTCTAGAGAAGTTCGAACTCCTGAAGAAAATACGTCTGAAGAAAATCATCTGAAAAAAATACTACTTAAATTCTGAAAGTAATTCACTGAAGGAATCCAGATAAAGTTTGACTGAAGGAGAAGTCCGAAAGAAGTTTGGCTCCTTTAGAAATCTGACTGAAAGAGATATTCGGAAGGAGTTCAGCACCTGTAGGCATCCAACTGAAGGAGAGGTCCGGAAGGAGTTTGACTTTCGAAGGTATCCAACTAAAGGAGAAGTCCAAAAAAAATTCGACATATAGAAATTCGACTGAAGAAGTCCGGAAGGAGTTCAGCCCCTGACAGAACTTAACTAAAGAAAAAATCTGGAAGAAGTTTGACTCCTATAGAAATCCGACTGAAGAAAAAATTCAGAAGAAGTTCGACTCCTAGAGATATCCGACTGAATGAAAAATTCGAAAAGAGTTCGGCTCTTGGAGAAATCTGATTGAAGGAGGAGTCCAGAAGGAGTTCGGCTCCTGTAGAAATCTGACTGAAGGAGAAATTTGAAAGAAGTTCGACTCTTAAAAGAGTCCGATTGAAGAAGAAGTCCAAAAGAAATTTGACTCCTGAAGGAGTCCGGCTCCTATAAAAATCCAACCGAAGAAGAAATTCGAAAATTCGACTTCTGAAGGAGTCCGACTGAAAGAGAAGTTCGAAAAAAATTTGGCTCCTATACAAATCCAACTGAAGAAGTCCAGAAGGAGTTCGACTCCTGAAGAAATCCGACTAAAGAAGAAATTCGATTCCTTTAGAAATCCGACTGAAGAAGAAATCCAGAAAAAATTCGACTCCTAAAGAAGTCCAACTGAAGGAGAAGTTCAGGAGTCCGACTCTGTTAGAAATTAGACTGAAGAAGAAATTCGGAAGAAGTTCGACTCCTAAAAGAATTCAGAAGGAGTTCGACTCCTGTAGACATCCAACTGAAGGAGAGATCCGAAAGAAGTTCAACTCCTAAAGAAATCCGACTGAAAGAAAAATCCGAAAAAAATTCGATTCCTGAAGGAATCCGACTGTGAAAAAAATCTGAATAAAATTCGACTCCTGAAAGAACTTGACTGAAGATAAAATTCGGAAGGAGTTCAACTCCTGCAGATATCCAACTGAAGAAAAAATCTGAAAGAAGTTCAACTTCTATAGACATCCGTCTGAATAAGAAATCTAAAAAAAATTCGACTTCTATAGACATCCGACTGAAAGAGAGATTCGAAAGAAATTCGACTTTTGAAGAAATCCGATTGAAAAAAAAAATTCAAAAGAAATTTGATCGCTAAAAAAATTTGACTGAAAAGTTCGACTGAAACTCGATCATTAAGAAATTCGATCGACTGAAAAAATTTAATTAAAATTTAGTAATTAAAAAAATTCAACTGACTAAAAATATTCAACTAAGATTTAATCACTAAAGAAATTCGACTGAAGTCTAACCACTGAAAAAAAAAAAAAAAAAAAGTCAAAACTCTTTTATAATTATCAACTATATTAAATTAAACAACAAACTGATGAAAATTAAATTTATCCCCAACAGAGGTGGTGAATATTTTGCCTCTCATTGAAGAATGCAACAAGTGATTCTAGAGGTTATCTGACGGAAGGGGTATATGCATACAAAAAAGCTTTATCGTACATTCCTGACAGGGTGATCCTGTCAAGTCTCCCATAAAGTTAATTCCATGCTCGCAACGGCAACTGAAAAAGCAACGCAAGTTTCGTGTACAAAAGTTTAACCCATCAAGGCGGAGATGGTGAATTCTGTCATGCAGCTTTTAAGCCATGGTCATGATTTCACCACCTGCACCTGTGGCATAACAAAAGAAAACCTTATATCTAAAGAAAAGAAGAGACACGAACATGAAGAAGGAAAAAAAAAAATCGATCATCTCTGTTTACATCTCTCAAAGATCTCTTTCGCTAACAGCAGCAGCGAATCTGTCTCTTCAGCCATCTTGGATATCTTCTCAGCTTCCTTAACAGCTTCAGATGCAAGAAATGATTTGGCCTCTGCATCTGCAATTTTGTAAGCAGCAGTTATCGCTGCATCCTCAATAGGGTTTAGGGAGTTGCATGACACAATCTGAGGCAACTTTGAGCGGTTGGCTGGATCCTTTTGTTTCAGAGTAGGAAGTTTTGCTGCGGAGGAGGAATCTTTGAGCCTGTACCCCTTCTGAACCTGCACGTTGTTATTTTACAGCATGACCAGTCGGTAGATATGAATACTTATTGTTATTTTTTGCATGCGTTCATGTTGATACATGGGTGTTTGTCTACGTGCTTTAATCCTTCCAAAGACCTATTTCCTAACAAGATACTCAGTCAAGATTCAAGGACCGGTCTATCAAACAATTTATGGTTTCTCTTTCGTGAAGGATTTTGTGGAAGTTAGAAGGCAAGGAGAAGAAACAAATAATCACTTGCATACATTGTTTTCCATTTTTGTGTAAAGGAATGTACACACACAGGCAAGTGTGTGCATGTATCATGTGTAGCAGCATTGCAGGAACCAGCGAAAATATCTACAAGGATAAGAGTTAACAAAAAAATTGCACTTGGTTCCATCAAGTAGATTTATGTCCCTATCCACATAGCCACAAAAATACATACTAGTCATACAATGGAGTCCATGCTTTAAGACAAGTAGCAAAAAGAATGTACAAACTGACACTTTGAAATAAAACTACATATCCATCACAGTGAAAATTTGAATCATTATGAAATCATATATTCATAGCAAGATACCTTGCAGTTCCTGAATTAAGGTAAAATATCGTATACATACATAAGTACCATCATTAAATCTTGTTCTTTTAAAAAAAGTACCATCGCTGTCAGGTTGGAAAATTGTATTCACCTTTTCTATTTTATTCTGTGCAACGAGCCATCTTAACTTTGAACCAAGTAACCTCCTAAAATTCTGTGGTACTTCATGATTTTTCTGCATAAATATTAAAGAGACAAATTAAGTATAATAAACATAGAAACAAGCCTACATTGCATAGCAGAAATTAATAACAACCTTATTACACAGAATATTTATTACACAATATCTAATAGTAAGGTCTTAGATAATGAATATTGTAATAGGAAGGTCTTAGATATATGAAAAGCTACATTTAGTTTCCTCACATGAAACTAATACATATTGCTATTCATACATGTAATAGAACCTGAATTGCCCATAGCCAATTTGCAGGATTATCTGAACCTAATATTTGACAGTGACATGCAAGTGCATGACTTGATATATTTACTGGTTTCATTACATATATAGGCACCCAGCCATCCACAGGATCGATAGGTTGAATGTCCTATTCACAGGCATCGTTACCAGTTCTGAGCACCAAATAATTTGGACTATAAAAGTGAATCAGTTACAATAGGAAATCTACTGTAGAAAAATATGAAACAAGTGCTGAGTATAACATCAGCATAGAGTATTAGATTTTGTTGAACTGGCCACATGTCTTGCAGATGGGAACGTATATATGCATTTCAGAGAAAATAAGTTCTCTTTCACTCTTCACAGATTTACTGTGTAAATCAGAGGATATAAGTCTCATGCTTTTCATAGTAGATAGCATAAGGATGGTAAGTAATTTCTCAGCAAATGTTGCAAACCAGATGAGCATGGAAGCTGTCCTAGATGCATCATTGAGGCAGCTATTTTTACCATTCTAGCAATACTTTACCGTGCCAACAGGATTTGGGTCCAATGATTTGGACCCTGTCCTAAAGGCCTGCTCTTGGAAAGGTCCAGGTTTCAAACCATGGTGGTGGCTTATTACCACCACATTGCTGCAAAATAAACAAAAAAAACCTTTATGGTAAAAACTAAATCTAAAATATAATTATCTTTCGACTATCATTTACAGTTCATGTCTACAAGCATATTGCAAACCCTTTGTTTAGGTCAGCATCTGCATAGCTAATAGTATCCATTCAAGCTTTTCTGTCTTATCATGTACTGGTCAGAGTACTATGATCATAAGATGCAGAGGAAAGAAATACTTGCTCAATGTAGCTTTTCAGCTCAACCCACTTTCCTGAATTTGTCATTTTAATGTCATACTATAGTTTAAAGTTGTTGCAATGGAGTGTATGTTTCTTTTCTTTACCAGAAAAAGCATGGTTCATACAAGATAGTTTCTTAAAATTGTCACTTTAAAGTCAGCCTATAGTTCCAAGTTGTTGTTTTGGAGTGTGTTGGTTTGCTTTAACATAAAAAGCATCTCATCTAGGATCAAACATAAAGCATGATTGGGCTTTATTGCTTTCAATATGTCAAATTAGATGATTTCTATTTAAGAAGACAATGTAAACAGTCTACAAGAGAAAGGATCGACTAAATTGAGCATAGTTTCAGCGAGAAACAGGGAACCAAACATTAGGTATAGTTCATTCCTGATACTTCGAATGCCAAGCACTCAAATTACTTCTGCAGAGAGGTGCACACATGAAGATTCCTAATAAGTGCTTTTCCAATGATTAGGCAATAATCAAGTTATGATGTTTTGAACACTAAAATAATAGGTTGATTCATTTGAAAATAAAAAGGATCCCAATCATCCTGATCATGCATACTGTCTTTTTCTATAAAAATGGGTAAGTCACTTAACAAAATATAGTAATAAATTAACCTCAAACTTTTCTCAGTCAACATGCATTGCCACCGCAAAGTACTGAAAGATGATTTATTCACCCAGGTATAACAATATTACTTGCCATGAAGCACTGAACATTATCAATGCATTCAAACATATAAAATTTACTAACCTATCGAGTTCAAAGTAAAAATAATATGATTTGTTGAATAACCTAGATCTGTAGCCCAAAAACAAAGGCATTTTTTGCATGATTAGAAGAAAGTGACACATATAACATTATGCAATATGCACTAACAAATGGTAACAATAAAGGCAAAAAAAAGAGAAAAATAAATTTATACCGGTGAAATGTAATATCAACCATTTGGTTGTAAAGATATCAAGCACAACATGCACTGTGATATGAAACCAAAATTATTTCTAAGAACTTATAAAATCTTTTATTTTAGGATTTTCCATGAGAAACGTTACAAATTCTACTAGTGCTAGGCAGAAGTTTATGGATCTGATGCTATAACTGGATCTCATTGTTGAACTTCTTATTTAGACATAAAAGGGAAAAACATAATCATCCAGCCTTTTCCGAACAATTTAGGCTTTGCTTAACTGATCTTCATTCACCTAATAATCCTATTTACAACCATCTCTAATGTTATTCCAAGCTTCTCTATGCTAGACACAAAAGCAAAAGAAAAAAAAATTCCATTTGTAATTATTATGGATGAAGGTAAAGAAGCAAAAATTCTTATACATCCAAGTTCTAAATTAACATGTGAGCCAAATATTCCTTATCTCAATAGAGAAGTAGGGGCTAAAACATGGCCTCTTGTTGCCGAACAGTTTTGACAAGACTAGCGACCTATGCATTTATTATTACTCAAATTACAATAGATATATTATCCATATTAAGGCCTTTCTTAATAGGCCAGGTCACACAAGATGCACATTCTCACGATAAATTATCTCTACAGGAAGAAGGTCCTAAATTCAAGTTGGATTTGTCACATATTAAGTAAAAACTAGGAGATTAGCGTGAAATAGTTAGAAGAGATCAGAAAGGAAGATAATTGAAGACACTTTATGTTTTAGAGTATCTGAAATCGAGTATGAACACCATTGACAGAGTAAGAACCATGATGATGAACTGGATAAGATGAAACATGTTTATACCTATTATCCCTTTCATGTGATGAAATTTCAATTGTGTTCTCAATGAAGGTGGGGTCAGGCCATAGGCAAGTCTATAACAGAACTCAAGGCTACATGTTACATGCTTTTTTAATGCACATGAACCAGAGATCAATAACCTCTTTTTATATTATTAGACGCCTGAAATAGTGGAAACAACATCAATATGCTTCTTATTGTTATTATTTATATGATTCGTATCAGCATAGCAGATATAACAAGGAGGCATACAAGACCACTACTATCCTAGTGACCCCTCACACGCTGGGCAATAAGAAGAAATAGAAAAATGAAAGTGAAATACATGTTTCCCTAAGTATCATTGTAGTGATGAAAGCACACACTGACCTCTATAAAGCTACAAATTGCACCAATTTCTGAACCATTTGGCTTTTGCATTGCCATGAGAGCTTCAATTATCATTGCAGTGTACCTGATGGACACAAATCGAACCAAGAAATTGTAAGAATTGGTACCCTTTAAGTCCAGAAACAAAAATGCTAGGGGTAACTGTGAAGAAAATGTGCAAGATGGTGACAAAAAGTCACCAGCACCATGAGTGCAACATGATTAGAAAATGGTTAATTAACATCCCAAATATGCATGGCATGTCTAAGCAATGAAAATGCAACACATTACATGCTTTTCATCAACACATATAAAAAATACAGGATCACTTCATACTTATATAAGGCATCATGTCTGAAGAAAGATAAAAGGGGCATCAAAACCAATGAAAATGGATTGACTTCATGCTTACATAAGATATCTGTCTTAGTAGTTGGTTCTGGACAACCTACTAGGAACTGGTATTCAAAACTACATCATCAAAAGAACAACAGCATCAAAAAATAAAAATGTTGCTTACTAACATAAACAACAACAACCATGACTTAATTCAATGCTTTGCATTAAATAAAAATTAAAAAAAAAAAAAACTTTTTCCCTGCTTCTGAAGTGCACCTCTGTAGTGGAGTTAACAACACTGCACCAAGAAATCTATAAACAAAAATGGAGTGAATCGCTAGCTCGAGCTTACCTAATAATGCACCTTCCAATTGATTTATGACTTCAAAGCATAAAGCTCTAGCAATTTCAGTTTAATTTGCACTGATGTTTGTGTGCCATGTCCCATCTGATCTCAATTATTGGTTTTTATCCTAGTATGACCTTTTTCATTTTTTTCAAATTGTTTCAAGGAGACAGCCATGATACTATGTTAAACAGTGTTGCTGATGGTTCAAAGTTTAATGCAATATTTTTCATCAAAATAACAAGACCATATTTGCAATGAAAATGCAGACGTTAGAAAACAAAGTCAAGATATACCGAGGAGGATTCTTCCCATCTTGTGAGTTCTTTGTCGAATTCATCATTGCTGGTGCTCAGGCATCTTTTTGTGGGGCAGACAGAGAGCTTCTGGGAGTTTGTCAATGGAATAGCAGGAAGACCTTTTATTTTTGGTGTCCTTAACTTTTCCCGAGAGCCATGGTCACCAGCATTAATACTCATATTCCTCCATTTGTCCTGAATTGTGTACAAAAAAAATAAATTAATGGGAGGATAAACCAGATGAATTAGAATCAATAAAAACAAGATAATATTATATATTCAACATTTAAGGTAATGAGATGTAATAACTTGCTAATTATTTTTCTTGAAACATGAATATCTGATCAAACTTGTGGTTAGCACCACCGTTCTTGATGAATAACTGAAACTGCAAAGGCATGATAGTGACATACAATGACAGAACAATATAACAAGCGAACAATAGCATGATAGGGAAAATAGGTGCTGGATAAGACCATTGAGAGACAATTTGCCAATCCTCAGTAGATGGTGCAATACAACAAAAGAATAATTCTTAAGCTGCACACGGACTAAGACATGCATACCAGATAAGAAAAAGATGGCGTCAGTTTCAGCTCATTTACTGCTATCTGACAAATGCAGAGCACATCACTTGTCAGAAAATGATGCACCAGGACTGATTCAAGTTTGTTTTTCACTGCTAGGGGAATTTTTTTCAGTGTCACATGCAACCTCCAATCCTTTCTATCAGCTATCTCTATATCTATCAGCCTAATTAGTGCAGCCATCAAACTGTTCGAACTTAGCTACCAATCGAATGGGACCCATAGATGTAATAATTAATGAAGCCAAAACTCGAAATTTTTTTGTACAAGTACTACACGTCGACATGGCTTCTCCTCTTTCTACGCTCTGTTCATACTCATGCCATTACATTGTTAGCCAACTGAATCTATATTCCGTTTCATCCATCTCAGTCCTTTCTAACACAAAAAATCACACTTTGTCTTCAGAACACACTATCAGCACCGACATTGTTTTAACGATTCGAGTTCCAAACAAGAACGCAAACAAAATAATATTTTTTTCTTGAATTTTCTAGAATTCTCTTGTCCAAATATCAATTTTTTTAAAATTCTACGAAGACACCAAATCTTCATCGACATGAAATAGATCATGTAACCAGGCGAGAATTTTCTAGCAAAGCATTGGTGAGAGTTTTGACTTTGTAGCACAGAAGAAATCCATGAAACCTAAGAAGGATCAGGCGGAGTCCCCCAAACTGGAAAGAGGTGAAAGGTAGGTGAGAAAGGGATCTCACAGACCTTGAGATCGATGTTGGAGCGAGTGGAGAGGCAGTGGCTGAACTCGGCGTCCTTCTGGATGGTCCGCCACTTGCCGGCGCCGTGCTTGCCGACTCCAGCCCTCAGAGCCTCCTCCTCTTCCGGCGTCCACTTCTGCTTCGGAGCCCCCATGACCTTTCCTTCGTCCTCTTATTCCGCTCCTCAAATCTCTCTTCTCCTGCTCCGCCCTTTGCTGGGCATCGAGAAACGCCCTGCGCTTTCCCCTAGGACTAGGGTTTGAGTTAGGGTCGGGGTTTCCCGTCCATTAACGATGATGGAACGCTGGGGGACGAGGGATTCGTACGCCGTCATAGACTGGAGCTCGGTAGCATCCGATGGTGGGACCGGAAGGTGTTTTATTAGTTGAGATGGAGACTACCATGCCTGTGGCAACGGAGAAATTATTGCATGCACCAGGTGCAATTGGACCGTGGAAATCCCACGGTGGATAACACGCCACGTTACCCGTTGTATTTCATCACTTTTCGATTATGCACTTTATACCGTATATATGTCTCGAGATTTGTTCTAATTCACTCGTACCTGATGCATGCAATAATTTAACACGGGATATGCAGCAGTACCGCCCCAGATTCCGCACAAGGACGCAAGTGAGACAAGTTTGGATCGTTCTTTTATCATCGAACGGCTGAGATCCAATAATAAGTAACCGGTTATCTCCGGTCACGACGTCAAGTACGTGTGAAATTTAGTAGCTTCCGTTTATATCTGCAAGGTGTAGCTCTTCTCTTCGTCCAGTCGCCGGAACCACCCATTTGCCCATTCCGCTGTCACCATGGCCGCGAATCGATGCGCGCACCACCTTTTCTCTTTCTCATCTTGGCCCATGGCCATGGCTACCCACTCCCTGCTCTACCCCATGACTAAATATGGTTGCTCTCCTGTGATCTGTTGCCCGGCCACCAATTGCAGGTGCTCCACCATGTCGCTTCGTCGTCTCTGCCGCACCATCTCAATCTCATCTGCATCCCTTGTAACTAAGAACCAAAAGAACTGATTAAGTGACGCTATTCACTATTTACCCTACATCTCGTGGACCGCCGGGACTCATCGAATAGCTTTATAAAAAAATAATTGTCATTAAAAAAAAAGTTTTATAAAAAGACTAGCCGAAAACCTGCATGACGTGATCTATAATTATTAAATTTTTTTAATAATAAAAATTTTAAAATTTTTATTTTTTTAATATTTTTTATTTATTTATTATTATTTTATAAAATAATATTTTTTTTCTTATTTTCATATTTTTTTACGCCTGTCAATGCCGCTCCATCCCCTATCGCACCATCATGGCTCTCATTCTCTCTCTCAGTCGCACCCCCGCTCTCTCATCTCTTCTCATATCTTCTATGCTCGTCGATTCTGCCCCACCCTTCTGCTGCCTCATCACTACCCCACTTCTCTCTCAGTAAATGATGCTCCCGATCGCACCCCCAACACTCCTACCAGTAACATCATCTCCCGTGCCATCATTATTTTATTATTATTTTTCTTCTTCCTTTCTATTTTCATGTCTTTTTCGCGTCCATAGGCACCGTCCTACCATGGCTCTCCTTTTCTCTCGATAAATGCAAATCTCAATCGCACCTCCATCCTCTCTCTTTTTCTCGTACCTTCTCCGCACCTGCGATGCCGTCCCGCCACTGCTCTCCTTCTCTCTTGATAAATGATGATCTCGATCACACCATCCGATGCCCCTGTTGGTACCACCACCTCCGACGCTACCACTGTCCCTCATTTCTCCTCTCTTGCCTCCTACTCGGCCTCTTTCCTAACGCCACCAATATCTCTCATCCTAGCCATCCCCTTTCGCTTGGCCCCTCAAGGAAGGGATGGGATTCATAGAGTATTGTTAATAATATTTTTATGCCACCTCACCATAGCTCTTTTTCACTCTTAGTAAATATTGATCCCGATCGCACTCCTGTCATCTCTCTTCTTCTCATATATTCTCCCCACCCCTCTTGCCGCCCCATTACTCTTCTCTTTCAGTAAATATCGATCCTAATCGCACCCCCAGCACCCCTATCAGTACCACCATCTCCGATGCCACCATTAAAGAAAAAAAGAGAAACTTTTTTTTTCTTTGTTTTCTTCATCCATGAATTATTTTTTCTTCCTTAATTTTCGATCAGCATTCATCTTTTCCTTAGGTTTCCTTGCCTTGCTCGAATACTTAGAAATACCACTCATTCTCAATTCTTTTGCATTATCATCCAAAAAACTTAACTTGAATACTAAAAAAACAAATCAATAAAAAAAAGTTAAAAAAAAATTATTTAAGAAAAGGTGCTATCAAACTCACATTTCTTTTATAGGACGGAAAGGGCTCGATTCTACCGTGCCCACCCCCTCTTGCTTGCTCCATGGTGCCCTCGCATTAGCATCCCTCCAACCGAGGAAGATAGAAATTCGAAAGGGACGGGGCATAGGGGGAATGAAAAATGACATACTTCATCATTAGTATCCTTAGTAAAACTTTCGAAGGCTATTAAATGCAGAAGATTTGGCTTTCAAATCGAACTATAAGTACCATGCTTTGTTTGCCGAATAATTTATTATGGTTTGATCTGATTTGATCCGAATGGATCAATTCAGATCTCGAAACATATTATTTTTAAAAAAATAATAAAAATATTATTTTTTAAAAAAAATAGTATATTAAATTAGTATGTTATTATTTTTAAAATTAAAAAAAAAGATATGTTATCTTTTTAAAATAATAATAAATTAATATTTTTTAAAAATTTTATTATTATTATTTATAATATTTTATTTTTTAAAAAATAATATTTTTAAAAAAAATTTATCCCTCACCTACTTTTATTTTTAGAATATTAACTTATTCTATTCTTTTAATAATACTTTATTATTATTTAAAAATAATATTTTAAATTATTATTAATAATAAAATAATAATATTTTTTTTTACTCTTCCTTCCTTTCCTTCTCTTCCTCCGCCTCCCCCACCTCCCATCCTTTACATGAGGCCTAAGTTACGGCTGTCTGCGTTGCCCCCACCACGGCATCATCCTACCGCCATCCGTGCTGCACCCACCATCCGCACGATCACCAAACATCCTCCCCTCTTCTTCTTCAACATCGGCACCACCAACCTCTCTTCCATCCGCTCCCTTAATCATTCGATGGCTGTGGGAGAAGCGAGCGGTAGCGTGGCTTGGCAACCGTGGAAGAAGTGGGCTGATGGGAGGTGGGTGAGCGTAGCATGAAGCTTGGAGCCATGTGTGTCCGATAGTCGTGAGAGAAGCGGGTGGTGAGGGCATGGGAGAAGTGGGCGACAAAGACAAAGGGATGGGAGCATGGCGTACGGAGGTGGCTTATGAACGAAGCAAGTAGGCAAAGGAGGGAGAGAGCGGCTCCAACTTTGGCTTCTCTGAGTGGATCCATAGCCCACCTCTCTCAATCGTCGATCTCTGGCCTGTGCCGTCGCCCCTTTATTTGAAGGTAGCCGTGGGAATGAATTCGACACCTACTCCCATGAGTTTTGCGAGGGAGATAAGTGCGAGATTTCGGGTTTGAAATCTAGCTTCAACTTTGGCTTCTCCGAGTGGATCTACGATCTACCTCCCTCGACCATGGATCTCTAGCTCGTGCCACCACCTCCTTCTCTAACGATGTTTGCGAGGAAGAATCTGATGTCTACTCCTACACATTTTGCAGGAAAAATAAGCATGAGATTTCGAAAGCTTTCGTATGTCTCTATTATCGGCCCTCCTCCTCCTATTCAAATCTCTCGTTACGTTTCACCATCCATGCAGCGTAACAAAACTTATTTAAGAATAATACTTATCTATAAAATATTATTATTATATATATATAATATAATAATAAAAAAATATCATAATAATATTATAGTGCATAGGAATACGCATCAATATATAATATATATATATATATATATATATATATATATATATATATATATATATATATATATATATATATATATATATATATATATGTGTGTGTGTGATCATTCTTGTGACGTCCGAAGCACGTGACAATGTCATGCACGTGCAAGGACAATGTGCGACGCATAATAAATAACTTCTGCTTGCACACGAGCACGATCTCTAATCAAAACCCACCACACAGAATGGTTTACATCCATCACACAACACGATCTATGATCCTTACAATGCAAGAAGCACCGTGCAAACATCATGCTCGCGGATAACACTTTGTGCGAGTGAACTTGTTTTGCACTTATTTTTAATCCATGCTTGGTTCTCGTTTGGTTTATCATGCTGAGTGACATGATACGAAGAATGATGATGCTGACATTCCACCATTTTTTGATCACCCGACCAGGTGAATTCAAGAATGTGATACAAGTACGGTAAAGAATAATTTACAACATATTCCAAATATATTGCTAAACCTTTTACTAAAATGGTATCATATTTAAAAAAAGAAATAGGGGTTGTGCTGTGGTGCGCTTTTTATTATTAAGAAGAAAAATCCTAATCATCTATTAGTAAGAATGGTTAGATTAATTTTCCTTTAGGAGGTTAAGAAATTGATTGCCATCTTCTTTTTTTTTTTTGAAAAATTATCTCATGCTCACCGCTACATATCACCCGCTACCTGCTACATACTTCTCCTCTTGCTTGCCTCTTCTATCCTCAACCTATCTCTTCTCTTTCTTTTTCTCCTCCATCTTTAACCCATCCTTCCTCCTCCTCTCTCCTCCATCTTCAAGTCGTCCCTCCTTTTCTTTTTCCTCCGGCCTCCTTGGTACTTCTCTTTCTATGAGTTTCATAGTAGGAGCCTAATAATGTGATTGAGAAAGAGAAGGCTGTTGTTCAAGGAGAGATCTTGAATTTCAATAAAATTATGCTTATTTACTATTCATTTTTTTATGAAAATAAATTTGGTTTTCATGAAAAATACTATACCAGCTACACTACACGTACATGACTGGCTATTGATAGATACCGATAGATTAATCTTGACCATTTATATTGAATCAAACAGCCAAAACTTTGACTTAGTAAAAAATCATTTTACTTTTTTAGGCATCATAAAAGATCTAAAAAATAACTATAAAGTTCAATTGGTGTGACGAAGAATAGAACTTACCACGTTCCAACATAAAGCTCCATGCTACATGGTCTAACGTGGAGCATGTCAGCAGCATTAACTTCCCACTTCACGGTTGGAAGAGGATTTTGTGGCCATTGTAAATGAATAATGACTATTGACAAATGATTAATGTGTAAGATACATTGGTTATTAATATATAAGTTTTGATAAATTATTTCAATATATCAAAGTCATGTATATACATCGACAAGGTAATCAAATGGTACATTGGCTAATAAGTCATCAAGCTTCTCTACAGAGTGATTAGCATGGAGTTCGTGAGTTTTTGAGTCCCTTATCATTTAATCTTGGTGCTGGTATTTTTATTTGTATTGTCTTATGGTTTTTGTCTCTGTCTCAACTAAAAAGAAAAAGGAGGAGATATTTTTGGGTAGGCTGAATACTATCATATTCTATAACTAAAGTGATAAGCATTCAGCATTAAAAGTAAGAACGCAAATTTTAGCATCAATCATTACATATTTTATTACGGCATCGCAACCAAGCTTATTCTATTTTACACAAATTTATTGTAGGTATTACCATGAGTTCATAATAATATCAATGGTAGTAATTTAAAGCCATCACTAACCTAGTTTAACTTTATTTACCAAGGAATGACCGTCATTTTACATTCAATTTTTATATAATTAGTTTTTTTGATACATTATATTGTCAGCATTTTATATATAACTAACTTATAATTTCATACGATGCACAAGATGTAATTTTTTTAAAATATTTTATTTTATTTTATTTATCTATTTTATATATATTTTAAAAATAATTAAATTAATAAAAAATATATTTTGTGTATTGATTATAAATTATTAGATAGATTTTATGATAATCGGTGTCAATTTTTTTGAATATAAGAGGCAATTGAAAGTTTATAATTAATCAATATCATCTAAAAAATTAGTTTATAATTAATCTTAGTATATATTATTACCATATAGGATAACTATCTCTCATTGTTTAGCTAGCAGATACCAAATCTCAATGAGTCATCAATAGAAAAACAAAAAAAAAAAAGTGGAACCACAATATATATATATATTTTTTTCATGATAAAATTAAAGCAACATATATTAGTCTTAAGTCAGCTATAACTTGAGACCCCACCAGCCTCAAAAGCTCATCTCAATGACTCAACCTCGTCCGATCAAGAGGGCATACTATACATTTTTCGATACGACTGAACTCTAAAGAGCTGTCTTTTCTCGAGCATTTAATCGAGTAGATGCTGTACATCGGTGGCCCTATCATACTTCATAGAGATCTCACCATCTTTGACATCGACCCTCTCCTTTCTCAGTTCAGCGGCACCGCTACAACCACCATCACCCATCACTGAAATTGACTCATCGATTGCCGGCATTGCCATCCCATTAAATGGCCCGACTCCACCTTTCGAGCCGTTTGGTGGGATGAGATCATGAAAATGATGGGGAGGAAGAAGATACCAGTGGCATTGGAGTAGGAGTTGGTGCCGGAGTTTAAAATGCCCATGCAAGGTTGCAGATGAGGAGACCGAGAGGCGCTGCCTAGTGAAGATCCTTTCCCTGCCAATTCTGTACTAAGATATACTGATTTAATTTATTGTATTAATTAAAGTTTATTTACGTCAATTTGTCTAGATAATCAATCAATATAAGTTTGGTTTGACAGGATCACTTACGGTGCTTACATGTGCAATACATTGAGTTACATGATAGATGCTTTTATCCTTTCTCCTAGTTTTTCCTGAAATTGAAATATTAAACTTCTGAGCTTGACGGCTTGGGAGAGAAATATGTTGAAGAATGCTATCTGCCAGTTTATGAAATCCATGAGCAGGGATGCAAATGAAAATTTTTTCAGATCTTTTCAGGTATATGATAAAAGCAAAGAGTCTGGTTGTTTTTATCTTTCAGTCACAATGTTATTCACAGCAAGCCAAATTCAATGTACAGGTTTAACTGCCAGGGAAGTGATTGTTGTTTTCATGCATGTTTAGGTGTCAAAAATTTTTATCATTTATCTGTTTTCCAACGAAGTTGTTTGTTTGCTGTGAATTCAGAAATGTGCCTCGAAGTGGGTTGATGCGAACTGTTCAATGATGATATAATAGAATCGGATGTAGCAAGGAATTATGGAACATGTTTTCTTCTCTACTTCTTTTCTGCCCAATATTTTCTTTGTTAATTTTTAGTTCAAGACCAGCGCCTAAGTTGTGATCATATCACCAATTCTGTGATGGAACATAACAGGAAGAACAGGACAGTCTGCATCTGACTTTTGATAGTTGTAGTGAATTAATGAGGTGACGTTGAAGTTGGCTAACCTTTCTGATAATAATGGTTCATCTTTTAGTTGGATGGGTTGGTAGATCCTTGTTTTTCTGTCGTTTTGTAATTCTTGGCAGTGTTGTGGTTTTTTTCTCTCTCACCAATGTTGTGAATATTATTGCAGATTCGCGTGTGTAATTCGCTATTCACGCAAAATGGTTTGGTGTTGATTTCAACCGTGTTGATGTGCCGCATGGAGTAAGAAAAGTTGGTTTTTTGGTCATTATTTGGACTAAACAGAATTTGGAAAGAAACATTATGAGATACTCGTGGACAACTTTAGCTTGTTCCGTGATGTTTTTTTCTTCTCAATCCAGAATGTAATGCCACGCCAAATCCCAGTTCTGTCGTATCCGTGTGTAAATTTCTCCTGCGTTTGGATGTTGGACTCCGGTGGCTAATTTGTACTCCATTCCCATTCTGGTCCTCTTTGGACAAAATTCTACGGACATGACATTTTTAAACCAAACTACCCCACAACCACGCCTAATAAAATAAAATAAACTGTGGAAATGTACGGCCAAACAATATGTGAAAATCGTTGAGGGAAGAGTCGAGGGCCCGAAACTGCTCAGTGGGCTGGCAGGGAGCTCGCGGGTGGGACTGAGGATGAGGGCGAAGAATAAGGATCCTCGGCTAGGCGGTGGAGGATGGAGAGGGCGAAGGGGGCGGTCTTCCCGCTGCCAATTTGGGCGATATCGAGGACGTCGCCGCCAACGAAGATGTGAGGAATGCAGCGATGCTGGACGGGGGCGGGCCACCGCATGCCCAGCTCGCGGCAGGTGCCGACGGCCCACTGGGAGAGGCCCAGGTCAGAAAAGGAGATGGAGCCAGCGTCGGCATCGGGATCGCTGCGGTCGGTGTCGCGTCGATGAAGGCAGGGTTCGAGGGTTGGGTGGGATGGGGAAGCGTCTTATAAGAAGGTTTGGGTTTGGTGGAGAAGAGGCGGAAGAGTTTCTCCACGGAAGGCCGCGACTCCGAGTCCTCCATTAGCGGAAGGGTTTCGTCGAGGATGTTCAACTGGTACGCGTATGACGAGGGCTCCATCTCCAAGTGGAATACGAGGATGATGATGAGTACTGGTGCGTGTATACGATATACATAAGGATGGAGAGGCTCCAAGTGGAATACGAGGATGATGATGAGTACTGGTGCGTGTATACGATACATAAGGATGGAGAGGCTTGGAGCGGCCGAATAGCGAAGTTTGGGCAACGATCACAGCGGAATTTTTTTTTTTTTTTTCTTTTAAAAATTTATATATTAAATAGAGATAAAAATCTTTATTTTAATATATATATAGATTGATTCCTTTTGATATCATTTTTTTGGTAATATTGTGTAGAACTATGATTGTATATAACTATATCTATGTACAATATATAAATATATAATGTACAGCTCCAAGGTATAACTAAATCAAGACATGTCAAAACATTATTACCGCGTTGCCCGGCCCAGTTATCGGCGAGCATCGAGAGGCGCCCCAGCCGCTCGGGAGGTGGAGCCGGTATACCGGAAACGTATCGTTGAGAGTTGAATTCCGAAGTCTTCATCGTTTGATCCCTATCTCCCCGACTTGAACTCGAGGATCCCTCGGGCTTAGGGGAGGATTCAAGAAACCCTCGGCCTCGGATCGCATGGCATCCGATCCTCCTCTCCACCAGGCTCTCGTCCCTCTCCCAACGTCTCCAGCTACTCGAGTTTTCCTCTAATTCGCCCATACGACCGTCAATGCAACGATTCCATCACTTCTCGATCTTTGATGGCATCTCGCTCGTGGATTTCATTGCTTCTTGAAGTTTTATTTTTCTTGTCTTGGGGTTTGCGTGTTGATTCATGGACCTTTCAGTCGTTTATCGGAGGTTTTGATGGGGTTCTGTGATCATTAATGCAATCATTTGATTTCTCTCGCTTGGATCGCTTTGATGCCCTTCTCTTGTGGGTTCTTGCCTATTTTTGGGTTTTGCATCTGACTTAGATTTCCTGGCTGTTTCTTTGAGGTTGGGCGAAGGTTTCATCGCTCACCTGTTTTTATGAAGCTTGTGCATCTGGGTCTTATTGTGATTCTCGATTTATGGCTGCTGGCTATGTCCTCATGCGGAAATTTGGTATTTCTTATGATTTTAATGCCACATTATTGGTTGTTTTTGCTTCTCAGTCGTCGTTGAAGATACCAAAAGGTAGATCACACCAGTGGGTTTTTGGACTAAAGAAAGCACTCGTTCCCATTTAGAAAGAATTACTTCTTTGTTTTGGATCTCCTGCGCCATGTGTTTTTCTATCTTTATCGGCCTTTTGCTTGTGAATTTTGTTGTTTGTCAAGGTTCTTGTTTCCTCTGGGTTCCTATAATGGTTCTTATGTTTTGGCTTAATTACAAAAAAAAATCTTGAACTTTTTGGAGGTTTCATTTTTTATCGTGAAACTTGATTGCCACTGAACTTTTAAAATGTTGTAAATTCTATCCTCACTACTACTTCCATCTAAAGACCATGACAAAAATGGTCATGCGCCACTGCATGACACACAGTGGAAGCTGATGTGGAATCCTAAACTCCTTCTTCCTTTTCCTCCTCTTCTAGTTAGGATTTAAACTCCTTTCCCATTTTTCTCTTCTCCCTTTTCCTCCTCTTCTAGTTAGGGTTTAAACTCCTCCTTTCCCATTTTTCTCTTCTTCTAGCTAAGGTTTAAACTCTTTCTTCCCCCTTTTGCTCCTCTTCTAGCTAGGGTTTTTACTTCTCATTTTTCTTCATTTCCCTCCACCACTACCTTCTCCAAAACCCCCACCAATTATACCTCCTCTTCTAGGTGGTTAGGGGGGAGTCAAGCATATGGGCTTATAATGGTTGAAGGAATTTTATAACTTCGATAGGCTATTGTGTAAAAGAGATTTGCCTTTCGTAGCATATGCTTCATGAAAATGGCTTGTTTCTCAAAGGTCAAGAGGGGGCGGCAGCGACGGATTTGGTGGTGGTAGCGGAGGCGGTCTTAGTGGTGGTGGTGGTCATGGTGGAGGCTTTGGAGTTGGGGATGGTAGAGGTGGAGATACCAATAGTGGTGTAGGAGGTAGTGGGGTTGTAGCGAAGGTGATGGTAAAGAGGAAAGGATGTAGTGGGAAGTAGAAACCCAAGCTAGAAGGAGGAAGGGAGGAAGAAAGAGTTCAAAAAGATTCCACATCAGCTTCTACCACATGTCACGTGATAGCACATGACCATTTCCATCATGGGCATTAGATGGAAATGGCAGCTGGAGAGAAATTATAATATTCTAAAAGTTTGATGATCTGATTGCATTGAATTGAAGTTTAGGATAAAAATGAAAATTCCTAAAATGTTCAAGGTTTTTAAAGTAATTAAGCTTATGTTTTTAGTGCCATATTACTTGTCAATCTTGCCTTTCTATGTATACTGGAATGGCTGCAAGGCAGTTATGCTGTGTTTTTCTAATTATTATTTTTAATAAACAAACAATTTAATTTATAGAGAAAATTCAAACTTTATTGAATTGTTATTTTTCTTGGTCTTATCAAATATTACATCAGTGAGATTAACTACTCAATATTTTAGAATTAGATCATAGATCGAAAAGAGTAAAATGGCATTTTTTAGAAGATTGTGATATTGAGCTTATTTCCATGTTAAAAACAACTACCAATTACGTATAATTCCCTCTTTTTTTTGGTAAACACCAATTATTTTTAGCTGGCTTCTTTGCTGACAATGTACAATCATGCAAAAACAGACCCATGTGCTCTGACTTAACCATGGAGATGTTGACATACTGGAATTAGTTGATGGCTGCTTTGCTTGAACATAAAGCTTATAATGACAGTCACATGACCAAGATCTCGCATGTCCATGCTCTCTTTGATTTCAAAGTTATGGCTTTTTCATTTCTTTTTTTGCTTGCAATGTCTCTTTATGCTGGTAAATTTGTTAAAAGCAAAACTCAACTACTGTTTATGATGCTTAAACAAGAAATCATACTTTTAAACGTCTCACCCCTTCTTGAGAAATATCAAGATAAAAAATTGTTTATGTGATGCAATTTAATTATGTTGAGAGAAATCAGCAGGATGCCATTATTTAGAAATCACTTGTGATTGTCGAATTCAATGGTGAAGGATACAACTATGTTGTCACAAATATGGAGATATCAATGTCATTGTCATATGGAATGGATGATCTTCCTAACCATCTCTTTTAAGATTTTGAAGTGATCACTAAACTTACTAGAAGGAAGTTATTTTTGCAGTTCTTACTACAATCAGATGCATGAAGTGGTCCCATTTATATATATTATTGGTGCTTGTGGTTCACATATTATTGAAATGTCATGGCTTGCATATTATTGAAATGCTAGACTAATGTTTTAGTCCCATGACCGCTATGACTTGTCTGCAATTCATTTTCTTCTGAATGTACCTATGTTTATTTCCTTTTCATTTTTCTTAATTTTTTTGTGTCCAGGTGTAGTTATATGGTTTTGTTGACTTATGCTGTGGCTATTAAATACATGCTTCCTCACTTTAGCACTGACTCCTTGACATTTTCTTTATATCATGCAGGTGGCTCCCTTTCAGATAATAATGTGTTACTTTAGTCCCTGGATATATATTTTCTTTTTCTTGATAAGCATTTATGAGCATTTGAAGTTCTTTTTTTTAAGAAATACTAGGGAATATTTACATGCAAATGCATGTTTAGAATGTAACTATTCCAACCTAAATTTGTAACTGTTCATAAATTAAAATAATTTTAAACCTATGTTAGTAAATTGGTTTGAGGCATCGCTTTACTATGTCTGTACAAAAACCATAGACTTCATAATTTTGACACAATCTTCATGTCTTCATAAAATAATCTCAACTTTGGTTCTAATGAAAAATGAAACAAAATTGTAGCAAATATGCACATCGCCTCACACTATATCATCCTTAAGACATATTTCTTTCCTATAATCAACTCCCATAAAAAAAATCATAAGAATAAGCCCTTTTGAGTCAAAATTCTTCAGACACCATGGATGATAGTTGGTTTGGCAGGTAGATTGGATGTAAGCCACCAGGTCATCTTTGTGCAAATAAGTTCAGATTAAGGGGGGAGTCCTTGCCAAATCGGGGTTAAATAACTAAGCAGTCTAAATAGACGAAAAGAAGACATTAAATTTTAATAGGAAGCTAGCAAATAGAGGAGAGGACTCTGAGTAGTGTAGGCATTGTACGCTGCATCCATTGTACCCTTTATCCATTAGAAAGTTTCTTCAAGAACAACTAATACGCAAAGAATTAAAGTCATGTAGCTCTATATTTTTTCCCTCCTCCTTACTAAGCATAGCTATAACAACGGAAAGAATCCAGAGTTAAATCTGTACTTTCCATAAGTGTCACTTTAAGTTGCTTGAATCGTTGATTAGGAATTGCAACTTGAAAGTCATCATAGAGCATGATGGTGATTGTAAAAAAAATTCAGTCCACAATTTGTATTGGTCCTCATGGATGTTAGATAACCTTTGTCCCATTCTTTGTTGTACGTGCAGGATGAGATGATGGATTGTTATTTTTATTTTTTTATTTGATAGTTTTTTATATCCAGTAGATTATACAACATCGTGTGTGGACATCTCAAATCCATAACTGATATTGCAGATTTTCTATCTGCCAACTAGCCTTCTAGGTTTAGTGTGGGCTTGTCTTGTCTGAAGTTACATTTGTTGGGATGTTGGCCAATCATAAACATTTGTCAAGCTTGCGGTTCATATCTTGAAATAGGCCAAGCCCATATGGATGGAATAAGGCTTGCTGGTTAAGGTAATATGACATACAACTAATTCATAAACTACTTTAGCATATTATAGCTATCTAATCAAAGTACAAATATGATACTTTGTTTATATTGCTGATTGTTTGCTAGTTCCTTTTGCCCTCCATGTTTTGTCATTTATGCTTTTTGTTGATTACTTCAATATAGATATTTAAAGAACGATGTCGAAGATTGGATCAAATCTTTTTCTTCGTGGTATTCTTATTTCAATGTCCATATGGCATGATTTTTACTTCTTCACATAGGAAAACCCACCTTGAAAAGGAAGAAGTGCATGTTCCTCCAAGGCAGGTTAGCCCAACATGCTGATTATTATGTGAAGCTACAAGAAATATTGTACCCAATTGGATCATTAATGTTGATGTGACTTCTGGGGAAATAAAAAGCCATTGTACTCCATCTGTGATATTTATTTTGGTTACCATGTTTAGGGAGCAATTGGAAGATTTAAAAGTTAATTTGTTTGACAACAAATTATAGTCAAAACCATATTAACAATACATGTATAAGATTCATCATGAATAGATGATTTATTTTTAGTTATTCATGTGCAAGGTTTTACGTCCCCACGGGATAGGGGGCGTCCTAGCCGTCTCATCCTATTCCTGTGAGAAAACGGGATCGAGATAGGTTGGGACTTTGAAACCCATCCATGTAGAAAAAGAAAAAAGAGTAAAGAAAGAACAGAAGATGGAAAAAGGAAAAAGTGAAAGGAAAGAAGAAGAAGAAAAATGAAAGAAAGAAAGAAAGGGAGAAGAAAAAGAAAGGAAGGAAAGAAGGAAGAAAGGAAAAAGAAAAAAAGGGATGACGAAAACAAAGAAAAAAGAGGAAAGAAAGAAGGTAGAAGAAAAGAAAAAAAGAAAGAAAAGCGAAAAGAAGAGGAGAGAGATGGAGGATACCTATCGAGATGCATGATCGGGATGACTGTCTGGATGGGATGGGATAGCAGGGCATCCCGGAGATATCGAAACACCTCCGTCCTACGGGATTTAAAATCTTGTTCATGTATGTGAAAAGAAATTCACTTTCATGGCCATACCACTAATAGAAAGCTATCAATAACATTTCAACTTGTATGAGCATTGACGGTGGTGATGAAGATAGCTTTTGGCATTGTTATCAGTATCAACATTAATTGAGCCAATACCTACAGTGACACTTCTGTGCATAAATAAATAAATAAATATTTTTATAATAGCACCAATATTGACCTCTTGGTAAGAGCACTTCTCATAACATTCCAAAAGTGTTTTGTTAAAGGTTTTAACAAACACATAATCAGCTCACATGGTGGTCAATTGTTAAATGATAATAATCGTCTGCAAGTCTAAATTTTTGTTGTTTAATAGCGGGAAAGAAAAACAGGTATTCCTTTTGATGTTTTTCCTAGTGAAAATGAATGACTCAGGTTAAATCACGCGAATGCCTTTGCACAGTTTGCTGTTAGCTTAAGTTACTAAATGAAATTGGCCTTGCATCAAACAAGTAATAATTTCTTGAGTAACATATATGTGAGCTGATGTTTTCAACTGTTCTTTTTCAGGACCCCGCATTTTGGACATACCGACCCACAGTCTGAAATAAACGTCTGTGCTGCTGCTGAAGATGTATGCTTTCTCCTCTATATCTATCACAAAATGATGGAGAAATTCAACAAAAGTCCCTATGGCATCTTGCAGTCTGTGGCTCATTGTACTGGAGGCGTTTCTGCATCAATTCTAATGACTTTGCTGATTGGCCTCCTCTTCCCACTCTTCCAGGTTTTTATTCTAAAAAGAAGCATGGTAGTTTCAGTGCTAATTAAAATCATGCCTATCTGAACATATCAAGTTTCCATCATTGATTTTATGATTGCTTTACAAGCTAAAGACAGTCATCCCCCCAAAAATCAATTATTCAGTTTGTTTGCATGATAATTATTTTATCATTTTCTTAGCTTGCTCAAGTTCTGGTCATATAATTAGCCCACTTTGCCATAGAGAGGGATTTAAAAAAAAATGCTAGTATCATTGTGCTGTCTGCTAGACCAGCACTTTCTGCGTGGTTATGCAACTTTGGTGGCATGTAGTTACCCAACATTGTTATAATAATATGCATGCATGAAGAGATCTGCTCTGCTTTATAGCGGGTTTAAGTTTTCCACCAAGAGAGGATGGATGACATGTAAACTGAAGCCACACAAAAAGCAAGACAAGATGGGATCTGAAAATGCCTGCACTGACATAGAAATAAGTACTTGATGGGAATGAATTGCAAAGTCTTCATGAAGTCAATGCTGTAAAGGGGGCTCAAATGACCTCTCTATGCTCAACCTTGTCCAGTGTCCAAGCTAGCTTAAAAGTCAAAAAAGGATATTAGTAGTTTGAGCTGGTAAAAATTTAGTTACCAATACCATGAGGAGGCATATATTTATACAAAAATTATGGATGCAAAAAATGAATTAAAAGATAACAAGCATGTGATACTGCAACTATGAGTATTTTGATGCTTAAGTGGTGGCAGAATTTTTTTACTGGATTAAATCTGACATTGTCTCTGACAAATTAAAGGTGCTGGGAAGCTACCTGAAATCCTATTTAGATGAGGAGTTGTGTTGAATTTTGTTGTTTCATTTAGATATTCAATTGATTTTGTTAGTCCTTGGATTGTATTCAGAGTGGTTGCATGTCCTTTTATATGGCTTTGCTTTTTGATTTTTTGTAAGTTAAGCCAGGTCTATGTTTTCTTTGATCATGGAAACGTCTAGCACTGAACGTGGGGTTAGGATAAGATTGTCCATAGAAGAGTCTATTTTCTCGTATGAGCTTTATTATGTGTAAAGACTTAATATTTTTTTCTTCCAGTGTTTTTCGTTCTGTTCTTGAAGAAGGTATTGGTGAGAGGCATCTGATCTATCAGTTTTGTGATGCCTTTTCAATTTGTCATTGAAAGTTATCAAGTGGTTAACTTCTATCTACATTGATGTTAGGTTCATCTTCAAGTGTCTCCTCCTAGCTTGTTTTATTTATTTTATATTTTCAGATTCCTGGTTCTCAAATGTACATCAAAGTAGGGAGGTTGAACGAAAATAACAGAGATATTCTTATCATTATTAATTCAAAAACCATTCAAGGGGTTGGGACTTCAACAACTACTATTCAAATTTAATTGCTGGAAATATAAAATTCAGTAAGTTAACTGTTTGATAGGGAAATATGAGGGAAATCTGAACCTGATCAGCCATTCTTAATTGGTATCAAAGTTAATTGAGTAGGTAAACTGGTTTAGGAATATCTGAACCATAATTCAATGTCAGATGCAAATGTTGTTTTATCATGAAATTCCAAACCAAGTGTTTTCTAAGAGAAGAAAAAGGAAACAAGTAGATTTAAACCGTTTTATAATTTGTATATATGGGTCTGTCCTTTAAGCTTTGCTTTCCCAATCCTACCCATGTTTACCAATATGCTTATCCGTGATAGAAGCAATTAAGGTTTCAATGTCTTTTTCTTGAATGCTTAAATTTAGGATTAGTGATGCAGGTGTCATCCTTTGCTGTTTCCTTGTTTCACGCATCTTTTTCCTCTTTCCCATCAAAACGTGGCCAGGCTGTGTCAATTAGATTATCATGTATACTGATCATGTTTAAGTAGGTACTTGAACATTTAGGCAGGCACTAGTGGCGACTCTGTTAACTAACTGTATATAGATAGTTAAACGCTTAAAGGCTTTTGGCGATGTTTTTATTATGGAAAAGTGTTTGTGATAAAATCTTCTCTTCCATGCATGGTAATGCCATGTAAATTTAATATCATGTGTTACCATTTAAATGTAATTTTTATTTCTGTCAGACAATTTGTATATTGAAGGTCCATTTGTACATGCACTAATTGAAAGGTAAGATTGTCTCTCATATCTATAGCTCTGAGGTGTTCTTCACTGGGCGTAAAGAAATAACTACACCCTGTTAACCAAGTCTCTTATGGCTGCCCCATGTTCAGAAAGCCTTTCATTGGCAATTACATGAACTTCTAGCTTTCTTTGGATGAGTAAATTCCTAGATGCAACTGTCTTAACCTTCAATTCTGTGTACAGCAAATTTATGGAATGTAAATATTTCAATCAATTGAATATATGTTAAGGAAATCCACTTCAAACTTCATGGTGGCCAAAGAGATAGTAGCAGAGATTCCAACTGTCTCATGTTCATCTTAATCCTGACTCCTGTTAGTGAAAATATTTTTCTTTTTATTTTTTTATAAATTTATATACTGCAGAAATTTAGTGTTATTTTAGCACTTATTTCGGTTTTATATCACTAGGAAGATCTGAATCTTGTTGACTGAAAACATTCCTATAGTTGACATTTACAAGGGAGTTGGTATCAGAAACTAACTTGATTTAGTAATTAGTTAGGAATATGCCTGTATTGTACCTTGGATGCATCAATCTATGATGCTCATTGAATTATAAGGTACATATTAGTAAAAAAAATTAAAAGAAATATAAACCTGATTTTTATTTAGATCAATATAATGGCATGAATAACAAAGAAAACCCATTAATTACGTAAATCCTCACTTGGGAAGTTAATGATATTCTATATTTAAATGATAAAGTGGGATGCTCATATGTCAGATATGACCCCATACTGTATTAGTTGGAGTAAACTTTGAGATGCAAGACAATGCCATGAGATTAACTAAAGTTAATGTTTAGTTGATTTTGATGTCAGAAATCCAACATTTGTGTGAAAGGTTTTTATGATTATATCACAATAAACTGTGTAGTTTTATGATGTCCACTTTATGTGGCACCTTCTAGGGGTTAACAGGAGACATGAGTCAGAGCAAGCACAGGTTTAACCCAACAGCGGTTTGCATTGGGAAGTGTAGGGCCAAGAAACCTGTTCAGTAAAGAACAGGCCTAAGTCTAACCATCGAGGGAACTCACTAGCCATTTTCTATCGCAACGTATGATCTAGGTTGTTCAAGTGAAAGTAATAAGCAATTCAAGAATAACGAAAGTAAACAAGGACAATATTTCAAACATATCTGAGCAACTTACTGCACTAGGAGGATCCATCAATATTGAAGTAGCATAATTGTTTGAGCTTTTTCATATATTGAAGTGGCATGATCATTTGGCTTCTTTGATGTTATGACATCCAGATATCCTCACTGCTGAAGGTTGTGTTCCTCAAGAAGAGATACTTTCTGTGGCAATTGTTCCTCCTGAGAAAATGGGACAAGTTATTGAGACAAAAGGAGCTGCAATTCGATCAATGAAAGAACCTTGCAAGTAATCTGATTATGCATGTAATGTGTTTAAAGAACCATCTATATTACAGTACTAGTGTTACTATTTATGTTCTTTTATCCTTCCTGAGTTGGACGATTCATTCTGTTCTGTTTATTGCAGTGCAGAGACTTGTACTGGTGGTGCTAGGTGTCCAGCTGACAAGGTGAGCTTGGTTGCATTAGTATCTCAAAGAGACCATTTGGCTCTCTGGGGAGCACTAACCTAAATAACTGCAGACTATCATGACTTGCAAGAATGCTAGCTAGTCCCTGAGTCCCACATGCCAAAAACTGCAAAACATCACGAAAGCATTTTCTAACTCTGCCAACATGACTGCTTTGATGAACTTTTAATATCTCTTACAGCAGTCTGGAGTATTCCCTGTGACTATTATTTACGATATGAATTCCAAGTTTGTAACCTTTAACACTCTCTGAATACTGACAAAATGATGATAAACTTTTCTACCATAAATACCAAAGTTTCAATGTGATGACCATGTTATTAGTATGTATTAGTTCTACCAAGTGTTATAGTCCAAGTTCTTGTTAGTAGTTGATGCCAAATGCAAGACAGAAAACTCGTAGTTTGTGCTAGTTTATTTGAATTTTGGCACTTGGCATATGATCACCAGGAATCTATAACAAAGTTCAGGCAGGCATAGATCTATGATACGGACATATTTCTTTTCTTACATCATTGTCTGGTTCCCAAATCATGCAGGAGACCTATGAGGTAATATTGAACCTCAAGAATCATTTACCTGGAGACAAGTGTTTGGTAAAACTTTCCATACCGGTAATTTTCAATCTGCTAATCTCCTTGCGCATTCCTGCTTCTCCTTGTTCATCATACTGGTCTTTTTATTTTTCCAAGGATCCAATTAAAGGCTAACCTTTAGCCTCTTGCCTTTCATAGCCAGTGACAATGTTGCTTGTTTTAAAATCATGTTATTATAGGTACAATCATCTATTATATCATAGCCCATAAAAATTGCTGAGGATATGGTTAGTTTTTCAGCCTTCAGAATGTGCAGATGCTCATAGAAATTTCATTATTGCATTGCTGATGGCAAGAAATACCTTTAATAAGTACAGCAGAACCATTACAAGGTCATGTTTGAATTTTACTGATAAGAAGCTCTCTGATCTAGACAAATATGACTATGCATGTTATGCAATATTCAGGAAATGTTGCTTTATTGGACCTTTTCTCATGCTGGGCACATATAATGCAGTTAAAGAGGAAATAGAGTTTGTACAGGGTATGGTACCCCTGGTACTTCTTTGAAATGTGCTGATAAAACATATCATACAATTGGTCCTTTTACTCATATTAGGCACTTATGATGCAGACAATGAAATCTTTCCAAAGCTCACTACGATCTCCTGTGTTGAGAACATCCAATATAATTTCCCAACCTTCACGCTTACCCTTGGTAAGACTCATACCACATCCAATCAAATAATGTATCCAGGGAACACATAAAGATGTCCTTTGTCCAATTTCTTTATATTGTACATTATAGCTTTTATACAATCATTAATTATTTCTTGAAAAGTATTCCTATTGATTGCATGCCTGTGGGTTTCATTTGCAACCATGGATACAACTGGAGCAATGGACCACAAGCTGTTAGTTTTATCAGAAGACTGAACCTTATGGAATCTTTTAGTTTAGTCCATTGTATGTGTTTATCTTGTTGGTGCCTCACATGTAGGTTTTCATCATTGGGCCTGTGAAGGAGGTGATGAAAGCTGAAGCAATTTTTCATATCAGATGATAGACGTGTAGCGAGCCCACCCTCTGTGGAAGCTCTATATATCGTCTTTTACATGGTTAATGCAGCATGACATGCTGGTTCTCTTGCCTCCCTTGTATAAAATCTGTGTTTCCAGTCATCTTCCAGTATGCTGGTTGTGGGCTCTCATCTGTCATTGTTCCTTCCCTACTGTCTTATAGAGGGATGGCAGCTCCATCCAAAATCTAGTTCATGCTTTGTAACATGAAACTAGGTCATGGAAGATAGATGAAATGGAGGTATAACAAGGTATACCATTGTCGTTGATAATCTTTTGTAATCAATCAGTGGATAGATTGCCATGGTGGATGGTCTAGGAAGGAAAAAAAAAATTTTTTGGAGATAGAAAAAAAAATATAGCTTATAGATTAACAGCAATGTGTTCCAAGCTGGAGATTATTTTCTGTATCATTGTATCAAACTATATATGTACGGTGGATTACAAACCTAATTATCGGATGTTATGACTTTCAACCAAGAAGGATTAGTGAGTACCAAATGTTTGGTCTAGTTTAGGAGTGCAAATGAGTCGAGTTGCTTATGAGCTATTCGAGCTCAATTGGGATCTAAGCTTAACTCATCTTGGCTATTATTGAGCTTGAGTAGCTTGAATAGTTTTTCAAATAGAACTCAAGTATCAAGATATTCAACTCGAAGGCTCATGAGCCTATACGAGTTTATATATATATATATATATATATATATAAAAGCTTGATTGATGTTTGAGTCTAGTTGATCTTGAGTATTATCTTCTTTTTTCTTTTTTTTTTTATCAAGTCAAGCTTGAGTTCGAAATATTAAGGCTTGATCAATCTCAAGTCAAGTTTCAAGCTTAGGTATTTTGAATCGAGTTGAGTTTGAGCTTTTAGCTACTCGGCTCAACTCGATTGCACCCCTAGTCCAGTCAATTCTTCATGCTTGAGGCATGGCATCAGAGATTGATTAACATCTTGGAGGATGCATCTATTTAACCTTTAGGAGATGTTTGGGGTAATCCATTCAGGATCACGAGTTACGAGTGCTATGGGTAGAGGTGATAAGATCACCATGTTTGGTTGCACATTAACGATCCTATTTAGCAATTATCTTAGATCACCTTTACATCTCAAATTGCTGCTTAGTTCGGTGATGAGCAACTTGTTCTTGAGGATGGGTATTCAAGATCACCTCAACCCAGTGATTTTGGATTGAAGGAAAGGAGTCTCCATGCATTCTTTGTAATTGCCATCCTCTTTGACGATTAGGAAGAGCAGAGGAGAATTTGCAACTATCTCCTTTTTTGGTAGCGGAGAGACCAAGGAAGAGGAAAAGGAAGCATCGCCTCCTCCTTTCAAGTGGTATGCTTTGATCTATTAATACTAGATCTGAAATCGCTTTTTTGTTTTTTTTTGCTTGTTCCAAGGGTTTTTGGTCTTTTATTACTCAGATGAAAAGGATTTTATTTTGGAGGTTTTTGATCTGATTAAGTGCATATTTGGATAATTGGGCCCAAAATCCCATGGGATTTATGGGTTGGACTAGTGCAACTAGGAAAAATCAGCATGGGCTAGGCTTATATTCTCAAATACCTAGGAGTCTTTAGAGTGGGTTGGCCCGGATTCTATGAGGGGAAAAAAAAAAGGCCATGAGTCCCATAAGATTTTGGTCATCTAAACAGGCCCTAATAATCACATTTTTTATGAGGTATACTTATTTTGGGGAGTTTTTATTCCGGGTGCTTTTTATTTGATTTGAAGAGGAAGCACGATACAAAATCAGTAGTTCATAAAAATTTTATTCCGGATCGTGGGAGGGATCAATGTTATTGAGAAAATTGGTGACTGAAGGATTGTCAATACTGTGCATAAGATGACAAAAAAGAATAAGGTGCATGAATAGTGTCCTTATATAGTCTTGCTGATCTTGAGGTAGAGTCAATAGTTAATAGTGAAGTTTGGGTTAGTTTCATTTTCTACTGTAGTCATTGAACTCCCTCTTTGTCAACTTGCATCATTTTCTCTTTTGAGCATTACAAGTCTATTTTTTTTGTAGTTGTTCGCTTGTGATACATCTAGCACAATCATTGAATTGCTAAATTAATAGGACATATCTTTGAGGGAAATTATGGAACAAATTATTTGCTACCAATTCTTTTAGATACATCTAGCATGCAAATTTCACACAATGGTTGATCCATATTTATTAGGTTCTTGGGTACCGCTGGGTGTACCTAGCATTGCTCTTATTGTCTTATTTAATGCCATGGTGGTGTATTATGAGTCTGAATGGAAATTGGATAGTAACAATTTTTTTATTTATCCTAGCATATATCAAGGGTATTTATGCTATTCATTCATGAGAATTGAGAATACATAAAAATCCTCCTGTCATATATTAGGAGAAATTTTAGTATTATATGGTCAGTGATTTTGGATTTCAATGACATACTAAATAGGTTATTTATAGATACCTAGGGATTTTTAATCATTAAATCATGATATACCAAATATGATGATCTTAGATTATGGAAGATCAAATTATCTCTATATGAGGATCATCAATGATCTTAGGTCATTATGGTGATTTTGTTTGGGTCATCAAACATTCTCATGGATGCAAGGTCCACAGGCATGCAATTGCTCTGTTCTGCCTGCATCCGTCTGTGACGGTGTATTGAATGAGAATGGACCCAAATCGCCTCATTGATTAGACGCGTTTCAAATCTGAAGACCACATGTGATGCATCCCCATAGGGACCATCTTCTCAGTTCACTTTGTGGTCTGGTCGACCTCATAGCTGCGCTTGTTTTGAGCCATGATATAAGGCAAGGAAGGATTTATATTACAATTTATGCTTGTTATAAATATGTCCACCCAAGTTATTTTTGGGACAGGTAAGTTTGCTGTTCTCCTTTTATATTTTTTTGGTATGTCCTCATTTTTTTGTGTGTGTGTTTAAGGAATAATAATGAAGATGTGAATTAATCAGAGCATTGCTGTAAATTAGGCACGGTAGATGCTGGAGTATTTTGACTAACCTTTTTTGTTCCTTTGAAACAGTGGAATAACGTGTCTGTACGCCTGTGCTCGAGAGTGTGGGGCTTGAGGCATAGCTTCGTCAGGGCTGCATCATGTTGGTTGGCGGATCATAGATCATAATGTTGGGGATCGATTTGCAAGTGACGTAGATGGTGCTTCGAGGAGGTTGGCGGATCGAACTCAGGCCGGATGGGGATGTTCGTTGGGTCAAGACTACGCTGCCAATGAATGTGACAAAATGGTTCAGAGGGTTTGGAAGGAGGACGATGCATGAACATAGCATTCAATTGACCGGGTGAAAGCAACGGCAGCGTGTGATGGCGATGGGGATAAGGTGGTCCGTTGCACACAGAATTCTCTCTCTCTCTCCGGTCACACCGACACAATACCGTAAACAGAAGGGGAGAATGGATGATCGAGAACAGGAAAAAGGAGGACGGATGGAGATCAGACCATCGGGTGGTTACGGAGATGTCAATATTAATGGTGGCTGCTTTGTCATACTAACCAAAACCAGGAGGAAGGGGAAAGAACAAGCACTAGTGGATATTGCAATTTCAAGTGCAGATTTTAGAGAAAAGCACCTAAAATGACATGACATTAATGTTTGACCCCATTGTTCGGCGGCTTTGGCTTTTTGTAAGCTTTCTAGCGGATATGGATTCCGCTCATGTAAATTAGTATCTATCGGACTTATCTATATGCAGGAGTTGTGTTATAGCTCTTGGATTGTGTTAATTCTATAACAGATCTCTTCCTGCAATATAATGCTCTCTGTTTTCAAAAAAGACAAAAAAAAAGAAAAAAAAAAAAAGAAGGTATGACATTACTCATTACTTTGAATGCTACATGCATGTATCTTTTTGTAAAAGTTCTCTTTCTGCAAACCGCATTAAGCAAAACCAGCATCAATTCATCTTTTATTAAAAATAGTAAAAATAATATTTGCACAAGAAGATTTGCAATAAATTTGATTTTCCACGAACAAATTCCAGCTATGAAGTTATAGATGTGCCATTTTGATGGAACTGTGCTGCCATCATGTTCGTTGATTCCGTGGATTTTGACATTTGTATTTCTAGATGGCTTATGAATTTGATAATAGTATAAGGCAATGCTATTTTTCGGATGTGCTTGTTGCTTGTCAACTACTGGCCTATTTCTTACAAAGAAAAACTGCAGGCCTGTTAGAAATACATGTGAACTGATACTGTTGAACATCAGGTAGTTGGGAAGTCTGCATAAAACAATTCAAGTAGGTCCCCTTACCTTATCTCCCTCCTCGTCTCTCTACACAACGAATCATTATTGCAAGATAGATTTCCTCACATGACACAATTTGGACCAGATATATGTGCAGCTAGAGATACCGCAGCGCCCGAAGGACACGCAACCAAACTACTTCCCTAAGACGTAGAAGACAATCACATCATGCTACGAGGTAAACTGAAGCCCCATCTAACATTAATAGCATCACAAAAAAACAGAAAAAGAAAAAAAAAAAAAAAAGAAGAATATATATAGGGAAAAAAACAATGTATGCAAGCTAGCTAAAAGCTGGAAGATATAGTCATGCAGCTCTAGTTTTTGCACTTAGAATTTGTTTTTAAAAAAAAAGAAAATCTTTTTGATCTTTTCCAAAATATTGACCTTCATATTTTTTTTTAGAAAGAATTTTGGAATGAAGGAAATGAAACTTCCAAACGATGATCCTATTATAATAATAAATATATTTGTATCGCACCTTAGAATATAGACTAAGGTATGCCCCATAAAAGAACTGCATGTTGGATTGGTCTAACAGTTGGCATCACAAAAAAAATTGATCATTTTTTTTCATGAAAAATATAATCCCAACTTTATAAAAGAATACCCTATGCATTTAGTCTCCAATTTATCCTCTAGTGTTTGTAATATTCTTTTCATCTAAAATACTTCAAAATTGAATTTAAAAAATTAAAGCACTATGGCGGATGGTAAGGAGCATATCCGGATCTTCTTATTAGATTTTCTCATGATCATGGTCGGACTGATTTTAGATATCAAGATCGTATTAATGGCTTTATTTTCATATAAATTTTATTGATCAGTATTATTAATACTGCATGGTCCCAAATCCAACAATACGGCTTAGAACCCCCATGTGCGATCGAGCGGACAGCTCAGCCCTCCACCAATGGGGCGGCGCCAGTTCGTCAAACCCACGAGCTCAGATCGTGCGCTCTCCGAAATAGTGGCCGGTCCGGGACCAGCGACCCAAATGCGGGCCGATCCACCAATAAAAACTCCGGCTCTGATGTGACGTCAGCGGGGGAAGTCGCCAACTCAGACTCCGAGCAACAGAAATAACTCACCCATCTAAATCCGCAACCGCCGGGCGGGGCGGGAGGGGAAGGTAAGATCGGGGATCGAGATCCAATGATTGGACCTGCCCGGGTTCGGATGGGTGGTCCCAAGAATCCTGGTTGGATCCTTGGCAGCCCCGTAGGTGTTTATATAGATATATTATAGAAAAATAAGAATTTTTTTTTAAAAAAAAAAAATCTTCCTTCTATCTTTAAAAACATTGCTCTGTGAAATGAAGCTAGATAAGTGGGTTTTATGCATGTTTATTCCAGATCGTTCATGGACCCTCTCGGGCCTTAAACTTTTATGGTATAGCATTTCCGTGTCATAGTTCCCAGAGTAACAAAAATCTTTTGTTAGCGGTTGGGCTTCCTTCGTCCAATTCCTCGTATCAGCACTTGCGCGCTTAATCTGGATCATGGCAGAGTTGATGCTTGCATACTTTTCATGCCTTTCATGATGCCAGTGGAAACTAAACTACGATCATTTCGTTATGACGGTATGGACAAGAGGGTCGATTTGGTGGAAAGATAATGGAGCGGAGTTGCAAAAATTGACAACCAAGCCAAAAGAAGTAGGTCGAAGGACGCTTTATATACGGATCAAGTTGGCATGAGTTGACTCCCGTATGATTCAAATTACTTTGTCTTAGTATTGAAGAGAATGGGGGATTTACCCAAAAAAAGAAAAGAGAGAATGGGGAAGGCAAAGATTAGAGAGTAGGAATGGGGCTCTGAAAGAATAGCTAATTTGACTTCCATACGAGCAGTTGCCATTGCAGTCCATGATGGCGAGCTGTAATGATGGGATGAACATATATAGAAGCCGCAAACATCCGCACGCCACAAACTGCGTGCACTGCCTCTGTTTCTGATTCATTCCTCAAAATCTTTTAAAACTCTAATTCCATTTGTTTATTAATTTTTCAAAATTCCCGATAATCCAAGGAATATTCCTTTACCTTGGGAGAATATCAAGTTATTAAACAAATTGCGCACCTATTAGAACATATTCATGTTATTTTGCCATCCACTTTAACCGCTGCCACCAAATGTTTGTTACAAAATAGCTTGTCTGCTCCCCCCCCCCCCCCACCACTCTCATCTTTTTTTCTTTCAGCATATTCTTGCTGCTTTAGTGATTTTTTAATCCAAAGCCACTAAAGTTGTTATACTACTTTAACATGGTCCAACTCCCTCTTTCTATTATTTATTATCCCTTATTTATGTTCTGAAACATCCTCTTGTTGCTAGTCTTCGTTATTCTTCTAAAAATCATTACTTTATTATATATATACTATTTGGACAGTCTAGAAGATTACTAAGAGGGGAAAAACATAGTCCAGAAAAGCTTATTGGGTCCTCTCTCTCTCTCTCTAGTCTGTATCTGTTCATGAATACCTGTATAAATGTGGGAGACATCAACGTGTACCTGTATTTGATTCAAAATCATACACACTATTTCCATTTCTAACATTTTCCAATATATATTTCTAACATATTAATCTACTAGTAGGAATAGCAATACCATGAAGTTGTTAGAGAGAATCGAAGAGTTTGAATCCAGCTAGAAGAAGGCTTTGATAAACAAGTTAGAATCCAATTCAACCTAAAAGCTTAAGCTATCTTAGATCCAATCATTCATCTATTTTTCACTAACTATTCTATATAGGATTAAACCTTATACATGATTGGCGACACTCTCATTCATATGTAACACAATTTAACTCTCTCTCAAGTTCAATCTATTACTACTCTGCAATCAAGCTCCACAATCAATTACTCTTTTAAGTACACTACGTGTTATCGCTCCAGCTTTGCTCTTCAAGAGCTATATTTCACCTTATCCTTACGACAGTCCACTCTTCCAATAATCATGCTCGAGATCATACTCAAATTAACCTGGCACCTTGCTCCCATGTTACCACTCTTGGTATGAATTGCCAATTTTGCCCCTTCATGACTTGGAGAGTTTTCCCCCAACTGTTAATTTTTGGCCATGATACTATTTATAAAAGAGAATGATGGAGTTTGAATCTAACCAAGAGAACCTCTTGATATATGAGTCGGAACACAATTTAACCTAAAATTTTTAAGTCATTAAATTTTCGACCCAACAATCTGTATCAGTGTATCTACTTTCCACTAATTATGTCAGAGTGGTGCTCGACCTCTCACTGCCCTTTTCTCGCTGCAGCCTAGTGAATGTTGGCAGGGCGCATGAAATAAGCACAAGCAGCCAAAAGAGGTGCAGAACTTTTCCCGGCTTATTTTTTCTTTTTAATTCATTCTCCAGAAGTCTCATATGCTGCCCATCTCCTCCTTCAAATGGACGGGCCCCAAAAAACCTCCATCTTCTTTAAAAAATCCAGCACAACAAAACACTAGAATAAAAGAGTCCCATGTACAACTATAAGCAAGGACCCACTCTGCTTCGCTCCTCTTTATAGGCTGACAATTTAGGAACAGCCCATAGAGCTGCTGAAAGCATCACCTTCTCCATGGAGACTCAAAGGTAGAGAAGCACACATCTTTATATTATCTCCATCTTCGGCCTTTTCCTTCTTGTTCTCTGGTTAATTGTCTGTGTGGCCTTGTAGTTTTGGCGTGTACTATTGTGAAATCATGGACTTTTATTGCCTTATCTCTTATTCGTAAATTGTTGGACAAGTCTTCCTTTGCTAAAACTGACGTTAGCAAACACTTGCTTTGCTCCTCGTTGCAGTAAATGCATGCTGTCATCACTGATGAATGATATCTCTGCCACCTCGTATAAAAGGGCGACACCGCTAAAATTCAGCTACCGGTAGTTCTCCCTGAGCTTGTGAGACAGATTGGGAGATCAAAATCCCTTTGCCCAAAGACCATTTTTTAGCTTCAGTCTCGATCCGCACAAGGTATGAGTCGTGACAAGTAGATGGAATAATTTAATTTTGCTGTTTATTCTTTTTCCATCAGAATCTCATAAAGATTTTTCTTTTCAAAAATGCATTTGATGTCAATAATATTTTCAAAATGTTATCTAGGATTCAAATTAGATGTTTACATACAAATAAGGCGTTTATACTCTCTGCTAGTACGTACTTGTAATTATAACTGTGCTCATAATCATATTGGTATAATTCAGGCATATACAAAAGAACTAACCCGGCAATGGATAGTTTGAGTTGGAATATTAATTCAACAAATCTCGCAAGCGATCTCTCTTCAATTCCATCGTGTTTATGGAGCAACCTGTATGGGACTTTTTCAGAATCCAATGAAGATTACAGCAATATCAGTGAGAAGGTTGAACGAGATCAAGCTTTATTCACTTCAGGCTTGGAGCTCCAAGGGGTTCAGACTAGCGAAATGAGTTCAAATTTTGATGGAGTAAATGAGATGGTGGAAATGTTAGTTCCTGCTTTGGACTCGATGAACAATAATTTGGATCCGGAATTCTTGCAGTGCCAACAAGTGATAAGGTTAGCAGCCGATTCTGCTCTTGAGAGCTCATCAAGGTTTGGTGCCACTTGGGGAGATGCTTTATCTTCTCAATTTTGTTCTCTTCCTCCCATCACCGGCTCCAAGGCCGCCGATCCATTCGATAGCCTTACCGAAACTATCGGCTCATCCGAGGAATTACGGGTCTTGAGCGACCTTACAAACGATGAATGCGGCCTCTCAGCAATCTTTTCAAGCAGTGAGAACATCTATAATTTGAGTTGCAGTGGTAATATCTCTTCAGGTGAGTCTGAAAACCATGGCTCTTTCGATCGCCACCGGTCGAATTGGGGCGAGGTGGCCTCGGTCTCCCAAGCCTCTTCAAATCCACATCAGGCTCAGCTTAGCTTCTCAAACCCAGACCAAACTCAGGCTGAACAAACCAAAGGCAAGCCCATGATCACTAAGAGAAAATTGGAGGAAGCAGGCATTCAGATCAGCTTCAGGAATGATCCCAGACTGAAGAAATCGAGATCAGAGAAGCAGTCGAGGTATTCGAGCATCAACTTCGGTCATGAGAGCGGCTACGAGCCTGACACCGAGGCAATAGCACAAGTGAAAGAGATGATTTATAGAGCTGCAGCTTTAAGGCCGGTGAACCTTGGAGTGGAGGAGGCAGTAGAGAAGCCAAAGAGAAAGAATGTGAGGATCTCCAGTGACCCCCAGACCGTGGCAGCCAGGCTTAGAAGAGAGAGGATCAGCGAGAAGCTAAGGGTGCTACAAAGGCTGGTCCCTGGGGGGAGCAAGATGGACACCGCCTCCATGCTTGATGAGGCTGCCAACTATCTCAAGTTCCTCAAGTCTCAAGTTAAGTTCTTGGAAACCCAAGGTAATATATTTGACACCATGAGCGGTGCCACACTTCCCTTTCCAGAACCTTTCAGCCAAACTTTTTCCATGCACTCTTTTCCCCCACCCAAAACCCTAACCTAAAAGGTTAAGGAAAACTAGTCCCAGAAAACCCAGAATTCGAATTATTCTCTGCATCACTGGCTTGCGGTTTAGGGATGTTAATTCCTTCTCCTTCACTCGGTCATACTTTTTCCTAACCAAAATCCTAATTCCAAACACCAAAAGGATAAAAGGTTCACCTTTTTGATGAAATGGGAGTGCTGTTCCTCCTCTTTTTTTATCCTAAGTCACCCTTTTACCTCGTCCATAAAGCAACCCTGGTCCAATCCGCTTATCATTCTCTTCATCATTAACTTCAAGCCATCATTTAAAGGCCCTGGTCTTTTCTATGAAGAGGCCTTTCCCATGCAAACCCTAACCCCAGACACCCATATCATAGTTATCATGATTACTTCCTTTATGTGTTTTAAGAGAATATGTCAATGCCCCTCGAATCCTTCTTATCTCTTGACTCCATTACCCAAATTACAAAAGCTTTCTCACACAAAAGTTAAGGAATCATGACTCCTATGATTAGGAGCCCAAGGCTTGGGAGCTTGGAAGTAATCACCAGCTAAAAATGTCCCTCGTGCTAGTCTCATTTTTCTTGGGTTTTGCACCCTATTCTGAGTGCTCTCTTTTCATCCTGGCACATCGAACAGCCCAAGGCCAGAGACATTCCCTTTGGGCCTCATGCCAAAGTGTGGCAGAGGGCACTGTCCCCTTGATTCGAGCCAAGCGTGCTCTCGAGCATACCACCAACCATATTGGTCAGCACATGGAGGAGGGAAAAAAAAAAAAAAAAGCATGCCACTCTACAGTCTCCTTTGCCCCTCCCCCCTGGCTCTCTCTCTCATCTCTCATCTCTCCTTAGCCATGAAACCAACTTCTTATGTCATTCACAGAGAGAAATAGATTTTGTTGTAACAAACTTTGGGTGTTTGGTGACGTGGGTTGCCAAGTTGCAATGGGCTTTTTCTAGCTCCATGTATGCCATGCGCCCCTTTCCTTTGTCTTCACTCAGAAAGGAGGGATCTAGTAACTTGAAACCAAAGTTGCTTACTGTGGTGTAGATAGTTCCTGAAATTAGGATTTTCTGGTTTGTGGGAAGACTCAGATCTCTCACATGGTTTCTGCCGAAGTTTTGAACTGTGTCTCCATGTGTTTGTAGTTCGTTGTTTGTGCGACATCCTTGGGTCCCTGGAAATTTTGAAGAGCCCACTTGATCTCCGACTCAAGTTAATAATATATATGAGGTTGGTAGAATTACGGCATGGCAGGTGAGAGCTAGCTTTGGTGGACGTATATTCTTCGTCCACCTAAACGTGGGGAGCTACCGACCTGTGAAAGAGTGCAGGCGGTTACTGCGCTTGGGAAATTGTTGACCGAGGAGGTGACGCGATCCCTGGCAAAACGATAATCTTAGAACCCTGAGAAAGACGGCAAGTTAAGTTTTGGTGGGCGTACTTTTTGTCCAATGGCAGTTTCAAGGCCCATCCTACGAGACCAAGACTAAGCAACGTACTGGCTTTGTACCTGGGCTAATCCTAGGCTTTCCTGAATTTGACCAAAGAAAACTGGTTTTCTTCTGCGTGTGTATGTGTGCGTGAGGGAGAGAGAGCGCCAAGACTCGTAATTGTCATTGGAAATCCACGGTTAAAAATCACGCCAGATCTTCATCACATGGCAGCCTGCATCCACTGTTACACGTTCTTCTAGATGCCTTGAAGCGTCCCAGTTAGTGTCTGAATGAACGACTTTGTTCGAAGTTTGACGGGGACGGGGCACTGCACTGACCAACGCAAATATGCAACCCTTGGCGAGCTTGAGCCGTTGGTTCTGGATCATGATTTCAGTATGGGTCATTATAACAAAACTTGGTAACTTACAGCTTCTTTATTACGTGATGATGCATGTATAGAGTAACCACTGAAGAATGGCCATTATATAGACCATCATCATGCATGTTGCCGTTGCTTGTGTGAAAACAACCAACTAATAACAGACATGATAAGATCACAAAAATATATGTTCCCTAAATGTTTGCTCAAATAACCATCTGTTATGAGTGACCCAAAACAATATTGCTCCTGGTCATTAAAAATAAAGTTGCTGCTCCCTGGTCGATGCAAACTATATGGTGGAAACTGGAGCAGGCAACAAAGCGCGCGGACTGAAAATTAGAGAGCCCAACAAGTAGACATCGCAACATGAAGGCCAACCCAACTAATTCTGACAAGTCACAAGGGCCAGCATGACAAACTGCTTGAACTTTAGGTTCGACTCTAAACTGGTCTAACAAATCACGTAGGAAACATTTTAATTCTGGTTGATGTGGGTTTGAGTTGGATGTTGTTGGGCCAAGTTACGTAGAGCTTGATGTCATCTCGCGTAGGGCTTCCCTTGACAGCATCATTCCCTATACCGCCAGAAGTCTACAATAAGAGGAGGTGGAAGGGGTCCATCACCATGCTCTTCCATGCTATGCTCATCGAGCATCCACCGGTTTACACTTGGAAGAAATGAAAATTTTTCGATTCACATTCTCGGGATGCTATTATATTTTGGACTTTTAGATGAGAAATTCTTTGTCCACCATGTGGGTGGAGAAAAAGCGCACCGTCCAACCATATTAGACCATGTAGTGCAATTAATAATGGACGGACATTTAATACCGTTCAATCTTTTTTCTTAATTTTTTTTATAAAAATATATTTTTCCTCCATATAATAAAAAATGAATAGTATTATTATTTTTTATATTACTTTCTATGAATATATATGATATCTTGAATAATATATATGATTTCTTGTGAATATATATAATATCCTGAATAATATATATAATTTTTTGATGCCTTATATGATTTTCTGTGAATATAAATAGTATCCTGAATAATGTATATGACTTTTTATGAATATATATGACATTCTAAACAATATATATAATCTTTTGATGCTTTCATGACTTTTTGTGAATATATATATCATCCTGAATAATATATATTACTTTCTATGATATATATATATATGATATCCTGAATAATATATATTACTTTCTATGAATATATATAGCATTTTGAATAATATATATGACTTCCTATCTATTTAAATAATATCTTGTTGGTTATTATGACAAAAGAAAGTTATATAAGTTATTAGAAATTATAATAGCTATAGAAAGTCCTATATATTGTTCAAGATGTCATGTATATTCACAGTAAGTCATATAAGATATCAGAAGTCATAATAACTAATAGAATATTATATAAAGATACAAAAAATTATATATATTATTTAAAATATCATATATATATATATATATATATTCACAAGAATTTATATAAGACATCAAAGAATCTTATATATTATTTAGAATATTATATATATTCATAAAAAGTCATATATATTATTAAGGATATCATATATATTTATAGAAAGTCATTTAAGGCATCAAAAAGTTATATATATTATTAAGAATATCATATATATTTATAGAAGATCATATAAGGTATTAAAAAGTTATAATAACCAACAAGGTATCATATAAAAAAAAAATCATATATATTATTCAGGATGTTATATATAGTCAAAAAATAGTAATATAAAGTATCTAAAAGTAATAATTCTAAATTTTTTTCATTCTACGGAGGGAAGGGCATTTTCGTTGGAAAAATTTAAGAAAAAAGCTAAACAATGTTAAATGTTTGCTGCATTATTAATTATACTATATGGTTCAATGTGGATGGTATATTTTTTCTCTATTCGGGGAGGTGGTGGATAAAGAATTACTCCTTTTAGATACATTAAAGTTGCAGGTGAAGTTGAGAACTTGCTCAAACCCAAACCAAGCTTAGATCGAGATTTCTCTAATTACAACCCAACCTGATCCCACCTTAAGCTGCACTTCAGTTGGGCCGGATTAATTAAGTGGCATCAAATTGATTTATATAAAATTTAAATATATTATTTATTTATTTATGAAATGGATTGGGTTTGAGTTTAGATTTGATCTGGTGGCCAGTTAAGCCCAACTCAAGTTACATTCATTAGTGTGTGTGCCAACCATATTTTTAATACTTTGAAAGCAAATAATGAGGAGTTAGTGAGGACGCTTGACCTTAATACTATTTTTGACATTGTGATTATCATTCTTTAAAAAAAATTTAAATATATGTACATTTTTTAGATTGCTAACAATAGAAAATATATTTGATTTGTTTCTTCTTCTTCTTCTTTTTTTTAATTAAGATCGACAATAAAAAAGAGTAAGGAAGGATGGAGTCAGCTATGAATAGAAATGAAGGATAGCTCATCAACATGGAATGGAGAGGTAGCTGATGAAGCTTGAGAAGTTAGTATAATTAGTTGAGGATGATAAGGCTAAAGACGAGATTGGATGAAAGAAAAGAAGTTGAAAGGAAAAAGATGTAAACTTATTTTTTAAAATATTAAAAATAAAAAATTTTATTTTTTTTAATATAAAAATAATAGATATTATTTTAAAAAATAAAATAATAAAATAATTAAATAAGCCCAGAGATGATGATCCTAGACGGTGTGACCCTTGGGAGGCAAAAACATGGCCTAACCAACTAACCCGGGATTGGAGCATGAAAATTTAAAATTAAATTTTAAATAATTAATTCTAAATTATGTATAGTAAAAAATTATTGATTAAAGCTATCATCAATCAATAGCAAACCAGCATATCATCTAAATTTTTTTTTAAAAAAAATTATTATTTATATTTTATTTAAAATTTTAAATAAAAAAATATTTTTTAAGATAATATATTAATTTATTATTAATTGATGTAAGGTATATGTGATAGAATAATTTTAATGAATGATTCCTCGCATCGTAGCTGCCGTGCACGATGCACCTCCTTCCACATGTAATGATTCCGTTTTGTGTTGGTGGATACGTTTTATGTTTGCACTTTTTTTATCGAGCTTGTGTAGGCCGGGGGAAGTCTATTGCGTACGGGCTTTCTCTTTTTCCTTGATGGAAGGTACGGGCTTTCTTTATTGGAACAGGCCTTCTTTTCTCCCATCCGGAGCTCATGTGTTCGGCTCCGTGGGGGAAATAAATCGAGGCTCTCGAGCCACGTAGGTAGACCACAACAAGAGGGGTAGGATCTTACCTAACGTGTTGTCTTCCAATTGGAGCCAAATGTTCGGAAGGAGAGATGGGGCTTTGGTGATAGATCAACGATAAAAGCGCATGGTGGGACATTCAAAGCAATGATTCATATCGCGCGGTAATTGAGTTGTACCAACCCATCCATCTCTGGCAAGGTTAACCTTACTGGGGAAATAAGAGTGGGTAGACCGCAACAAGATCTTACCTGACGTGTTGTCTTCCAACTGGAGCCCAATATTTCCCTACTAGGGAGAAAGGTGTACTGGAGATTTGAAGAAAAGGAGAATCGCAGATTAACCTAATTTTTCCATGGTTCGTCGAACTTAGATTTTTTTTTTAAAAAAAAAAATTATGCACAAGACATGTCAATTTTTGTTATCCAAACAAGATTGACATATAAAATAATTCATCCCATCTGCTAACTAAATATTAAATAACTACAAGATCCACTCGTCTTATGGTTCACCATGCCACATTTAATCTTAGAAACTAAACAAAATGAAACAACTAATTTTACTTGCAAACTTTGTTGCATCAGATATAGGTGTATATAGGGATGTTAATTCATAGCCAAATGTCAAGATCCAGTTGGTCAAATGTGCAATGTTGCAAAAAGATCATACATACTTTAATTTGATAAATTTATTTTAGTCAATTTTATTTATAATTATACTAGATTTTAGTAATATTCTATCTATTTTGGGCCATTATTGTTGGTGCTCGGCCATTATGCCAATTATTGGGGATAAACTTCGCTCCTACCGAAGTTCAGTTCGATGCTCAGACAATGCGACTAGTAGCCGCGGAAGAGCTTACCCCTTCAACCGGCCGAACTGCTTAGACTCCGAGCGGCCGAGCTTCTTGGACTCCCAACGGCCGAGCTCCTTGGGCTCCCAGCGGCCAAACTCCTTGGACTCCCAACGGCCAGGCTTTAGCGGAACTCCTCAGCGGCCGAGCTTTAGTCGGACTTCCGTGAGGGCCGAACTCTCTCCACGTCCTTCCAGCCAGACGCCTGCAAGAGCCAAACTCCCTCCGAGCTTTTCCTTCGGTTGGACTTCTTCAGGAGCCGGACTCCGCCCAGACATCCCTTTCGGTCGGTCGAGCTCCTATCGAACTCCCCAGCGATCAAGCCTTAGCCGAGCACCTCCAACCAGACGCCTACGGGAGTCAAACTCCTTCCGAGCTTCCTCTTCAGGAGTCCGAGCTCCTCCAAAACAGATACACATCAAGGCCCTTCAACCCTTCATTCGGCCCCGAGCGGCTCAGTATCAAGACAGCTGCAGCCATCACCATCAGTCCGCCATAAGCGACAGCGACCCACTGCCAGGCGACGATGGCTGTCACCATCAACCCACTGCAGACGGCGCCTACCCCTGGAACTGACTCCGCCGGACCTCGAGCGGTCCGCCAGTACGCGGCTGCAGCTGTCACCATCAAGCTCCACTTATATAAAGGATCCTCCAGATACGCTAATCTCTCTGATCTCTAAAATCTCCTCTTCATCTCTAAGCTCTGCGGAAATCATTTTCGAGCACTCCATTCTTGTTGGCCAGAGCTGACTTGATCGTCAAAGGATCCTGCCGAAGCCACCCCCCACCGACTTCGAATGGACTTTATTTTGCAGATCCCCGGTGACGACCTCGTCCACCACCACTTCAGTCGATTTCGACGATGACCAGATTCTGCGTCAACAGATTGGCGCTAGAAAGAGGGCATCCTGAACCTCCGAGATTCCCTTATTCTTAAAGGAGTGCTCGACGATGATTTCTCTCTCTCCAGAGATCTCTCTTCTTCCTCACCAGAGTTCTCTTCCAAAGAGAAAATGCCTCCTAGGAAAGCCTCGACTCGATGATCAACGGCCTCCGCATCCCGATCCCATCCAGATCCGTTTGCCCCTGCTTCAGCCCCGGTAACTCAAGTTCCATCCGTACCCACGGTAAATATGGAGCAGTTCAACCTGCTCATCTGATAGGTCCGTGGCCTCGCGAATGCAATGCGGGCCATGCAGCAGCCTTTGGTGGCGACTCCACTAGAAAATCCGCCATTCGGATGTCGAAAATCAGCCCCATGAAAGGGTACTCGAGTCGATGTACCCGTCGCCCCTTGAAAAGAAAAACAGAGAGTCGGGAATCCATGTTCGGATCATGGTTCTCCTCTGGAGGAGACCTTTCCCGCTTGTAGCTGAAAGTCCCCCAAGATCTGCGACCAGGACGATGCCCTTGATCACAGACTATGGAAGATGGATTGAAGAGCTCGGCCACGTGGCCCAGGCTCATCATGCCGACGTCCGTGCCGATCCCTCTTTCTCTCTTTAGATAATGCAAGAGCCCGTCCCACCGAACTTCAAGCTCTCTCAACTTGAAAGCTACGATGGAACCTCTGATTCGGTTGATCATCTGGAGGCCTTCCGGACCATGATGCTGCTTTACGATGCTTCAGACTCCATGCTATGCCGAGCCTTCCTATCTACCTCAAAGAGAGCAGCGAAAAACTGGTACTCGGCATTGAAGCCAAGTACGATCTTCTCTTTTGACCAGATGAGCAGTTAGTTCGCGGCCCACTTCATCAGCAGCCGACGACCGCGTCGAGGTTTGGATTTTCTGATGAACGTCAAGCAGAAGCAAGGGGAATCCATTTGGGCTTACGTCATCCGATTTAACGCCGTGGCATTGGAGGTCCGGGACTCGGACCAGTCTGTTGCGATGGCCGCACTCAAGAACGGCTTTCAGAAAAATGACTTGCTGTTCTTCCTGAAAAAAAGGTATATCAGGGACTTTACCGATCTGCTAGCTCGGGCCGAGAGATATTCTCGTACGGAAGAAGCCTTCAAGTTGAAGGACGAAGAAGCCTTAAGGAAGCGGCTGACAGGCAATGGAGAGCCGAACGAAGTTCGGCCGTGCTCACGAACTCCCTCCGGTAGCAGACGGGCCCGAACTCCTCGAGCTCACAGAGAAGGCGAAGAAGCCCTCCTACCAAAAGATTCCACGACTATGCCCCCCTCAACGCTCCTCAAACTCAGATTCTCACCGAAGTTAAGAACCAACTATCAAGACCAAAAGGGTTACGGTCTCCTCCAAACAAGCATGACCGAAGCAAGTACTGCCTCTACCATCGCGACCACGGCCACGACACTGAGGAGTGCATCCAGCTTCGAGATGAAATTGAGGAGCTCGTTAGAAAGGGGCGGCTGGGTAAATTCATTCGACGCCAGCCTGAAGATCGGCAAAGGATGCTGCCATAACAAGAGACGACAAGGTCAGCCGTCTCACGGCATCATCAACGTTACCCCAAGAAGCTTGGTACATCGACGACTCATCACCTCCCAATGTCGAAGCCAAGAGAAGCATGCTCCAAAGTGAGGAGGCTAGCATGAGATAGAAAAGGTCGTTCGTATGAAAAAGCATGGAGGAACAATGCTACCACGACCCTGAATCACAAAAGATTCGGGAATACATTGCCAGTAACTTCCTTTCAATAAAATTCTTTTCTTTCAATAATATACTGCTTCTGGGTGCGAAAATAATGTGATGATAGGGAAAGAAGCAGTTAATAGTCGCCGTGTTAGGAACAGAAGGAGAATCTTGTCCTAACACGGGTAGGTCAAAGACCTTCGATCTCGGCCAGAGATAAGATCTCTCCCGAGAAGCGACCTCGGCTAGAGATAAGATCTCTCCCGAGAAGTAACTTCGGCTAGAGATAAGATCTCGTCCGAGAAGCAACTTCGGCCAGAGATAAGATCTCTCTCGAGCGGCAACCTTGGCCAGAGATAAGATCTCTCCCAAGAAGCGACCTCGGCTAGAGATAAGATCTCTCCCGAGCGATAACCTCGGCCAGAGATAAGATCTCTCCCGAACGACAACCTCGGCTAGAGATAAGATCTCTCCCGAGAAGCAACCTCGGCCAGAGATAAGATCCCGTCCAAGAAGCAACTTCGGCCAGAGATAAGATCTCTCTCGAGCGGCAATCTTGGCCAGAGATAAGATCTCTCCGAGAAGCAACCTCGGCCAGAGATAAGATCTCTCCCCGAACGATAATCTCGGCTAAAGATAAGATCTCTCCCGAGCGGCAACCTCGGTCAGAGATAAGATCTCTCCCGAGCGACAACCTCGGCCAGAGATAAGATCTCTTCCGAGAAGCAACCTCGGTCAGAGATAAGATCTCGCCCGAGAAGCAACCTCGGTTAGAGATAAGATCTCTCCCGAGCGACAACCTCGACTAGAGATAAGATCTCTCCGGAGCGGCAACCTCGGCTAGAGATAAGATCTCTCCCGAGAAGCGACCTTGGCTAGAGATAAGATCTCTTCCGAGAAGCAACCTCGGCCAGAGATAAGATCTTGTCCAAGAGATAATTTCGACCAGAGATAAGATCTCTTCCGAGCGGCAACCTCGGCCAGAGATAAAATCTCTCCCGAGAAGTGACCTCGACTAGAGATAAGATCTCTCTCGAGCGACAATCTCGGCTAGAGATAAGATCTCTCCCGAGAAGAAACCTCGGTCAGAGATAAGATCTCTTCCGAACAACAACCTCGGCTAGAGATAAGATTTCTCCCAAGCGGCAACCTCGGTCAGAGATAAGATCTCTTCCGAGAAGCGACCTCGGCCAGAGATAAGATCTCTCTCGAACGACAACCTTGGCTAGAGATAAGATTCTCTCCTAAGAAATAACCTCGGCCAAAGATAAGATCTCGCCCGAGAAGCAACCTCGGCCAGAGATAAGATCTCTTCTGAGAAGCAACTTCGGCCAGAGATAAGATCTCTCCCGAGCGACAATCTCGGCTAGAGATAAAATCTCTTCCAAACGGCAACCTCGGCCAGAGATAAGATCTCTCTCGAGAAGTAACCTCGGCTAGAGATAAGATCTCTTCCGAGAAGCAACCTCGGTCAGAGATAAGATCTCATCCGAGAGGCAACTTCAGTCAGAGATAAGATCTCTTCCGAGCGGCAACCTCAGTCAGAGATAAGATCTCTCCCAAGCGACAACCTCGGCTAGAGATAAGATCTCTTCCGAGAAGAAACCTCGGCTAAAGATAAGATCTCTCCCGAGAAGCGACCTCGGCCAGAGATAAGATCTCTCCCGAGCAACAACCTCGGCTAGAGATAAGATCTCTCCCGAGAAGCAACCTCGATCAGAGATAAGATCTCATCCGAGAAGCAACCTCGGCCAAAGGTAAGATCTCTTCTGAGAAGCAACTTCGGCCAGAGATAAGATCTCTCCCGAGTGACAACCTCAGCTAGAAATAAGATCTCTCCTGAGCGGCAACCTCAGCTAGAGATAAGATCTCTTCTGAGAAGCAACCTCGGTCAAAGATAAGATCTCGTCCGAGAGGCAACTTCGGCCAAAGATAAGATCTCTCCCGAGCGGCAACCTCGGCCAGAGATAAGATCTCTCCCAAGAAGCGACCTCGGCTAGAGATAAGATCTCTTCCGAGCGGCAACCTCGGCCAGAGATAAGATCTCTTCCGAGAAGCGACCTCGGCCAGAGATAAGATCTTTTCTGAGTGACAACCTCGGCTAGAGATAAGATCTCTTCCGAGAAGCAACCTCGATCAGAGATAAGATCTCATTCGAGAAGCAACTTCGGCCAAAGATAAGATCTCTCCCGAGCGGCAATCTCGGCCAGAGATAAGATCTCTCCCGAGAAGCTATCTTGACTAGAGATAAGATCTCTCTCGAGTGACAACCTCGGCTAGAGATAAGATCTCTCCCGAGAAGCAACCTCGGCCAGAGATAAGATCTCTCCTGAATGATAACCTCGGTCAGAGATAAGTTCTCTTCCAAGCGATCGAGTCAACCTCAGTTAGAGATAAGATCTCTCCCGAGTGAAGGCCTCATTCACAAAGGGCGAGATGGGGGGAGACGGACGATAATTCGAATGTGCCCCCACAGTCCGTTAGGAACAGGAGGAGAACCTCATCCTAACGCGAGCAAAGTTGAAGGCCTCATTCACAAAAGATAAGATGGAAGGAGAGGCATGGACGATGGTCCGTATGTACCCCCACAGTCCGTTAGGAACAGGAGGAGAACCTCGTCTTAATGCGAGCAAAGTTGAAGGCCTCGTTCACCTTAGACGAGATGGAGGAAGACGGACGATGGTCCGAAGGTGCCCCCACAATCCGTTAGGAATAGGAGGAGAACCTTGTCCTAATGCAAGCAAAGCCGAAGGTCTCGTTCACCTTAGACGAGATGGGGGGAGAGGCTCGCACGACGGTCTGTATGTGCCCCGTAGCCCATTAGGAATGGAAGGAGAGCCTCGTCCTAACGTGAGCAAAGTCTAAATCCAAGCTCCAAAGTCTATGGAAGATAGGATCTCCATCAACCTCGGTCAGAGCGCCCGAGCCAACTTCGGCCAGAGATAAGATCTCTCCCGAGCGACCAAGACAATCTCGACTAGAGATAAGATCTCTTTCGAACGATCGAGACAACCTCGGCCAGAGATGAGGTCCGCGACAACCTCGGCCTGCGACAACCTTGGCTAGAGATAAGTTCTCTTTCGAGCGCCCGAGCCAACCTCGGCCAGAGAAGATCTCTCCCGAGCGACCGCATCAACCTCGGCCCGAGATCAGATCTCTTCCGAGCGCCCGTGTTAACCACGGCTGCAGGAAAAAAGATCTCCCATGAGTCAGCCTCGACTGCTGAAGACAATATCACCCCCCGGAGGAGCTCAAATCTCGATCTCGATCGCATGAGACGAGATCTACTTCAACCTCGGTTGGAGATGAGATCTCCCCCGGGCTTCAACTTCAACATCAACTTTAGCTGAAAATGAGATCTTCCCCGAGCTTCGACCCGAACCAGCATGGAGCCTACAAGAAGACTTCGGTAGTCACCCTTTCTGCACTCCCTTCCTTTGAGTTTTCGAACTCGGGAGTGGGGGGCTATTGTTGGGGATAAACCCCGCTCCTACCGAAGTCCAGTTCGATGCTCAGACAATGCGATCAATAGCTGTGGAAGAGCTTACCCCTTCAGCCGGTCGAACTGCTTAGCGGCCGAGCTTCTCGAACTCCCAGCGGTCGAGCTCCTTGGGCTTCCAGCGGCCGAACTTCTTGGACTCCCAACGGTTAGGCTTTAGCGAAACTCCTCAGCGGCCGAGCTTCAGTCGGACTCCTGCGAGGGCCGAACTCTCTCCGCGTCCTTCCAGCCAGACGTCTGCAAGAGCCGAACTTCCTCCGAGCTTCCCCTTCGATCAAACTTTTTCAGGAGCCGGACTCCTCCCATACATCCCTTTCGGACGACCGAGTTCCTACCGAACTCCCCAGCGATCGAGCCTTAGCCGAGCACCTCCAGCCAAATGCCTACAAGAGTCGAACTCCTTCCGAGCTTCCTCTTCGGGAGTCCGAGCTCCTCCAAAATGGGTACACATCAAGGCCTTCCAACCTTTCATTCGGCCCCGAGCGGCTCAGTATCAAGACAGCTGCAATCATCACTATCAGTCCGCTGTAAGCGACAGCGATCTGCTGCCAGACGGCGATGGCTGTCACCATCAATCCACTGCAGATGGTGCCTACCCCTGGAACTGACTCCGCCGGACCTCGAGCGATCCGCCAGCACGTGACTGCAGCTGTCACCATCAAGCTCCACCTATATAAAGGATCCTTCAGATATGCTAATCTCTCTGATCTCTAAAATTTCCTCTTCATCTCTAAGCTCTGCGGAAATCATTTTCGAGTACTCCATTTCTGTTGGCCAGAGCTGACTTAATCGTTGGAGGATCCTGCCGGAGCCACCCCCACCGGCTCTGGATGGGACTTTATTTGTAGGTCTCCGATGGCGACCTCATCCACCACCGCTCCAACCGATTTCGACGACAACCAAATTCTGCGTCAACATCAATATAGATTGGAATTGGATAAATTGAGTTTCAATAATAAATTTAGTTAGATTAAATCTTTTGGATCATAATTTAATTACTCAAAAAATATTTTAAGTCACAAGAGATTATATTAATTAAATCATAAATTTAGTTTTATTTATTTTACTAATATATGTAGCATTTCAAATGATTTATATCTATCTATTAAGTCATAAAATATATAAAATTCGACAAGTCAAACTGTTGGCATCTTAAGATGCTAAGAGGATGGTGGTTATTTATTGGTTGCAGGTGGTTAGTAATTTAATTAGAAAAAAATAGTTCAAAATATCATAATAATTTTATTTCCAAAAAATAGCTCAATCTGTTAATTTTAAATAAAAAAATAATAAAGTTAACCATAAATACTCTCTTCATTGTTTACTCTTTTTTTTCCTATTTTTTTTATTAATTTTAGATCTAAATCAAAAAGCAAACAACATTAATAAATGCTCGATTGGCTTATGAGCGGTCATATCTATTCATCATAATTAATTATTTAAAATTTAAATAAAAATTAAATATTAATTATGAATTTATTTCACTAGATTACTGCCTATTCAATGCCGGCACTTTTGATGCCTACAAATATAAATATAATTATTATATTTTATACACACGTGTACAGAGTTCTATGAATCAAATTATTTAATTATTTAATATCTATAAGTTAATTATAAATTTATTAGATTAATTAAAAAAAAAAAAAAGGTACTTAATTCATGCCAGACCCATCTAAAGCCGCGTCCACGGGGTCCACTGCCGAGTATCAGTGGAAAAGGGTTCACGAAGTCTTCTGGCATAAAGTTCATCCAAAATTCAAAAAATATTTTTTTTGCTTAAAAAAATCTCAGATAGATCAGTCCAACGGTAACTCGTCATATTAACTTTTTGTATTTAAAAAAAATTCAAGGTGGATGAGGTGTGCCTTGTCTTCCACCGTACATGTGCTCCAAGATTTGGATTGTTCCACTGGACCTGATCCACGTAATTCACCTGGCCATAACCTCCCCATTGTGGGCCCGCCCTTCTCAGCACTTTTTCCATTTCTTTTATCGTAGACCCTAGAGATAAGGATCCGCCGTGGCATCGCTTTCCTGTCGCCGAATCTATCTTTCTCCGCCCTCTCACTGGCTCTCCCTTCTCCAGATATTTCCTTTCCTTTTTTGATTCCCACCCCCTTCCCCCCCTCGACTCCGGGCCTTCTCATGCCCAATTCTCGACGCCGATCGGGTTCGCGGAGGGTTTTGATCCGAGAGTATTGCGTGCCGTGCGGGATTCGGCGCTGCTTGCCTGGAAAGATTGGATTTTGGCAGCTGAGTTGTGCTCCCGGAGGTTGTATTCCGTCGATTTCGGCAAAAGGATTGGATTGTCTACGCGGGACCACTGTAAGAACTTCTGCTGTTGCGATTTTGCTGGAGGTTTGGATTTTTATTCCCCGCTGAAGTCGGGAGGATTTTCTTCAGATTTCGCCTCTATTTCGGCGGAGGATCTTCTTCAGATTTCGCCTCGATTTCGGAGGAGAATCTTCTCCAGACTTCGCCTCCATTTCGGCGAAATGATTGGATCTTCCAATCTGGGTTCGTGTAAGATGTCCAACCTCCGGTTTTTGTCGTGCTTCTTTACCGTCGGTGATGAGAAGTTTGGATTTTTTCTTTTTTTCTTTTGTTCCGCCTAACTCGGAAGGATTTTCTTCAGATTTCGCCTCGATTTCGGTTAAACATTGGGTTTTCCACCAGAGATTCACTGTGAAAGTGTTCGACCTTTGGCGTGATTTTTCTATCTGGGATTCACTGTGCTACCGGTGATAAGAGGTTTCGATTTTTTTTTTCTGTTTTCTTTTTTTTTTTTTCAAACTCCGGTATGAAAGTTGCAAGGAAGAATTCGTTTTCTTTCTCCTGAGTATGGATTCAATAGCTTAGCATCTTTCGATCTTTGTGCAATTTGGAAGAAACCCTTTTTCTCTGCTGTGACGATCGGAGTTTGATGTTTCTGGAGGATCTATTTGGGTTTAGCTGTTGTCGATGGGAGTTGGGAAGTATCTCTTTGAGTTTCCTCGGCTTTTAGGGTTTTGCTGATACGGTCTTGTGGTAAGTCAGCGAATGTGAGAGTGATGAAAGGGGGAAATCAGGAAGATAAGAACATGGGCCCTCTGTTTCCAAGGCTCCATGTGAACGATACAGATAAGAGAGGTCCCAGAGCACCTCCGAGGAACAAGATGGCACTCTACGAGCAGCTCAGCATACCTTCACAGAGGTTCAATTCGACAGCTTCTGCACTGCCTTTTCCTCCTCACAAAGCCAGCACCTTGGTTCCTTTGGCTTCTTCGAGTCCGGTCAGTTCAATCCTCTTATGAGCTCCTAATCTAGTTCAATCTTAATCAAGTGCTTGGAACTGCTTTTTTATCATGCTGTGATGAGAGAAACGTTTCTAATTTAATGAGGGGCAAGTAGCGATGGATCATATAAGAGACTCTTGATGAGTGTCAAGTTGGTTTCATGTGTTTGTGTTTTGCTGCTTCTGATGTTACTGTATTGTTTGCTATGGCTTATGTTCATAAAACATAATTGCCTAATCTTTGTATTTCCATTATTCTTCTATTCCTTATGTCAGCAAGCTTCTCATTGGAAAACCGATGGTATGATATTGTTAAATTGGTTATCAAACACATAGCATAACGAGGATATATATTAAAATGATCCAGAGTTATGTTATTAGGCACCCACAGTGGTGGTTAGTGCATGCCTTCTGAGATAACTCTATTGAGCATAACAGTTGCTTGCGAGTAAAATCTCAGGGAAGAGCATCATAACTACTATTGCAGCTTTCTCCATAGTTGAACACCGGCATGAAGTTTTCCTTCGATGATGTTCATCCATGGCAAAATGAATCCTGGCATCTTTTTTCTCCATACCAACAAGACAACGACACATCATTTTTTGTAGAAGTTTTTCATACGGCAAAATCTTGCAGCTTAAGGAACATTTGATCGGATTGTCTTCTTTGGTTCAAGGTTCGAAAACTTGGTTTTGATTTTGGTTTTGGCTAGGTTTCTGGAGTTTTAGTTTTGGTAATTTTGGCAGTTTCAGAATTTTCATTCCAAGATTTGGAGTTTCGTCAGAAAAAACTTAAGAAAAATACAAAAAAATTTACAGAAGGAAAAAATAAAAGAAGCCCAGAAAAATTATCAACAACGTTTTAAAGTATTTTATTATTATATGGGTTCTTTATTTGTATGGTTTTAACAGTTTTAAGCTAAAGTTGAAATTATATATAATTATTTAAATATGCAATTTATATTATCAATAGATATTTTTTAGTATTGAATTTTTATTGTTTAAAAATATTACTTTTGAAGGCTTTTTATTGACTTGTGTAGTCAAATAACTTTCTTTACTTTTTAGAAGAATTAACAAGTATATTAAATTTTGGTATTACTCTCATACTTTTGTGGTTAAGTGACTATTTAATCAATGCATGTAATTTATTGTTCTATTTATTTTATGTAGGCAATGAAGTATATTTTAGTTAGTTGTAGTTGGTCTTAGAGAATTTTAGCTGATCCGCCGGATAACCGACCCAACCCGAATGGGATAGGTTTTACTTGACCCAATTACAACCCCGGGTGGGTATGGGTTTTAGAAAAAAATATTTGAAGTGGGTTCGGATTGGATATGGATAATGGTATGCCTCACTCCAAATCCGACTTGATATAATTTTAATATATATCTCTCTTTGAAAATTATAATTATTTTATAATGTTTAAATATACCCGACCCAATCCGCATCTCTATTTGATCCGACCCAAGGTGAGTACAGGGCGGGTATACATATGAGATTTTTAATTGCGGGGTAGGTATGGGTATTGGCTGACCCGACCCATTGCCATCCCTAGTTGTTCTTTATTCTTTATAAAGTTACAATAATCAAGAAGGTGTGGAGCCATTGCGGATTATGTTTATTCTATCTCCTTTTCAACTCAAGAGTGATAAAAGAAAATCACTGAACTTGATACTTAGTATTATGTATACTAAAATAATTAAAGAACAATCCCACTATAATCTTAAACACTAGAGAAAAAGACAGAGAAAACTAATCTATGATCATTTTCAGTGAGTTTCAGGCCAAACTGGCTGAAATCAATGAAAGTGGACCGAAACTGGTCGATTTTGGCTGGAACTGAACGAAACCCGAAAATGGGGTTTCAGATTTAGTTCTGTCTTGGCTGAAACTGATCAATTTCAGCCGAAATGGATTGGTTTCCCGTGCTTTGCTAATGTAGTGTGCATTCTTAGTAAATTTTCTACAATACAATCAGTATAAATTTTTTTCTTGAAACTAAGGTAATGCTTGGCACTGTTGTCAATATTCTTGTTTCTCAAAACTGGAAACAAGCTGGGTGTGTATGTTCTTTCCAGTTTCTTGAAAGCATGAAACTGGTGTGGTGGCCGCCATTGTTTGGCATTTCTAGTAACAAGTGAAAGAAAAAAGTTGTTGGTGGTGAAATGTCTGTTGTACATGTCAGTGATGGTGGCAGTGGCAGTGGTGGCTGCAGTGGCAGAGGACTGGTGTTGGTCTGGAGGATGGCAGGTTGGTGGTGGCAGTAGTGGCTGCAGGCAAGTGATTATGAGTTTGGGCAATGTGTGAATTTTTTATACACATGCTTGCTATCCTGAATAACTGTAAGTGCACATATTGTTGCCGCATCCCTCGCAAATCCAATTATTGCCGTCCATGACTATCAACACCCCCTTTGACTGTTTCATACTTTATAGTACCCATTTGTTGACCTGGAATTGAAAATCTAGTGTCCAGGAGTTAAGAAGTGAATGCTATCATAATCATTAAGCTGGAAAACTAGTACATTGATGGTCCCCATGTTCAACAATCAGGGTACTGTTGACCCCAAAAATGGAAAGACTCTTGAGGTTGAAGGCTTAATTTCCTAAATGAATTGGAAGTCTTGTTTTCTTCTAAAAGTTGATAAATAGGAAGGTAATTTAACTTTTTATCATTATCAGCAATCAGTTATTTGCAAATTCTTCAGCTTCTACATGGTACTTGAGGAGTTGTATGATGTCATCTGTTCTCGTCCCGATGTTTTCCACATTTGTCATCCTTATGTTCTCGTTCCAATGTTAATTTTTTTATAGCAACCCACATGTGTTATCACATTGAAGGATACCTTTTATTATAAATTCTATGTCAAGAGTTCTGTCACTTTGAAGCAATTTATCTGAATCTTAATTGTAATTACTTTGGGAAAAAGCCTAGCAAATTTGTAATATTTTTTTCATGGTACACTTTTTTAAACCTCATCATCCTACATTTTCTTGGTAATAGGTTCTTGTTTTGACAAATTATTATGCTGGTATATCTATTTCCGAACCAGTGGAAGGAAATATTCTTACCTCCAGGGCAGCATGTTGCTTCTGCATCGCAGCTTGTAGACGTAGTTTATTTTGATTTTAGCATGATAAGATCAACAAGTAGAAGTCCAAGGCCATTTTGGGATGAGTTCTAGGATGTTGGGTGCTTTTCATGCTTCTGCCTCTCTAAATCAGAAATAAGGAAGTTAAAACCTTTACTTTCTTACCATCAAATATGAGCAAATTCTACTTTTAACTTGTCACTTTGACCTATAGATTTTACTCTAAACAACCATCAATTTTGTGCTTCTTCACTCCATTTCAGGTTCCCTGATTCTTACTTTTATGCTTTCACCGAGACATGTTTGACCGGCACTTTGGTGGCTTGTCCTCACAATGATGTGCATACAATGTTAAACACCATCTTTAGTCTTCTTCATGCTCTTTTTAACTCATGCTGCAAACCTTTTCTCCATAGCAATTTGGATTAGATATGCCTTGTTAGCCCGAGAAATGTGTTCTTTGTCAAAGAAAAACATGCACTTGATTTAGAAAAAGTTAGATGTCTTTTCATATATTGTCTTATGTTAACGTCAGTTGATTTGTAACAAGTGTATTACTGGCTGTAGGGGTGCAGGCATGATAAGAGTATGTACTCTCCATTTTATATGCCTGCTCATACACCTGTTCATTCATCTGAGAGAGTGAACTCCCATTCCTCTGATGGAATGAATCTCAATGCCATAAGGATGGAATTGGAGCAAAGATCCATAAAGCATACAAGTAACAGAACTTTGAATTCTACAGGACCAGTTGCTGAATGTAGTTCACTACATCAACATGACTCCAAGGATAAGAATTCTTGTGAGAATTTTCAGTCAGGAATTAGTGATATTGATGCACCTACAGTTGGGCCAGAAAAAATAACTCACTTTTCCAAGAGTCTGCAGAAGAATACCTCTACTACATTCAATTCTTCACTTCAACACCCAAATGCTAATGACAAGCCCTTGGAACAAACCAATACTTCTAATTTGAAGCCAAGAAATTTTGATAGAAATCATGGTGATGAAAAGCCCAAAGAAACTTTAGTGATCAAAGAACTCAAGGAAAGGTCTGTACCTCACCGGGAATCAGGAGAACCATCAAATGCCAAAGCGCCTTCAGATAGAGATCACACTAGTAATGTAAATGTTTTTGAGAAGTCGCACCATGGAAGAACACGATTTTGTCAAGAATCTTGTGGGAATGATGTTATAGATGGACCTAGGAGCTTGAATGACATAAACTCAGTAGAAAATTGGGATGCTTCAATGGCAAGAAATGAATCAACGCCCAAACCATCACTTGGGAACAGCTGTGGGACTTCAAATATGGATAACAAGTGCAATGAAAAAGGCTGTGATAATGAAAATGGCACATTGGAAATGAGAGATGGAGAACAAAAAGATGAAGTATCTGAAGCTTCCATGGACTTTTTTTCAGGTTTGGAGATATCTCCATATGATGTTGTTGGAGAAATCGGTCCAAAGCACTTCTGGAAAGCGAGAAGAGCTATTGTCAAGTAAGCACCTTGCTATTTCTTGTTATTTTCATTGTCTATCATTTGCATTGTTACAATCTATAATGTTTTCCTGCTTTCCTTATTGTACTGGTTGGTGTTTTATACCAGTTGAGAAATGCTTGAACATCTATTATGACATTTATAATCAGTTGCATGCAAGTCTGTATGAATATTGGCAAGAATCAAATATGATTATGACTAATTCTTCTACCTGATAATCATAGACAGTGGTTGACAAACCTTTCCGAGTTGTTGGTGTCTTCATTGAGAATTTCCTTTTATCTAGAGAGGAAAGTTGCTCTTCAACTCCCCTCAACCCTGGGTTTGGGCAGTCTCTCCTGAGTGCTTGCCAAATAGCCTCAGCAACAACAGATCGGTTGTAGAACTCTGTTCAATCCATCTGAAAAATCTTCTTTTACGAGCTGTGCTTCTGAACCCACTTGATATGATAATGCATGAATGACCATGACAATGATAAATCATCGATTATGACAGTATTCAGATACAAAATCAATCCATTATTGATCACCTGTTCTAATAAAGTAGCAATTGCAAGCCTTGTTCCAGAGCTTTCCAATACCCAAGATCACCCAATTTGGATGTGTAGGTGATAAAGTATACCCGCAGTAAGATTGTTGAGCGTACTGAGTTTCACAATTCATGTGCACCCATTCCATGTATCAAATACAACCTCTTGTCATGCTTCATTTATGTTAGCCCTTCTTTCTATTCTAGTCCTCCATGGGACACTATTGTGTTGTCCTTTCCGCTGCAAGCCTCCAACCCTTACATGTTTCCCCTTCTTTGTTGCCTAATATTCTGATTATTTGGGACGCCGCTCTGTCTTGCTTCTTTATTTTCATCTTATTGCTGCACACTTCCATCAGATGCCATCCATCTTATCCCGGATATAATTAGATTCATAACTTTTTGGTGTTTGTTGTTACCTTTGGCCTGCTATTTTTCATCTCAAACAACTATTGGTGTCAACTCTAGGTTCTGTGTTCATAATCAAGGCAACTAGGGGCAAGAGAATGGCATGCTATGACTGTATGGCATAAAGCAGGTTAATTGGTGGGTAGAGAGACATGCAGCTAGGGAGGAACCCTCCAGACGTCTCACCTGGGAAAAGCTAGATAAAGAGAGATGTTGATGAGGAATGTTGTTGGGAAATTAGTTCTTCTCTATGGCAAGATGATAGACCAGAAAAGTTATATCATAACAGTTACATATATAAACTTCATGTATCATATTTCGGACCTCCACATTCAAATTTCTGAGTCAGCCAATCTACTTGAAATGCATTCAATCTAGCATATCATATAATCCTAACAAATGTGAAGGGCATGCTCTTTCTTAATCCCACATATTGCTGCTAGCACTTGGTCAGTCTTATATTATTCTTTAATAAGTAAATAGTCGTTGAATATCATGAAGAAACACTTGCTAAAACTCTGTCATCCTGCTGATTAATTGATTGTCGACTTTCTTGCATTTACTTTTGGGATGCCTTTCGCCTATCATTGTTGCTGGCTTCTCTCTTGGTTTTTTTTTTTTTTTTAATCAGCATTTGTTTTTAATTTCTTGCAGTCAACAGAGAGTTTTTGCGGTACAAGTTTTTGAGTTGCATAGATTAATAAAGGTTAGTCATCCTCAAAACCAATCAAAATAACTACAAAACACTTTATCATGTCAATAGAATATGAGGTTAGCCTCATATCATATGTCAAACTGACCTCAAAATCTTACCTCAAACAGGTTCAAAAGTTGATTGCAGGATCACCACATCTACTTCTTGAAGGCAATCCTTATTTAAACAAATGTTCAGTGAAAGTACCAAGTAAGAATCCGCCACCTGAAGGAAGCAGAAAGTCTCAACCACAGGCTGTTAAACTCAAAGTTGGCTCCCAGAAGCCAAACCAAAATGCAGAGTGTCTGCTAGAGAACCCAGTAGGAGCTCCACCTCTTCCATCTCATGAAGACAGAGTTAACATAGGTCCTCACGATCAGGTTCCAAGAAATGGACCATACACCGGGCTGTCCCCACTTATGTCCGTGGCTCCTGAGAACAAGCCAGGTGCTTGGTGTTTCCATCTGCCCGCAAACCAATGGTTGGTCCCTGTTATGTCATCTTCAGAAGGACTTGTTTACAAGCCTTATACTGGACCTTGCCCTCCAACTGGTGGTTTCATGGCCCCCGTTTATGGAAGCTGCATGCCTTTGGGTCTACCACCTGTAGCTGGAGACTTCTTGAACGCAGCTTGTGCTGTTCCAGCATCTCATCAGCCACAACATATGGGTGTTCTCTCCGGAGCTCCTGATACTTCTCCAAACTACTCTCCAACTCCTTATGGCGTTCATGTTGCGAACCCAATTATCTCATCCTCAGCTGACGAACAAGTAAGCCTATTGCCTGGCTCGAAGCCTAATGTCCAAATTGACCGGCACTCATGGAGCTCATGTAACATGTTACATCCAAGGATTGAAGCATTTTCAGGCAATCTTTCGAGGTTTCAGGCGTCTAAGGACAGTGAGTTACAAGGGAGTACAGCAAGCAGTCCTTGTGAGAAAGCACAAGAAGGAACAGATGCATTGCCCCTCTTTCCTATGGCCGAAGCCACAGATGGTCCAACTCGATCCTCACAGCTCAGTGGTGGGGACAATCAGAATCGTGTGATTAAGGTTGTGCCTCACAATGCCAGATCTGCAACAGAATCAGCAGCACGTATTTTCAGGTCTATACAGGAAGAGAGACAACAACATGAATTGTAATTCACATATATATATATCTCCAGGGGTGTGCTTCCCTAGCTTTGCGTGCATGTAGATGTGGACTCAACTGATGTCACCTTGGTGCCTGATGGTGTTCCCTGGCCATGGTTCAGTGTTTTGGTATACCATAAACAGGTTTCTAGTGTCTGGTCTGGTCTTAAATTGTTTACGTGTGAATATGATCATATGCTATCTACGAAAATCAACATTCTGTAGCTTTTCTTTTATAGTTTTTGTGCTGCGCGGAGTTCTGTATGTTACTGTTTTAGAGAATCAAACTTAAATCCAAGCCTTCGTTTGCAAGAGTACAAATTGGGGTTTACAACAGCTCCTCTCTTGGGAGGACGTTTAGTTTGTGAAGAAAAGTTGCTGCTGCCTGTACCGGTAACTGGGTCTAACATTCTTTTGTATGTGACGTTCCAAAACGTGTTATTCATTTTATATTGTACCTTGCAATATAACTTATGTATGTCGTATAAATGTGTCAGTATTTAAATGCTAACTATATGTTCACTCATCTCACGTAGATTCCATATTTCATGGCTAGACAGCTTGTTCATGATCATGGGAGAGGCATCCTCAAGCTTGCGGTAAAGCTTGTCAACCAGCCGAGACGTGAATCTAAAACTGAATGCAGTTCTATTTTCATGCCTCCTATAGAAACAATGTTTACAGGTTACTATAACTTGTAGTAAGCCTAAGATGTCTCTCTGTTGGTAAAATTTCATTCAATTTTCGGTGGTTGCATGGTATTATCCGAATTTCTGTATTGAAGAACTAGTTACATGGCATCTCTTTCCTTTTTTTTTTTTTAATTTCTTTTTGTTAAAAAAATGGCCTTCATTATTTTCATTATCATCAAGTTGCTTGGGATTACATATGGGAGGTGTTTGATTGAGAAGAGTTGAGGTCGGAAATTAGAATGAGAATGAATGACTTTTATTTTAATTATTTAGTTAGAAGAAGTTTTATTTTAATTTTGATTTTAGAATGAAATGAAAATAGTTCAATCTATCTAAAATTTAATTTATATTTTTTTCTAAAGATTTAAATTTTTATTTTTGATTCTAATTTTGATTCTAGTTACGGACATTTATTTTGGAAGATTTGATTCTTCTGATTTCTATTTTAATCTATTCAGATTTCTATCGTGAATCAAACACCCTCATAAATATGAAAACGGCTGATTCTTCTGATTTCTATTTTAATCTATTCAGATTTCTATCGTGAATCAAACACCCTCATAAATATGAAAACGGCCGATCTATGATCTAAAATCTTGGTGCTTACATAAATATGAAAACGGCCGATCCATGATCTAAAATCTTGGTGCTTCCGTCCGTGAACCTTGAACCTTGGAGCTTCTATAGAGCTCAGTGGTCAAAGTGCTTGCTCCGTGGTTAAAAAATATTATCGGGCTTGCATCCCATTTCAAACCAAGACGGCTTACAGCCAGAAGGAAAAGAGGCTGCACAGGGCAGAAGCTGATACTGCCTGGCCTTGGCCAAACGGTTGGGCATTTTTCTATCCCACAGTTGCCCTCAGTCGAAGCATAATTCAAGAACATCACGTTGTACTTTTGCCTGTTATAAATTAATAATCCTGTCTACCACTACGGGAATTACGAACATCACGTTGTACTTTTGCCTGTTATAAATTAATAATCCTGTCTACCACTACGGGAATTACTTGTGCTTGTCTAATTAATGATCGTGGATTATAAGTAATGATGCCATATATTGTCACAAATTGTGGTAATCGAATGCTCATTCTTGTCATTACATGGTTTAAAATTAAATAATAACTGTCATTGCATTATGGTGGGTTCCAAAGACCCTGTTTCAATATTTTACATATACAATTAGCCAATGCAATGGGTATTTAACTAACAATAGCCATTACTTATTATCTTTTTCATAATAATTGTTATACGATAGAAACAAAAGCTGTTTAGGCTTTCTCCAATTGTCCAATGAAAACTATTTTTTTCAAAAAATAAAATTTCCTTGTTAACTCATAATTCATAAACAATACCTAATTCTCGGTACAAGACGTCAATCAAGTAAAGGTGCTACTTTACTATCAAAATTAGTTGGTTGTTAATAAAACAACCATTATATTATATTTAAATAATCCAATGAAATGCTGGACCGTGCAAAATAACGCTCATTAAATAATTGATAGAACTTCATATAAATAATTTGCACAATGGTGTAATGTTCTGATCCATTGTCAGCTGCCTATGCCATTGATAGAATCAACGTTGGGTGATTAACATGGATCATGACTCATGTACAGTACTTGTTCATTTGAAGTGTGGCGGTACACATGGAATTCTCATGCATGGCTCATGATTTTACAGATCTTGACGCGGGCATCATCTCGAGCACGAGATGTCATGCACTACCGAATGGCGGAAAATAGAAATTCCTGTTCTGCAGAATGTAGTCAGTTGGTAATCATCCAATATTAATCACTGGTCTATTCATTAGACCTCTTATTCCGAGTGCTCATCCATTTGGACTTATCATAAATCCTAACCGTCCAACTCACGGCCTAGAAGAACAAGATCAACAAACCAACCCCCCACCATCTATTAAGATTGTACAGTCGTCACCGCCTCACGATTAGTTCCCTTCCATCAATCCATCAAGAACCCCATCCACCCCTCCATCCCACCGCCATAAATGGAGGCAAGAGAGAGAGAGGCTCCACCACCCCACTCCCATCTGTCTCTCCCTCTCCACCCCACTCCCCTATCTCCTCTCTCTCTCCACTCCACTCCACTCCACTCCACCCCATCTCTTCTGCACTCACTCTCTCGCTTTCTCACCAGTGAGTGGAAAAGTTTCTTGCGAGCCAATTCAAGACACCATGAAAGGCGAGGTTGAGATGAGCATCGAGAAGGAAGAGGAGGAGGAGGAGGAGGAGGGAGGCGTACCGTACTACTGGAGCGGCCCCAAAAGCTACTACGAGATCGGCGTCGTCCGCATAGGCGACCGCATCATCGAGACCACGACCAGCGACTACCATTTCGTCGTCAAGAAGTGGCTACGTTACATCGACCGCAACTACCGGAAGCGCCGCGGGCCCCTCGTCGCCGGCCTCGCCGTATTCCGCGGCCTCCCACGCCCCCCATGCTGGAGCTGGCGGAAACCCTCGGGGAGCCCCAGCAATCCCAACAGCCCCATCCGCGCCATCGCCCTCTGCCTCGGTGGCTCCCACTGCCTCCTCTACCAGGACGACGGTTACTACGACTTCCGCACCCCCCAGGGCCTCAACGACTTCCTCAGCAACCGCAACCTCGCCGTCGTCGGGATCGGGGTCAAGCGGGACGCCGAGCGGCTCGCGGCGGAGTGGGGGATCCACGTCGCGCATCCGGTGGAGCTCCGGACTCTCGCGGCGAGGGCCTTCGGGGAGGAGCAGGTGTGGAAGGCGAATCTGGTCAGGGGGCGGATCATGATCAAGGGGCTGGGACTGGAGAAGCTAGCGGAGCTGGTCCTCGATGGAATGAAGGTGGGGACGAAGCCGGCGCGCGTGGTGGAGAAGGACTGGGGCGAAGAGACCCAGAATGAGCACATCATGTACGCCACCCGAGACGCCTTCCTCTGCTTCGAGATCGGCCTCCGGTGCCTCAAGAAGATCGGCCACCGGACCTGATCATCTCATCTCTCCTTGAAGAATCTTTGGCTTCATCCGTGTCTTGTTCTTGATCAAGAGATCTTGTTCTCAGGGTTAGAGTTTCCGTTATCTTCTGCTTCTATTCTTGGAACTTTTGGAGAGATCGTCGTTTTTTAGGGTTTCAGGATTTCTGGGTATGGATATCTGTAGAAAGGTTGCAGAATGTCTGCTTTGATAAAGAATGGAATGAAACAGTGAAGTACTACTATCTTTTCTTTTCTTGTTACGTTCTCTTTCAAAAATTTTTTCCCCTTTTTTCCGTCCCTCTTGATCGAATGCTCTGAGCTAAAAGAAACGGCCAAGAATTGCTTTATTAGAGATATGCGCATATAATTTCTATACAGGCTTCCGATCTGCCGTCGACGGTGATAATTAACAGTGGAGAAAAGGACGGCAAATCGGATGTCGCTCGCTTTTTCCTTTTCTTCTAACGAGCGTGGTTGTTGGAACCCTAGAAGGAAGGATGGGAATGTTTCATGCTCGATAGTTGGGACGTGGTCGTCGGAAATTCTAGCCGCAGTGGTTCGCTGTACGTACGATTCTATTTCTGCTCCAGTACTCGACAGGTAGCCAATTAGGACCCGCGACGTGGAGCAGCGAAGCCTTTCTTTCTTTCTTTCTTTCTTTTTTAAAATAAAAGCGAATCTTTTCTTTAGATATATTTATATATATAGATAGATGGATAGATGGATTTTAACATTTTGGAGGGAGGTGACAATATTCGGAAGTACCATGCGAGGAGTGCCTTCTGCAAGTTTAGGGAGTTTTCATACCATTTCTTGAATGGCAATCGCACAAAGCATGTATGCATTGATACGAGCCAATGTAAAATCTCCGATTATTAATCAAGTTTTGATGCAAGTTTGAATCTCAGTCATTTTGATGGATCTGAGCTGAAATCTAAACTCTACTTTTCTTCTCAAGTTTGGATGGAATGGATTCGACCCATTTAATCCCTACTTCCAGATGGACGATTCCAATTATTCATGACAAAACCAGACACATTAAATCCAATTTTCTTTAGCTGAATAACTCCGCATCTCTAATGCTAGTTTGCAGATCTCAAAATTAACTCATAATTCTCAAAGTGACTTGCTCTCAGACTAATTTTTGGATCGGTGTTCTATATATGAATAAAAGTATATACTATACAATGAATACATAGCTAAACAAGATTGTACAACAATACCACGATGACATTATGTAGCTGCAGGCAATATGCACTAGAAGTTTGTGTCAACTTTGTGCATGGCTGACCAGGTGAATACGCGAGGCGATGAACGATCCAATGAGATGACTAATTTGCAAAACAATTAGTGTAAATTAGTTAGAATAAGTTTTTTTTCCCTATAATTATTAGAAAATCCCGGACAACAATTAATGAATATTATGTTCAAATAGTTTGCGTCGCATCAAGTTTAGGATCATGTATTGAATGCAACAAGTCAAACGAAGAGACCCGACCATTGATGGTAAATGTCATATTTGTCCTCTTGGATTTCAGTTATCCCAAAAAGTATGCCATCGACAAACATTTTGCTGATTCAAACTGAGCAAGCTAGCTAGTGTTGTACATGCAAACCATGATTCTCGTCAGGATGGGATCATTCATTAGACACTTATATCGAAGTCTTGCACATTGAAAACCACAAATATAGTGATTTGGAATAAAAATCACCAGGTAATTTATAATCTCACTAGTGCCTGGTCTTCAAACTTTCTAGATCATATAACAATAATGAAAAAGGAACTTGCATAAGTAGTGATTATCCAAAAACCGATGTACTTTCTCGGTAAAAGCGTTATCGAGCAAGACTGGAGATGCCACTCAACAATATTTTTCTAATAAATAGTTCTTCCTAACGTCAAGGGATACCAAGTAATGAATTAGCTCTCTGCAGCATTGGTTCATCCATCTCTCATCCGCTCACCAGCTTGTGGCATGAGTTTTGGTTTGGTGCCTCGCAAACCCAATGTTGTATAATTCTCTTGAGATATGTATAAGAGACCTTAATGTTGTGCGAGTGCTGGAATTGTGGTACTGATAGGGTATTGAGGTATACATTCAAGTCATTAAAGCTGGACAACAACAACTTGTGCTAACAATTGAGATATAAACAACGGTGGAGGAAAACGATACCCTGATGCAAGGCCTAAATGTTTGGAAAGAGGATGGTGACAAGTAGCTTTCGTAGTACTACTACTGCTGTTTTGGAAATATATTACCTTCCTCTTTTGCTCAAATTATCGAACATGACCAAATGCAAATTGCTGAACCTTGAGGAGGGATTTAGTGCTAATCCTTTGACACATCAATTTACTCGGAAGGCTGCGAGATGCAGGATTTTATCTTGGCTTGTTTTTATATATTATCTATCTAATTATGCTATTTTCATCATTAGTACTTTAGTTTCTTGGGCTCATGAAACATATATGATCCACAAACTAGTTCTTATGTCTGCTCGTAGATCCTGCAATTCACATAACCCAGTAAGTGTTGCTACTTATTTGTGGCTATGCATTTGGAATTATGCTACGTTACAGGCAACCTTGCTCAATCAGCCTATTTTATGCTTAATTAAATTTTGGTGCTCCACACACCTAAATTACCTATGCATATATTCTATGGTGATGCTCTCTTCATATATGGGTTTTAGTCGTAGAGTTTTGGTGCAATCCAAGCGTTGTCTATTAGTTCTTCTTATCTTGCTACTCTACAGCTCATGTATAACTTTGAATATGTGTTTGAGATACATGGCTGGAATGAGTGATTCTTACGTATGTTGTATAGTATCCAGTTCAATTGGGTGTCGGCTCCTTATTACTTATCAGCATCTCCATGCTGCCTTAATCCCATGTGATGTATTAAATGATAGAAACTGTATCAATTCTTCTTGTTCCATGAATATTATGATATAAAATTATGCTTGGCTGTTTACTCATTTCCTATATGAGGATCCTTATGTTTATGTTTCTGTTACTGATAGGAGCTTGTCTTTATATCATATTTCTATTATATGCTTGGCATTGCTTCGTTGCTGTTGTTTCTAGTCTAAAGGAATTATCCTGCATGGTGCCCAAGGTTCCTATTGCAAGTATTATTTCATCTCAACTGATGCATATGCTGATAGGAATGTTGCAGACATCTTATTTATTTTACTCATCTCTTCTTTTAGTTCGTTATATGCTCTCTCTAATAGATGATGGTTCACAATTAAGTATGATTGATGAGAAATGTGTCTTTACTATTGAATATCGGATTAGCTTTATCTCGTGGTTCATACAAAAAATATATAGCTGCTTATGGGACCTTGGTATCATTGTATCCCACATGATGTGCTTCAAAAATTACACACTGATGGGAATGCGCAGGTTATACATTATCTCTTACACAGTTAAGATTTCTGATCTTCCACATGATGTTTCACAGCAAAATCTAACTAATGGGAATGGTTTCTTTAATATTGCTTGCAAGGGATTTTCTCTGCAGAGGTTTACAGGTTTTCTTACTGCTGTTGCTCTTTGCAAACTGGTTTTAAAAGCTCTCAGCAATCTTTTGCAATTCAGGATATATTGGTATTCTAGAATATTTCAAGATATCGGCCTACTGGAGTTGGTTTCTCAAATCTTTTGCCATTCTCAGAGATAATTATGAACGTGATGATGATGCTGTTTTTGAGTATCTATCTACTGTTCCTTCCCTCACAGCAGCCTTAGCATTTTACTTTTGTTCATATGCAAGAGCATCTCAATGATTGTAATGGTGTTACCTTATCATGTATAATTCTATCTTATATTTCTTTTTCTGCTGCTTTGGGTTTAAACACCAACAAGCTGGGCGGCTTGGTTGGTTTCGTAATTGTTTGATGTATCCTTAATAAAATTGCTCAATTTTTTTCAAAAAAAAAAAATTCTTTTTATTCAGATGGTGTAGCTCCATAAAAAAAAAATCACTCAGGCTTCATGCAAGAGCTAATCACCACGGATAGTATCCGCGGAACTACACCGTCCATGATATAAAAAATATTTTTAAAAAAAAATAAATCTGCTATCTCAGTTTATCATGGGTGAGGTCTCAAGTATGAATTATATATAGAGAAAATTTTTTCTGCACCACGTGCAGCGTAGAAAAATTGACGTAGAGTGTAGGTGATTTCATTAGAACACGTAGCCATATCTTCAACGTAAATTTAATATCCAGCAACACTTAAAATTTTGAACGATGAAAATATTTTTTTTCAAAAATTATGACATCTATTTATAAAAATTATGATATTTTTTTATAAAAATTATAATATTTTTATAAAAAATATAATATTTTATTCAAAATATCATAATTTTTATCAAAAAATTATTATAAATTTTATGAAAGAATATCATAATATTCTTTTCATATATATTTATTATTTTTTTTTCATGCTGTATTATGATATTTTTTTACGAAAATTATGACATCTATTCGTAAAAATTATGATATTTTAAATAAAATATTATATTTTTTATAAAAATATTATAATTTTTATAAAAAAATATTATAATTTTTTTAAAAATATTTTTATTATTTAAAATTTTAAATATTATAAAATATATATTAAAAAATATAGCTGCGGTGACTCAACGCCAATTTTTCTTACTCATTATGCATATCTTTAGTCGGGCTTCCGGCCGGGCCTTCTTACAATTACTCGGTCCACAGGTCAGCCGCTCGTACTCGCAAGTTGCCGCTTTATTTCCCGAGTCCTTACGCCCCATTCCGAGCGCTACAAGATTTGCATTTCATTTCATTTTATTCGTTCCCACCCGCATTTCTCGATCACCTCCTCGCTTCATACGCTCGCAGATCCCGTCTGGAATTCCTCCACCCCACCCTCTCTGTCTTTCCTCGCCGGAAATCTCACTCCCTCTTCTTCTCCCTCTACAACCAGACCCTAGTCGCTCTATCGTTCTCTCTCGCCGAGGAGAGGATGGTATTCTATATGCTGTACTTTACGGCGGAGCTGGAGAACCTCACCAACCTCCAGCCCCGCGGTGGCTGCGACGATCTTAGCTACCCTTACTACTTCAAGGTCTTTCTCCATCTATCTCTGGTTTATCGCAACGTTTTTTTTGCGTTCTTGGTTGGATTCTAGGGTTTTGCTCGGTTCCTTTGAGGTTTCTGGATGGAATTTGGATTCGTCCAGGTGAAATGCGAGAACTGCGGGGAGATCAGCCAGAAGGAGACGTGCGTGACGATGTCCGAATCGGTCCCTCTCCCCAATGGAAGGGGAACTGCCAATCTCGTGCAGAAGGTAGTTCATCTTCGTTTCTTGATGCCGGATCGTTCTTTGTTTGCCCACTTTTTCTCATTCTTTTGTCTTCCCTTTGTTTTTGTTGCGCTTTTCTTGCTTGATCGTTTTGCTTGCTCTGTATTGGGTCGTTCATGTTATAGCTTTTCTTTGATCCATAATTTTTCATTCAAGCTGAGTCCTTCCATCTAAGTTTAGCTTTCTAATTACTGGAGATGATTCTGACATCTGCTGATGAGGTTGTTAATGTTATACTAATTAGGGTTTTGTTTGCATTAACTCATTTCTGTCTTTATCATTTTGATATCTACCTTAAACTTTATTTCTGCGTTAGCTATCTTTCAATTTTACTGTTGAAAGTGGATTCATTCCTCAGAAATACATTTCATTGATGTCATTTCAAGGTCTAAAAATGGTTTTCCTTGTTTTGAGTTCGGGTAAAAGTATAATGTGGTGGAAGGCTTGCAATCTGGAAGCTAGCAGATAAAGTTCATTAAAGAGCAACTAGCAAAGGATTTTGAACCTGCAATCATGGATTGTCTCGTGGTAGTTTTATTAATTTATGTTCTGGATTATATCATTATACCTTTTTTTTTGGTTTTAAAGTGTGATGGCCTTTGAGACGTGATTACTTTCTTTTATGGAATTTATTTCACTTATCCCTCACATCTTAATTTTAACCTTTCGCTGTTAAGATGTTTTCTCTATAATGCGCTGCCTTACTCTTGCAATTTGACCCCTTATATTCTTCACCTTTATTGAGACCTTTTTTTTTCCTTATATCTTCATTTTTCATGTTGTCACATTGTGCCTCCAAGAAATAAAGGGTAGAAAACAGGGTCACCATTTTGATATTGATGAGATATCCATGAAGAAAGGCAATCTTCATGCAGGCTGAATAAAATCCTTAAAGAGATTATAGCGGTAATAAAATATTTTATTTCTTTTGCTAAATAGTAGGAAAATTTACTTGCTTTATCTCTTTTTTATACTCCCTTTGTAATATGTAGATTCATATATTACATACGACTAGATGTTTACCGTGATATAAGGATGTATTTTTTTCATGACAGTGAAAAAAGGTAGAGTCTGTGAGATAACATAAAGATAAATTTTAATAGCCAAGTTATAGTTAAAAGTGCAGATGAGATAATTGTTGCCCCCTCCTTACCCCAACTTCAAATAAACATCCTCCTAGGATGCTTAGAGTGAATGCCAACGTTTTGGATAGAGCATGATGATCATATATTCTTCTTGGTGAAGTACTATTGTTCTCTATTTTATCAAATAACGCATAGTAGAGGCTACTTTGCAAATCTCCCTTCTATGCTCTCTTCAAGCAATAGAAGTTGATTCACCTCCTCATTCTAATCTATGTTTTGTTATGGAAATTTGTTCCTATATCTCCTCTCCTTTTACACACATGCTAATTACCCAAGCAAGTCTTCACCTCTGAATTTAGTTTGGGTCAAATGGAAAGTATTTTAGAAATTTAATCACCGATTCACTTCAAATACTTGAACCTTGTTTCAGAATTTAACTAGTTTCACGGACCATGAGAGCATTTTGGCACCTTCCAAACCGTGTTACGTTCATCCTAGCACTCTAGTTAACACAACTTCTTGATATCTGCTATCATTTGGACATGTCTCTGCTACATGTCTCCAAACCAATACCCTAAGTTAAGTCCTCTCCCATAGTATTATCAATACTCTTTAGATTGGGTTGTATGGTGGATATTTTGGGATTGAATGCAGTAAATAGTAAAATTTGTGATGGTAACTTTAATTGGAGTGTTTAATCTTTCACGTACCATTGTCAAATGTCAAGTATCATGTTTATGACTCTGTTCACTCTTTCATGCACATCAGTCATTGCCAGGCACCATCAGATTGATAAGAAAACTTGCAAGTCACGAATGATAGCATGCTCTTGTCACATCGCCATAGCTATATTTTCCCCTCACTATCTGAGATGAACCGATCATTAAGAAGCTCACAAGTATCCTGTGTTTATATTCAGTGATGCAGTTATGATAACCTATTATTATTCAAAAACAGGATCAATATGTAGATAATTAACCTATCAGATTTATCTGAGGCAGAGACAATCAATATTACCAAACTTCAACTGGATGACAAGATTCGAGGTTCCCCATTTCACTGAAAATCTTTACACTTGAAGGGAATAAAAGAATGAGTGGTGTCTAGTTATCTTTTCCTTGACCACCACCAAATAAGCTTTTTATCCTATAGCTGTTCAAGGATAGAACAAATTGGGCCGTCATGACAATTTGTAATTGTTATTAGCAATTTTGTTTTCTTATGTTAAAAGAAAACACATTTTCTTTAGAAGCAATAGGGAGCGAATGAAAGAAAAGACAAATGGAGGGTCAACATGATTCTAATTTTGAAACAATGAGGGAAATATTTGTTGGTGCCCTTCCTTACTAATATTCAACCTTGTATTTAAATACCTCTGATCCAGTAGGATATGGCTGTGTTTGCTTGTCATCTGCATTTTCTTGCTGTTTTCTTTGTCAGCTAGATACATTTGACGCATATTCTAAGAAGATTTTAAAATGGGAAAATGATTATTCTTGAACTTATAACTTACAATTCCTGATAATACAGTGCTGCTATGGTGCCAGTTGTGGTACCTAAAATAGCCCAATTATTGATGTAATTCGCAGGGTCCGTGCAATACATGGTGGGATTATGGGGTGAAACACTGATCCCAGCGTTCCATGTGGCAATTTGGTTTTTCTTTGGTACCAAGGGCAGGTGCCAAGCCTTTTCGGATAATAAATAATTTGTTCAGATGTATTGGTGGTAACTTTTGAAAATGGTAGTGGCTATTCATATATAAATTTTATGTGCTACATATCTTTGCTGGAAACATCCATTCAAAGCATAACTATCTCGAAGGGGGCCTTCAAAAGAGGCAATTGATGTAGGCTTGTTTGATACAATTTGCTAGTCAAATTTTAGAGTTGCTAACATTGCCATATCTGATTTTCTAGTGCAAGCTATGTGGGAGGGAAGGATCGATTCAGATGATTCCTGGGCATGGTCAACCATTAACTCTTGAACTTAGTCAGCGTGAACTGATCACTGGATTGATGGTTTTTGACTGCAGAGGATTCGAACCTGTTGATTTCTCTTTTAGTGATGGATGGAAAGCTGAATCCGTAAGTATCTGCCATTTGTACCTTTTGCAGCCTCTGTGCATTACTAATTTTGTTATTGCATTTAGCTTGTACTTATTTCATAGCTTGTCGCACTGTATATACCTGTTCAGCATCTTCAGCTCCTGCAGAATTATGATAGTACAACTAAGAATTTGCTTGTGAACTATTCCTATTGGGGATAAATCTCGTTCCTGCTGAAGTCCAGTTCGATGCTCAGCCTAATGCAACCGGTAGCCACGGAAGAGCTTCAGCGGACGAGTTTTAGCCGAACTCCTTCAATCGATCGAACTCCTTCAGTCGGTCGAACTCCTCAGCGGTCGAGCTCCAGTCGGACTCCCACGAGAACCGAACTTTCTCTGCGCCCCTCCAACCGGATGTCTACGGGAGCCGAACTCCTTTTGAGCTTCCCCTTCGGTCGAACTCCTCCTAGACTTCTCTCCCAATCGGATTCCTCCAGCGGATTGCTTCTGGATAATCCCACTAGACGTATCCTCTTCAGGAGTCCGAACTCCTCTGGAATCGATATATGCCGAAGTCCACCAATCAACGTCCGCTTTCTCAGAGCTGCGGCCATTAAATTTCGACGAACGGTCGCCATCAGTCCGCTGCAAGCGACAGTGATCCACTACCAGACGGCGATGGCTATCACCATTAATCTGTGGTAGGCCACGCTGCAGACGACGTCTTCCTCCATGACTGACCCCGTTAGATCTCGAGCGGTCCGCTATCAGGTAGCTGTAGCTGTCACCATCAATCCGCTACAAGCTCCGCCTATAAAAAGAGATCCTTCAGATACGTTTACTCTAAGCTCTAAGTTCTTCTCTCCTATAAACTCTGCCGAATTCATTTCAGAGCACTCCATTTCTGTTGGCCAGAAGAGCTGACTTGACCGTCGGAGGGTCTTGCCGGAGCCACCCCTACCGGCTCCAGACGGGACTTTGTTTTGCAGGTCACCGACGGTGACCTCGTCCTCCTTTACTTCAGCTCGATCCGGCGTCAACCAGATTCTGCACCAATAGATTTGGCGCTAGAGGAAGGGTCGCCTCTGTTCTTGAGGTGTTCTTGAGGCCTCCTTGTTCTTAAAGGAGTGCTCAGCGACGATTTTCCTCTTCCCTCTTCGAAGATTTCTCTTCTTTCTCTCTAGAGTTCTTTTTCGAGAAAGAATGCCTCCCAAGAGAGCTTCGACTCGACGATCGGCGGCCTCTGCGTCAGATCCATCTGCTCCCGCTTCAGCCCCGGCAACTCAGGTTCTACCTGAAGCCATCGTAGATGCGGAGCAGTTCAACCTGCTGGTCCAGTAGGTTCGTGGCCTCGTCGAGATGATGCAGGCCGTGCGACAGCTTTCGACGGCGATTTTGCCAGCAAATCCGCCATCAGGATGCCAGGAATCGGCCTTAAGGAAGAGCATTTGGTCTAGCATACCAATCGCCTTTAGGAAGGAGAAAAAGAGAGCAGAAGTTCTCCCCTAGAAGGTTTCACAGGAGGCAAAATGAAGTTCGGCCGCGCTTACGACCTCCCCCAGCGCAAGCGAGGCCGAACTCCCCCTCGAGCTCGTCATCAAGGAAGCCTCGACAAAGATTTCACAAGAGGGCGAAATGAAGTTCGGCGTGAGCGAGGTCATCGAACTCTCCCTCGAGCTCATCATCAAGGAAGTCCTGATAAAGAGGCATGAAGTTCTCCCCCAGAAGATTTCACAAGAGGGCGGAATGAAGTTCGGCGTGAGCAAAGCCGTCGAACTTCCTCTCAAGCTCGTCATCAAGGAAGCCCTGACAAAGGGGCATGAAGTTCTCCTTCAGAAGGTTTCACAGGAGGGCGGAATGAAGTTCGGCCGCGCTCACGACCTCTCCAGTGCAAGCAAGGCCCAAACTCCTTGAGCTCGTCATCAAGGAAGCCCCGACGGAAGGGCGCGAAGAAGTCCTCCCTTCAGAAGTTAGAACCACCAATGAGGGAGGAATGGCAAGGAGATCGGCCGCCTTCCAGCATCATAGACGCTATCTCCGGGGCTTGGTACTTCGGCGGGCTGTCATCTCCCAGCGTCAAAGCAAAGAGAAGCTTGCTCCAAATTGAGAAGGTTGGCATGAGATAGAGGAGGTCATCCGGTCCAGAACTTATCATCCGAGAAAACTTGGAGGAACAACACCCCCACGCCCCTGAAGCATAGAAAATTCGAGGATATGCTGTCAGTAACTTTCCTTCGGTAAAGTTCTTTCATTTCAATAATATTGTTTCTGGATGCAAAAACTATGTGATGACAGGAAGGAAGCAATCAATAGTGGTCGTGTTAGAAACAGGAGGATAACCTCGTCCTAACATGAGCGAGTCGAAGTTCTTCAGCCTCGGCTGCAGGAGATAAGATCTCCTCCGAGGCAACCTTGGCTGTAGGAGATAAGATCTCCCCCAAGGCAACCTCGGCTGTAGGAGATAAGATCTTTTCTGAGCGTCCGCAACAACCTTGGCCGTAGGAGATAAGATCTCCTCCGAGGGTTCGGCCGACCTCGGCTGCAGGAGATGAGATCTCCTCCGAGCGTCCGCAACAACCTCGACCGCAGGAGATAGGATCTCTCCTGAGGGTCCGGGCCAATCTCGATCGCAGGAGATAAGATCTTCCTCGAGCGCCCGCATCAACCTCGGCTGCAGGAGATAAGATCTCTTCCGAGGGTCTGGGCCAACCTCGCTGCAGGAGATAATATCTTCCTCGAGCGTCCGCATCAACCTCGGCTGCAGGAGATAAGATCTCCTCCGAGGCAACCTCGGCTGCAGTAGATAAGATCTCCTCCGAGGGTCCGGACTGACTTCGGCTGCAGAGATAAGATCTTCCCTAAGCGTCCGCAACAATCTCGACTGCAGGAGATAAGATCTTTCCTGAGGGTCCGGGCCAACCTCGGCTGCAGGAGATAAGATCTCCCTCGAGTGCCCGCATCAACCTCGGCTGCAGGAGATAAGATCTCCTCCGAGGCAACCTCGGCTGTAGGAGATAAGATCTCCTCCGAGGGTCTGGGCCGCCTCGACTGCAGGAGATAAGATCTCTCTCGAGTGCCCGCATCAACCTCGGTTGCAGGAGATAAGATCTCCTCCGAGTGCCCGTAACAACCTCGGCTACAGGAGATAAGATCTCCCTTGAGGGTCCGGGCCAACCTCGGCTGCAGGAGATAAGATCTCCTCCGAACATCTGCATCAACCTCGGCTGCAGGAGATAAGATCTCCCCCGAGGCAACCTCGACCGCAGGAGATAAGATCTCCTCTGAGGGTCCGGGCCAACCTCGGCTGCAGGAGTTAAGATCTCTTCCGAGCGCTCGCAACAACCTCAGCCGCAGGAGATAAGATCTTTCCGAGTCAATCTCGACTGCAGGAGATAAGATCTTTCCTGAGCACCCGTATCAACCTCGGTTAGAGATCAGATCTCTTCCGAGCGTCCGTATTAACATCAGCTACAGAAGATAAGATCTTCCTCGAGTCAACCTCGACCGCAGAAGATAAGATCTCCCTCCAGCGCCCGTATCAACCTCGGTTAGAGATCAGATCTCTCTCGAGCGCCCGTATTAACCTCAGCTACAGAAGATAAGATCTTCCCCGAGTCAACCTCGGCTGCAAGAGATAGGATCTTGTCCGAGTCAGCCTCGGCTGCTGGGGACAATATCGCCCTTGAGGAGCTCAACCTCCGACCTCAATCGCAGGAGACGAGATCTACTTCAACCTCGGCTGAAGATGAGATCTCCCCCGAGCTTCAACTTCAGCATCAACTTTGGCCGTAGATGAGATCTCCCTCGAGCTTCATCTCTAATCGGCACAGAGCCCAGAAGAGGACTTCGGTAGTCGCCTTTTCTGCACTTTCTTCGTGTTTTAAACTCGGGAGTGGGGGGACTATTGTTGCGGATAAACCCCGCTCATGCCGAAGTCCAGTTTGATGCTCAGGCTAATGCAATTGGTAGCCACGGAAGAGCTTCAGCGGACGAGTTTTAGCCGAACTCCTTCAGTCTGCCTGGTCCCTGCCGAACTCCTTCAGCCTGCCTGGTCTCTATCGAACTCCTTCAGTCGGTCGAACTCCTCAGCGGCCGAGCTCCGATCGGACTCCCACGAGAGCTGAACTTCCTTCGCGCCCCTCCAGTCGGATGCCTACGGGAGCTGAACTCCTTCCGAGTTTCTCCTTCAGCCGAACTCCTTTCGGACTTCTTTCCCAGTCGGATTCTTCCAGCGGATTGCTCTCAGATAATCCCACCAGACGTATCCTCTTCAGGAGTCCGAACTCCTCTGGAATCGATATATGCTGAAGTCCACCAACCAATGCTCGTTTTCTCAGAGCTACGGTCATTAAATCTTGACGAATGGTCGTCATCTGTCCGCAGCAGGCGACAGCGATCGCTATCAGGCGGCGATGGCTGTCACCATCAATCTGTGGCAGGCGGCGCTGCAGACGACGCCTTCCTCCGTGACTGATCTTGTTAGATCTCGAGCGGCTTGCTATCAGGCAGCTGCAACTGTCACCATCAATCCGCTACAAGCTCCGCTTATAAAAAGAGATCCTTCAGATACGCTTACTCTAAGCTCTAAGCTCTCCTCTCCTCTAAACTCTGCCGAACTCATTCCAGAGTACTCCATTTCTGTTGGCCAGAAGAGCTGACTTGACCATCGAAGGGTCCTGCCGGAGCCACCCCCATCGGCTCCGGACGGGACTTTGTTTTGCAGGTCACCGGCGGCGACCTCGTCCTCCTCCACTCCAACTCGATCCGGCGTCAATCAGATTCTGCACCAATAATTTCTAACTGCAACTTAGATTGCAATTCGTAGAGATGATAGCTGGATGGCATTTAAGTTGTTGCCTCCTTTTAAATAAATGTTGAAAATTGTGAAATATATCAAAGAGAGAGGTAAGTATTGAAAATTTTATTGGATTCTGTCTTGATGAAGGAGATAAACTGAATGGCGGCAGCTGTGCATGAATACACGCACAATGGGATATGAGCAAAAATGTCTCAAAATTATACATCAGGTGCTGCACTTGCTTTGAAATGTTGGTTTTTGAGAAAGCTTGAATGGTTTTGCCGGCTTTTGAAGTAAATTGATGTTGCTCCCTGAGTGTGGTTGATTAATTTTGCTTAGGCTTGCAAAGAAATTTGATCTGAATGCTAGTGTAGGTCATGATTGGATTGGTATGTTGATTAAATGAAAAATAAGTGGTGCATGTCTAAGAGTTCTCTCATTTTTGGAGGCCTCTTGTCCTGAATTTATTTTTGGACAAAATGACAAGAATAGAAAATGGTGGGCTGTTGTCAGTATCTTCAATTCAAGTCCTTGATGGTCATTGTGAAAAGATGGCACTAGCAATCAAGGCTAATAGACAAAATAAATTGTGGGCTGTCCAGCCAAGTTCAGTTAATTTGCTTGCACTTTGATCAAATTATAGTGTTGACCTGGGATATCTTAGCATATAGATTGCTCACGTTGAGAGAGCTCAGTCTTATAATATGCGCTAACGTTCAGGTTGACATTTGTTTTCGTTAGAAGCATATAGATTTTCAGCAGTTCTATAAGCAGTTAAAAGCTAATTAACAATTTTTTTCCATGAGAGTGTCTTAACATGCAGGAGCAGCAAGTCCTGTGAAACGGTGGATCTCTTCTCTTGAATTGATAAGAGGTGGGTTTTTTGGCATGCCTCCTTTCAATGCACCGGAAGTAAATCAGATTTGTCCCAGTTTCTTGTTCTTCTTTTGTTACTTGCCCGTGTTCTCCTCATCAATTTTTCCCTTCCCTTTTTCTTAATTTAGATAACTTGAAATGATTGAATACATCTATCATTTGTCAAACAACCGCAATGAACAAGGAATTCTCAATTTTGAAGAGCATGTCTAATAGGTTTGGTGCTAGTTGACTGGAGGACATGACATTTTTGTTGCTGGTCTCACCCTTTCATGTCAGCATTGATAATGAATTGTACAAAATCCAAATGAATGGTTTCCAAGGTAGCTATAAGGGGCATCACAGAGATATCATCATGTTTAAAAATTAAATACTGACGTCAGCGGTAGTGAGTGATGGTGGTTTTGCAACAGTGAAGGCTAATGATACCTTTCTGTTAGTACTGTAATTGTCCCTATGTGTGGTGTCCGTGCAGAATTTTGGCATATGGAATCTTGGTGTTACTATATGAGTAATCATGTTTCACCATATCCTTAAGACCCTAACTGTTGCTACAGCTGCATGAATTTCATATGTATGTGAGCTGCTTTGCTCAAGAACATGGTGTGCATAAATTTATCACTGTTAAGTTTTTGCTTTGTGTGACAAGGTTGCTTGATCATGCAAATCCTCTCTGTTCCATAGAACAGATGAATGATCGAGATGTGCATGACTCAAACAGTATTGTGCAAGTAAAGCATCTATAGATGTAAGTTGCTACTTGCCATGTGACATATTCTGAAACTTAGTGTTGAGGTGGCATCTTGTTCCCTAGACAAGTGGCACTGCATTCGAAGTGGATCTATCTGGAGGGGAATTTGCAGACTATGATGAGAAGGGAGAATGCCCAGTTGGGGTAATGAATCTTCGGGCGCTGTTTAGAGTGGTAAGCTTGGCATACGGTCATGAATTACGTTTTAGATGGAATTATACTAGTAATAATTACATTCGAATTAATACCAATATGGCTGGTTGAATATATCACACTTGTTTACAGGTAAAGAAGCAAGAGCGAGGTGGCAAGACAACCTTTATTTAACAGCAGTACTCTATGAATGGCACGTCATAATATGTGCACCCAAAATTTGTTATGATACTACGAGACCTGTTACCTTCGGCCATGACGGTATGATGCATACTCCCTCAACCTTCTGTTAATATGCTTAGTCTTCTTGAATCTTGTGTTTGCACAGCCATTTAATGGTTGGATTCTATTATGGCCTTTTTAACTGGTAAGTTATGGCTTGTGTTTCCAAACAACTGAATGATTCTCCGACCTTTTTGGCATGCTGACCTTGACATGGTAGCGTGGCTTGTGGCAGTGGGGCTACCAATGATTGTTGAAACTTTGCAGAATGTTGACAGGTTGTCAAGAACCTGGATCTTTTAGTCTCTCTTATCTATCTCTTGGAATTATAGCTTGTTATGTTAATCTGTGTGGTTGCAGCGTAGCGTAGCATTCACCGTTACTAGCAAGACCGGGATTTATGTTATATTTTGATGGATCTACATGCTTACAGTGTGTGTCTCTGGTAGGGTGATGGCATGAAAACAGGCTGAAGGAGACGCTATTATTCTGAGGATGAAAAACACTTTCTTTTTTTTTTGGGTGATACGTGAATGAAGGTCCGTGTTGTTTTTTGCGCACGTGTTCTCTACAAATCTTGTGGTACGGGCACGCGGATGGCATGAAAATGCAGAAGGGGAACCTATTATTCTGGGAATAAAAAGCCTGTTTTGTTTTTCTGATATATGAAAGGAATTTGGAGGCGATAAAAATTGGCAGGGCATCTCACTAATGCATTCAACGGTAAGATGATAGCTCCCCACTAGATTTCCCGTGAGCATTCAGATTCTCCATTTGGGTTTATGCCAAATGCCGCAATTGTTTGTCCGCGCCTCACTTTCGGAAGAATTCCATTATTTTCACCTTGCGTTCGGGACTGCTCTTTGAAACTTGGACTTTGACTGCTTCAAAGCATATGTACGGGGAAAAAAAAAAAAAGAAAGAAAAATTACTATCACATTTTATTCTCAAAGATGAAAGCTCGGTGAAGAGAAGCGTATTTTGTTTTTCTTCTTAGCTCAGAGGGTTAATTGAATAAGAGAGGATGCTTAACAGAGGAAAGGAATCTGTGAGCTTGAGTGGTTATATTATTAGTATTAGAGTCATCACTCTCTTGCCGTGATGAACATGTGCTCTGAATTACTGGAAGAATTTGGATTACGTGTGATTCTTTACTAGCTTAAATTACTTTTTGAAAATATTCACAGAGATATCAGATAATCAAATTTGTTCACTAATTTATCCAATGTGAGATTTAATAATGAATTATTCATGCATGTTAAATATATACCTAGAGGCTGTAAATTAATGAGGTTGTGTAATTATCATCATTACCTTTTCTTTTGAAAAGTAAAAGATGGAAGAGATACCCCTGCCAATTCAACCTTACTTAGGCTTAGACCTTGGGACTTGGACGGATGGAGAATAATGTTAGTGGAATCAAGGTCTTAATCAGGGATATCATTATTTAACTCAACCCCTTGCTCGCAGACAAGGGGGTATGACCACCAAGTTATCGCTCAATTCATTAATTATTTAAAGTTATAGTATTGTTAATTATTCTTACATTTCTATTCTTATTTTCATTAATTTTTTGTTTTTATGAACTTTTGATTTTTCCTTGAATTTTTTTATCAGGTTGCTTTCAAATTTCTAGAATCGAAAATCTTTGCCAATGGCCAAGTTTTCCCGTATGTGAAACTTCTAATCATGGTTGTTGCTAGACTGGAGTAACCCATAATAAATGTTGATATGGTAAAACGATCCAATAAGTTCTAAGAATATATTTCTATATTATATTGAATTCCTCCACTCTCTACATGCATGCATGTGCATCATGTAGAGAATATTCTAAATAAGTTGGAAAGATTGAGGTCTCAATTTTTCCAACTTGGTAACGAATATTCTAAATTAAGAATGCATATCAACCATCAAAAATTAAAAATTATGTATTTTGAAAGATGCAATCATCAATAGTTGTAATAATGTTAGCATGGCAAACCATATTACAGGTCATGTAAATTGCAAAATTAAAAAAGTCATGATCTATAAATTATAAATATGCATGAACTAAAATTCAATAGACTCATATGCTTTCAAATCATAAATAATGCAAGATATCATATTGAGCCAGTCAAACAAAATATTTTTAGATTACTTGATGCACAATCAATTATTATTATTATTATTATTATTTTATTTTTTTTTTAAAGATTGTTGGTTTCAAAGTAATTTTTGTAATGTAGATCATCCTCCATATGAAATCTCAATATGGTCAAGTAGATTGTGGATTTCTAGAATTCAAAATTTTCTCAAAAAAAAATATGAAAACACACATATGCATATCATGCTAAAAATATTATATTTTGATTTCCAAATTATATAGAGAACTTTAAAAAATGCATATCAGGTTGAAAATTAAAAGTAAAGCAAAAACTTTTTAATAAACAATAGAAAAAGAATAAACCTCAATTTGTGCATGTTGGATTAGATTGCATTCAACCACGTCTCTTGCTTTAAATTAAGAAGGTTAGGCCAGTGTTGGTTCAATCTATAATCTTCACTCCAAACCAGAACCGTAGAGTATAGACATGCCGAGTATATATTTCTGTTCATCTCCATCAACAAAGTACTATTACATAACCATCACATGATGTTATACATCTATTATGTGACTAAAATATCCTTGTTATTCTTAGTCAAGTTCTAGCTTAAGGAAATAGGAAGTGCATAAAGGAAGGATTCACCTTCCTTCGCTAAAATCAACCATTACATCATCTACCACACAAATCTCAAAGTATTATGAACTTAATCATTACCCTCTTACATAGATCTCAAGTGACTATCTATCCATTCATTCCCCCACCCCTCCGGTCCTCACTTCCTTTGTTCTTGTCGGCTTGCTCATGGTCGATTCTAACCTCATTCTAGAAACTAATGCTTTCTTGAACCCTAGCTTGTCACCTCTACCACATGCTGTTTAGGAGATGGTACAAGCCCTCTCTACCTCCTTGACTTCTCCATCTAGGCAAGAACATAGAAGTTGGGAGGGGCAGCAACAGCCCTTCTCTAATTAATAATTTTACGTATATTTTAATTCATCGTTAAACAAATTTACAAATTTGCTTCTTCAGCATTTAACTCATATTTTATGGATCTCTTTTTTATTGGAGACCAAAACTTTTAATTTAAATCTTCATTCATTTAAGATAAAAGTTTCTATTCAACGCCTCACCATTCATTTTCATCTACTTGCTCAAGCAGCCCTTCTTTCTTTTATTTTAATTCACAGTTAATCTATTGTTTAACTCATATTTCAAGAAAATTACTCTTTTGCCTTGATGGCGGCTTTGCTATTTCTCCACCTCCATAGTTAAATAGATTTTGAAAAAAAGAATTTTCTTTTCCTTCCCTCATTTATTCGGCACCCAAACAAGTTTTCCTCTACATAAGATGAAAGCTTTTTCTTTTTTTGCTTTGACATCGAAACAAGTTTTCTCCTAAATTTATCATTTATTGGATACTCTTAGATCGCATATGCTTACGAAGGATGAGAACCGCTGAATAGTTGCCTGGCTCTAAAGAACTAAGATTTTCAACTTTATAAGAAAGAAGAAAATAAATTAACATGAACCCTTTGAGTCCTAATTAATCTCACTTTAATTTTAGACTTCTAATTCATCAATGCAAATCTCTCTCTCTCTTGCAGCTCTTACCGTATCTATAACTAAGCCCCCACTCTTGAAAGCTACCTTATAATTTTTATTGAATCACAGTTTCTTAATTTTATTGGAGGCTTAAAGAGAAGAGGATATTTTTATCATTCAAAATAGTGGGCTAACATATTAGAGCGCAGATCTTCTATGGTGTCACATGGAATGTGGTACATCGTGCATACCATCCACTGCATAATGGATGGCTGTGTATGAGCCATTCGCTGATGTAGGTCGTGTGATGCATGCTGAACTGTATGTAGTCATTCATCAAATGATAGAAGGTGCCTGCGATGCACTGGGGTACCGCAAAGAATCTATGCTCACAAGAGCATCAGTTTGGAATGATTTGGAGCTCAAAGGATCTTTTGGGAAGGAATGTGTTAAGGAGAAACCCTAAATTGAGGGGTATTCCTGTAATTACCCCAAAATTTAATTGAACATGTCATGTGGATCGCGCGTGCTAGAGTGTTTTCACTGACCGGTGACGGCATGAATTAAGATATCTTTTTTATAGATCGATAGATCAGAGCCGTCCATCACCGCATGGAGACTCGATATATTCCAAGCCCATCGCTCCGGAACCCTAGTCCCAGCGTTCGAAGCCCAGGGTTCCTAGCTCGCTGCAGAGAACTCGATCCCAATCCGCCGCCGCCGCCGCCGCCGCCGCCGCTGCCGCTGCCGCCATGGGTAACCTCCAATCCCTGCTTCTCCGTGGAGGAGATCTCTTCAATCCTTTATCTGTCGCTCTCCATCTTTTCTGATCTCGGGCATTTGGTTGGTTTCAGGTAAGGTTCATGGGTCTTTGGCTCGTGCCGGGAAGGTGAGAGGGCAGACGCCCAAGGTCGCGAAGCAAGACAAGAAGAAGAAGCCCCGGGGCAGGGCCTACAAGCGCATGCAGTACAACCGCCGTTTCGTCACCGCCGGTATCTTTCTGTCCCTCCCCCTCTTCTCTCATCCGCCTGTTTGATTTCCAACTGCTAAGTGATTCTTTGCGTCCTTCCTTCAATTCCCCTTCAGTTGTTGGATTCGGGAGGAAGCGGGGTCCCAACTCATCCGAGAAGTGAAAGATCGACATCGGTATTTAAGCGGTAGGCACTTCTTTAATTTCGAATTCCAAAAAAATTGTAGGGTTTTGTTTCTGGTTGATGAATTATGTAGCTGGATTCTGCGTTTTGAGAATGATTTTCGGGAACACCGAACTGATCTGTAGCTATCGTTTTTTTATCGTATTTGTTATTTTGTTCTTTGGTTCACTCTTATCTAATTGCTGTTGTGTGGATGTTATTTGGTTCACTCTTATCTAATTGCTGTTGTGTGGATGTTATTTGGATATCCTGATTGAATTGCTTATGATGAATGATGTTAGTTCTTAAGCAGCTTAGCAATGGGTTTTGGTAATTATGTTCAATGATGGATGTTTCGTGCTAGTCAACTTGTCCAATTGGCAAGGCAATTAGAGTGTGAACAATAATGTGGTGGGTCTTTTCACGGAGGAGATGGCTTAGGCATATTGCATCCCTTCCACCATAGGTGTTCCAATTTGGAATTATGGCTGCCTTTTGTTATCTTGGATGTAGGTGGTGGTACTGGAATGTATGCATTTATGCGTGCGGTCATCTGGTGTATGTGCCATTTGTTGAGTTCAGGGGTAGAAAAGGGTGCTTGATGTGTTGAGCTAATCTTTCTGCTTGTCAAGATGGTTGTTGTAAGAGTTTTCAAGAAGATGGAGAGAAGACCCCTTCTGCAATCCGTCGTATTCTTGACTCTTTCCAAGTAGACCTTCTGGTTTTAGTCCACCTCTTAATATTGGCAGGTATCATATATGCAAATAAGACTAAACGATATCTAAGTGCACTGAGGGATGTTTATGTGGTTCTAGTGGCTTGCCTTGATCCCGGCCTAGCTGGTAGGTTAGTTTTTCAGGCTTGAGGGAGCTGTCATGGTTTTGGACTGTACTTGCCTTTATTCCTTTGCACACCAAATTTGAAATGTGATTGATCAATCGACCTAATCATCTCAATAGGTTTTCAAATATGTATCCAATCTTGGAGGGCAGGGCAGGGCAGGGCAGGGCATAGGGCAGCTGTATGAGATATGTTAGGAAGTGCAACGTACAGTTTTGTTTTTGATCTAAGCGTGTTGATGAGGTGGTGCTTTGATGTCGAAAAGGAGTGTTTGTATTTTATGATTGGAACTAGGGGTATTGATCTCTCACCGAGTGTGTTCGCAGCATCGACAAAACTAAAATTTTGGTTTCCTGGTTTAAAGGAGAACTCGTGGAGATTTCTACTTGTTCTCTTTTGGGGATAAAATCACTTGAGTTTGTGGGTTTTGATGATGGGCAGGGGGAATCATTGTGGGAACTCAATATCTTGTTATAGCGGTATTCTGATGGAGTGCTGTAATTTCATTAGGAAAAAGGGAGCTTGGGTGGGTAAGGGGAGTAGTATCAGTTAAGAAATTTGCATCTGTTCTGAGAAAAAAATGTTAGATTACTTGTGATGAAACTCGAGGCTGCCACTCAAACATTGTGTCAGTTACAGATGCAAAAATGTGTCATGTCTAGATTTTTTGGGAGTGAAATTGTCAGATTTGGAAGGGATGAAAACAGATGAGGCATCTCATATTTGATGCTTGTGTTGTGCAAATTCGTCAATCTATATTTTTGGGAGTGAAATGGTCTGATTTGGAAGAAGTGAAAACAGATACAATAAAGTATCTCATATTTGACGCTCAAGTAAAGCTCAGCGTGAGATTCATTGCTCTGAGATTCATTCAGCTGTTTGGAAACTAACGTGTTTTGAGTACAGGCTTCCCTTAAGCTTTCTTCGTGCGAAACGCAGTGCGCACCAGCTTTTGTGCGATTCCACAACAATGACAATGCGTGCTCTTGCTACAATAGAGCAGCCACAGAACCCATTGCAGAAGCTATCATGCATGATTAATGATGTTGACGCAGAAATTGATTGTCGCTGGAATTCGCTGGAGTGGAGGCCGATAAGGTCGCCGTCGGAGACCTACAAAATAAAGTTCCGTCCGAAGTCGGTGAGAGATGGCTCCGACAGGATCCTCCGACGATCAAGTCAGCTCCGGCCAACAGGAATGGAGTGCTCGAGAATGATTTCCGCAGAGCTTAGAGATGAATGGGAGATCTTAGAGATCAAAGAGATTAGGATTAGCATATCTGGAGGGTCCTTTTTATAGCGGAGCTTGATGATGATAGCTGTAGCCGCATGCTGGCGGATCGTTCGAGATTCGGCGGAATCAGTCTCACGGAAAGGTGCCGACAGCGGGTCACTGTCGCTTGCGGCGGATTGATGGTGACAGCCATCGTCGTTCGATAGCGGGTCGCTGTCGCTTGCGGTGGATTGATGGTGATGGCTGCAGCTGTTTTGATATTGAGCCACTCGGGGCTGAATGAAGGGTTGAAGGGCTTCGACGTGTGTTCATTTTGGAGGAGTTTGGACTTCTGAAGAGGAAGCTCGGAAGGAGTTCGGCTCTCGTAGGCGTCTGGCTGGAGGTGCGTGGTTAAGGCTCGGTCGCTGGGGAGTTCGGTAGGAGCTCGGTCGGTGAGAAGTTTGATCTCTAAAGAAATTCAACCGGAGAGGAAGCTTGGAGGGAGTTCGGCTCCCGCAGGTGCCTGGCTGTAGCAATGCGGAGAGAGTTCAACTCTTGCGGGAGTCTGACTAAAGTTCGGCGGTTGAGTTCGGCTAGAGTCCGGCTGCTGGGAGTCCAAGAAGCTCGGTCGGCTGAAGGGATTCGGTCCGGACGTTGAGAGTCTGAAGGAGCTCGACGGTTGAGGAGTTTGAAGGAGCTCGACCGCTAAGTAGCTCGACCAGCTGAAGGGGTTCGGTCCGAATGCTGAAAGTTCGAAGGAGCTCGGCGGCTGGGGGTTCGGCTAAGATCCGTCTGCTGAAGCTCTTCCGTGGCTACTGGTTGCATTAGGCTGAGCATCGAACTAGATTTCGGCAGGAGCGGAGTTTATCCCTAACACTAGCCCTCTACTTTCGAGTTCGAAACTTGAAGGGAGTGCAGAAAGGGCGACTGTCGAAGTCTTCTTTCGGGCTTGGTGTTGGTTCAGATCGAAGTTCGGGGGAGATCTCATCTCCAACTAAAGTTGATGTTGAAGTTGAAGCCCGAGGGAGATCTCATCTCCAATCGAGGTTGAGGTAGGCCTCGTCTTCTGCGATCGAGGTCGGAGGTTGAGCTCATCGGGGGTGATATTGTCTCCTACAGTCGAGGTTGACACGGTCGCTTGGGAGAGATCCTATCTCTTTTGGTCGAGGTTGATGCGGGCGCTCACGTTAGGACGAGGTTGTCTCTGATCTTATCTCTGGTCGAGGTTGTCTCGGTCACTCGGGAGAGATCTTCTCTGGTCGAGGTTGAAGTTGAAGCTCTTCCAGTCCGAGGTTGACACGGTCGCTCGGAAGAGATCCTATCTCTAGCCGAGGTCGAAGTTGAAGCTCTCCAGTCGAGGTTGACATGGTCGCTCGAGAGAGATCCTATCTCTAGTCGAGGTCAAAGTTGAAGCTTTCCAGTCGAGGTAGGCCCAGTCACTCGGGGGAGATCTTATCTCCTTTGGTCGAGGTTGATGCGGACGCTCGCGTTAGGATGAGGTTCTCCTCCTGTTCCTAACTTCGACTTTGCTCGCGTTAGGACGAGGTTCTCCTCCTTTTTATAACGGACTGTTGGGGTACATTCGGATCATCGTCCGTCTTCCCCCATCTCGTCTAAGGTGAACGAGGTCTTCGACTTTGCTCGCATTAGGATGAGGTCCTCCTATTCCTAACGAGCTGTGCGGGCACATATGGATTGTTGTCCAGGGCTCTTCCTCCGTCTCGTCCTTTGTGAACGAGGCTTTCGACTTTGCTCGCATTAGGATGAGGTTCTCCTATTCCTAACGAGCTGTGGGGGCACATTCGGACCGTCGTCCGTCTTCTCCCATCTCGTCTAAGGTGAACGAGGCCTTCGACTTTGCTCACGTTAGGACGAGATCCTTCTCCTATTCCTAACAGACTGTGGGGGCACATACGGACCATCGTCCGTGCCTCTCCCTTCGTCTCGTCCTTTGTGAACGAGGCCTTCGACTTTGCTCGCGTTAGGACGAGGTTCTCCTCCTGTTCCTAACGGACTGTGGGGGCACATTCGGACCGTCGTCCATTTTTCTCCGTCTCATCTAAGGTGAACGAGGCCTTCGACTTTGCTCACGTTAGGATGAGATCCTCCTCCTGTTCCTAACGGGCTGTGAGGGCACATACGGACCGTCGTCCGCGCCTCTCCCTCCGTCTCGTCCTTTTTGAACGAGGCCTTCGATTTTGCTCGCGTTAGGACGAGGTTCTCCTCCTGTTCCTAACGAGCTATTGGGGCACACAAGAGCCGCTGTTAGGGCCTCTCTCCCATCTCGTCTTTTGTGAACGAGGTCTTCGGTTGACTCGGTCGCTCGGGAGAGATCTTATCTTTAGCCGAAGTTATCAACGGTTGCTTGGGAGAGATCTTATCTCTAGTCGAGGTTGACTCTGTTGCTCAGGAGAGATCTTATCTCTAGTCGAGGTTGTTGCTCGCGTTAGGACGAGGTTCTCCTTCTGTTCCTAACACGGCGACTATTGATTGCTTTTTTCCTGTCATCACATAGTTTTTGCATCCAGAAATAATATTATTGAAAGGAAAGAATTTTATTGAAAGGAAGTTACTGGCAACGCATTTTCGAATTTCTTGTGTTTCAGGGTCGTGGTAGCGTTATTCCTTCGCGTTTCTTCATGCGGGCGACCTTTTCTATCTCACGTTGGCTTCCTCAATTTGGAGCATGCTTCTCTTGACGCTGGGAGGTGACGAATCGTCGATGTACCTAGCCCCTCCCTGGGGTAACGTTGATGACGCCGTGAGGCGGCCGATCTTGTAGTTTCTGATTACGACAGCGCCCTTAGCCGATCTTCTCCCATCGAAGGAATTTATCTAGTCGCTCCTTCCTGACGAGCTCAATTTCGTCTGGCAGCTGGATGCATTCCTCAGTGTCGTGGCCGTGGTCGCGATGGTAGAGGCAGTACTTGCTTCGATCGTACTTGTTTGGAGGAGACCGTAATTCTTCTGGTCTAGGCAGCTGGTTCTTAACTTCCGTGAGAATTTGAGTTTGAGGAGCGTTGAGGGGGGCGCAGTCGCGGAACCTTTCGGAAGGAGGACTTCTTCGCGCCCTTCTGTCGGAAATTTCTTGGTGGCGAGCTCGAAAAGTTCGGGCCTTGCGCTCTGGAGGTCGTAAGCGCGACTGGACTTCATTCCGTCTCTTTGTGAAACCTGCGGGAGAATTTCATGTCCCTTTGTCGGGGCTTTCTTGGAGTCATACTCGAGAGGGAGTCCTCGTTGCCCTGGGGTGGTTGTGAGCGCGGTTGAACTTTATCTCACCTCCTGTAAAATTTTTGTAGGGGGCTTTCTTGGTGACATACTCGAGCGGAAGTTCGACCTCACTTGCGCCGAACTTCATTTCGATGATGAGGTTTGAGGGGGGAGTTCGGCCTCACTTGCGTTGAACTTCATTTCGATGACGAGCTTCAAGATGGAGTTTGGCCTCACTTGCTTGCGCCGAATTTCGTTCCACTTTTCCGCGAAAGCTTCCGTGGGAGGACTTCATGCCCCTTTGTCGGGGCTTCCTTGATGATGAGCTTCAAGGTGGAGTTCGGCCTCACTTGCATCGAACTTCATTCTGCGGGAGAACTTCGTTCCGCCCTCGCTTGCGCTGAACTTCGTTCCGCTTTCCTACGAAAGTCTCCGTGGGAGGACTTCATGCCCCTTTGTCGGGGCTTCCTCGATGATGAGCTTCGAGATGGAGTTCGGCCTCATTTGCGTCGAACTTCATTTCGTGGGAGAACTTCGTTCCGTCCTCGCTTGTGCCGAACTTTCTGCTTCTTTTGTTCGGACTTTCTTGACGACGAGCTTGAGGGAGAGCTCGACTTTTCTTGCGCTGCCGAACTTCATTCCGCTTTTCCGCGAAAGCTTTTGCGGGAGAACTTGCTTCTTGAGGTGGAGCTCGGCTTTTCTTGCGCTGCCGAACTTCATTTCGCTTTTCGTTGAAAGCTTTCGCTGGAGAACTTTCTGCTTATTTTGTCTGAACTTTCTTGACGACGAGCTTGAGGTGGAGCTCAGCTTTGCTTGCCCAAACTTCATTCCACCTCCTATGAATTCTTTGTAGGGGGTTTTGTTGATGACATACTCGAGGATAAGTTCGGTCTTGCTTGCGTCGAACTTCACTCTGGCTTTCATCGGGAGAACTTCATGTTCTTTTGTCGGAGCTTCCTTGGTGGCGAGCTCGAGGTGAAGTTCGACCTTGCTTGCGCTGCTGAACTTCATTCCCCTTCTGTGGAAGAACTTCTGCTCTCCGTTTCTCCTTTCTTAGGACGACGGGTATGCTGGCCCTAGTACTCTTCGTTGGGGCTAATTTTCGACATTCCGATGGTGGGCTTCCTGGTGGGGTCGCCAGTGGGGGCTGCTATATGGCCTACAATTCCTCCGTGAGGCCACGGATCTATCGGACAAGCAGGTCGAATTGCTTCACATCCACCGCGGGTACAGGTGGAACCTGAACTGTCGGGGCCGAAGCAGGAGCAGATGGATGTAGACGGGATCGGACCGCGGAGGCCGTCGAGCATCGAGTCGAAACTCTCCTAGGAGGCGTTTTCTCTTCGAAAGAGAAAAAAGAGATCTCCGGAGGGAGGAGAAAAATCATCGCTGAGTACTCCTTTAAGAACAAGGGAACCTCGGAGGTTCTGGGCCCTTCCTCTAGCGCCAATCTGTTGACGCAGAAACTGGTCATCGTCGGAATCTGCTGGAGTGGATGTCGATGAGGTCGCCGTCGGGGACCTGCAAAATAAAGTTCCGTCCGGAGCTGGTGGGGGGTGGCTCCGACGGGACCTTCCGACAATCAAGTCAGCTCCGGCCAATAGGAATGGAGTGCTCGGGAATGATTTCCGCAGAGCTTAGAGATGAAGAGAAGATCTTAGAGATCAGAGAGATTAGGATTAGCACATCTGGAGGGTCATTTTTATAGCGAAGCTTGCTGATGACAGTTGTAGTCGCATGCTGGCGGGCCGCTCGAGATCCGACGGAGTCAGTCTCATGGAAAGGTGCCGTCTGCAGCGGGTTGATGGTGACAGCCATCGCCGTCTGATAGCGGGTCACTGTCGCTTGCGGCGGACTGATGGTGATGGCTGCAGCTGTCTTGATACTGAGCCGCTCGGGATCGAAGGGCTTCGACGTGTGCCCATTTTAGAGGAGTTTGGACTTCTGAAGAGGAAGCTCGGAAGGAGTTCGGCTTCCGTAGGCGTCTGATTGGAGGTGCGCGGCTAAGGCTCGGCCGCTGGGGAGTTTGGTAGGAGCTCGGTCGGTGAGAAGTTCGGTCCCTGAAGAAATTCGATCGAAGAGGAAGTTTGGAGGAAGTTCGGCTCCCGCAGGTGCCTAGCTGTAGCGATGCGGAGAGAGTTCGGCTCTTGTGGGAGTCCGACTGAAGCTCGGCGGTTGAGTTCGGTTAGAGCCCGGCTGTTGAGAGTCCAAGGAACTCGGCCACTAAGTAACTCGGTCGGCTGAAGAGGTTTGATCCGGACGCTGGAAGTCCGAAGAAGCTCGGTGGTTGAGGAGTCCGAAGGAGCTCGACCACTAAGTAGCTCGGCCAGCTAAAGAGGTTCGGTCCGAACGTTGGGAGTCCGAAGGAGCTCGATGGCTGGGGGTTCGGCTAAGATCCATCTGTTGAAGCTCTTCCGTGGCTACTGATTGCATTAGGCTAAGCATCGGAGCAAAATTTATCCCCAACAAATGGCATTCGCGAAATCATGTTATTCTGAATCATTATATTGAGGCCGCTATATGTTTGCGAAAATGCTTACATGTTAGATCATGATGCCAAACTCTCCTTTCCCTGGTGAATTGACCATGCACTTGTCAGCAGAATTGTGATTAGGAGGGACATGTCATGGGGTTAAACACATCATTGAGTTGGTAGATGTGAGTTAATATGATTCTCAATTTTTGTTGATTTGGATTTCTTCGCTCCTGGACACGGAGACATTACTCCAAGCTGAAAACAACGGTTTTTCATGACACTTAAAGTGTTGGTGCTGAAAAACCTTGTTTACCGCTTGAGCCTTATTTACTGCTTATATACCACACGTTCCATTGTTTTCCCTAATCATTGACCACTCACAATGGGAGTAATTCCGACATCCCAGCTTGCGTAAAAATAAACTACATTTGGCTAGCAAATAGCGTGGAAATTCATTGGAACATAACCAACTGCGGAGCTATCAAATATGTACAGATTCTACCATCCACCCTCCATTACCACGCAAAATAATTTTTCTCCACAGGAACAAATGTTTTAGATACACGCACAAGATAGGGCCAGACAAATGTACATCATTCATTGGCACTTAAACCTCGACAATGATTAGTGAACAAGCTTAAAATACAAGATTAAAATTATAGCCAATACAAGAACCGTGATAATGCCGCCAATTATCCACTTGTTCCTGTCCATTCTCTTGGACATGGCTGCTAGGATTTTCCTGCTCTTGCCAATATTATCGTCCACCCCATGTAGCTGCAAACAAACCAGATCCAGTTCTTGACGTCCGATGACAAAAAAAACATTCACACATAAGAACATGATAAACAATGCAATTCACTTGGCTGCTGACGTGTTTGCCGAACACAAGGGCTGTCGAATGAGCAGCTTGTGTTTGGCTCGAAATTCAAGTCTATATCTGACTCACTTGATTCGAGTATCAGCCAAATAGGCCAGAATTTTGAGTTCAAAAAATAAATGAGCGGGCCCGGGCTCCTTGTTTGTCTCTATATAAATACAAAAATAAATATTTAGAAAAAATAAATAATAAATAGTTTTATAGTCAACAATATTTGTTTGAAGAATTTGTAGTCATTACATATGAATTTAGTGGTTCAAATGGGTATTTATATATTAACATTAGAACCCTTAAACTCATGATCTAATGGCTCTAAAGCTTACGGCAATTGGAACCATTAGATGTGAATCAAATCTAACGATGGTTAAGGCAAGAAAAAGAATAAGTGCCGTATCCCTCATTCTTTTGCTTTCTCGTATGTTCCACATGTGCCTCCCAAACCATCCTCTCTCCCAATCCATCCTCTCTCCCATCTTCTTTCCCTCCTCTCTCCTAATTTGTGCTGGCAAACGAGCAAGCTGCTTACAAGCGAGCTTGATTTAGGCTGAAAATTTGGCTGGAGTTCAGCTTGCTCGATTACGAAACTAGCTCAGCTATGCTAGACTTAGCTCACTACAGTTCAACCTGAAATGCTAAAGTATAAATAATATAATAAATATTATTTAATTCTTACTATGTATACATATAATTATATACATAATCATTTAAAATCATATAGATTATGTAAAATTTAATATAAACAAAATTGTTACTCTAAACTCCCCTCCTTCTGACCTCCACGTCCAACTCCACCACCTCTTGGCAAGAAGAACGATTGAGGCATCAATGAGAGGCCCTTTCCTCCATCGCCAATCGTAGCTGTCCAAGGTCCAGCAATGAGAGATGAAGGATTTTTTTTTCTCTTTTTCAAAAATTTACAGACCTATCAGACATCACAAACATGATTCAAGATAAAGGGTTTGGTGTAACTGTCCCATTTGATAGGCAGCATACTTGATCATCCCAATGATGGTGTCTAATGAGGAAAGAAGCCTAAGAAAATAAAAATAGGGAATGCAACTTAATATACATTTTTTAAGAGATATCTTGCATAGCCGCACTAATATCTACACACAATATGGTTGGGTAGATATTTCTGTGGACATAATCATATTTCCAGGTATGTCCAACAGGCAAAAACCGAAATATATGAGATAAGGAAAAAAGGAACACAAGATACCTTTCTCATTTTGCAGAACTTGATTGCAACAGAAGCTTACATGGAACTAGGGAACCAGAATGGTTTGGAAACAAGACCAGCTAAAGATTACTTCTAACCAATCAATTCAAACCATCAGATCATCAAGTGTTTCTGGTTGAAAATGATACAGATATTTTTTTTCATCTTCAATGACGACGCAAGATATGCATAACATCTCTGAGTACAAGAACAATAAACAAATACTTAAACTATTGATCTTTGTAAATTTAGGAACCAAAGTACTAAATTGCTAAGGTTATGATTATGTGACTAGCCTATCATAGGTTAGCAATAAGTTGCAGAATTAATCAAGCACACAAAAATGTTAGAAAAATTCTTAAGGGGCTGTTTGATGACAGTTTGACCGAAATGGGTTTTATACAAAATCTAACAAAATTTCTACAACATCTGTTTGGCTGCTTTTGTAAAACCTGTTTCTGTCATATCTGACAGGTCATAAAAACTGAAAATTGAATTCTATGAAAAACAGATCTCCCCCTGTTTATTGTAAAACCTGTTTTAGCATAACCATATTTTAAGATTATACATTATTTTTTTTAAAAAAATAAAACCTCACATGCAACCAAACAGCCCCTAAGAGACTTCAGACTTTCCAGAGTAAAAAAATAGTGTAGAAAATTTAATTTAGTTGTTTGGCTATTTTGGGAATTAAATAACAGTAAAATATTTTGGGAATTATCATCATGGCTGCAATTTCATGAACTTGCCCTACATTTTGTTGGGATGATAGGTCAAAAACACCTCTCCATCCGGACATAAGTTCATTATGTTTTTCATCCCTTCTATCGCTATAACTCACTTTATTTTGAATTTGTTTATTTAAATGGTTGCCCAAGCATTATAACAGCTATGCATGATGCTAGGATAATGGAACTTAAGCCTACTTCTCTGTCATCATGGCTTCTAAAACATTATCTTTAAGATTCACACCAAATCAAAATTCAGCATATTTATGCCCTAGTCCCCATTCAAACATCAACAAGCAATAAAATGAAAAACATTAGCTGGACTTGACTGCTGTCTATTTTTTTTTGTTTTTGTAGGTAAACTAGTTCTGTTGCATGATCCTAAAGATTTGTACTCAATTAAACATAGGGAACTCAAAAAGATAATTAACAGAAGCAGACATAATGAAGTTTCTTTTTTAATTAAAAAAGCTTCTAATAATATAAAATAGAAGATGATAGACACTGAAAAACATACTGTACTATGAGCATGCAAGAGAGACTGTCGTTGTTGATGAAGGTCTTGAAGAATTGAAACGCCAAGCTCTTCTGTCTCCAACATAGTTCTTCTACTCTCCTTGATCCTTTCAGAAGATTGATCCAGTCTCTCTGTTGACATAAACAACCTTCCCCTTTGATCAGCAGACACCTGTACAATCCAATGATTTAGATATACATGCCACATTCCACTGAAAATTAAAACCTTCCAAGCACTTGATGCTTTTTAACAATTGTCTAAAATATCATAAAGAAATAGAACTTCAAGATTATTACAACATAACAAATATCATTCCAGAAAATTTTGGAATTAAATAAAGCCGCAAAGTTACTTAACAGGGGAAAAGAAGCCTATCAGAGTTAGTGATACATGAGTGATACGAATATCTCAGTGGATATCATGGCGTTTGTGCTCTTATTCTGTACTAGATTATATGCTACATTGACCAGATAATGGACATAAAAAAATCTATCCATATCGAATTCTACATGTAAAAAGAAATTATCAAAACATATCCAGCCAGAGTTGCTGGACAACAAACTCCTGAGCAATCTCCTTTTTGATGGTTCAGACATTTCATAAATGAAAAGAGTCATGATGTAATACTTTATATTATGACAATCAACTGCATACCAAGTAGTCAAGAACGTGGCATAATCTAACATGAACATGGTGGCATGCAAGACATGGAATTGTGAGATATTTCCTATACTTTATGTATGTGAAATTTGACCATCATATTATTGCACAAAAGACCAAGAAGAGAAAAGAGGAACAAAGTGAGCTTTAGAAATGCAAAGTCATGAAAAGAGATTATTGGTAGAGCATCTAAGCAGAGATAGTTTTAGCAGACACTGAAGAAGATGATAGACAACAGATCAAGAAGAGCGGGAGAAGAGGAGAGAAGAGGGGGAGAGAGATAGGAAGATTGAATCCAACTTTAAAAAAATCCTTCCTTTCTTTCATAATCAATTACAAACAATCATTTCTGTGCACAGATACTAGGCTCTTATAATTTCACATGACTTGTCCTACAAACTCGTAAACCAAGTAACTAATCTCCAAAAACTTTCTTATATAGAAAAATTCAATATCCCAAATACCCTATCTAGAAACTTTGCTAAAATGGAAAATTTGTAATCCTATAATGTTCTATATAGAAATACAACCTAAACACGATTTCATGACTCAACCCAACAGATACCTAAAGTAGGACTCTTTCACAACAATCCAACCTTAAACAGGACTCTGAAAACCTACTACCTAAATAAAAGTTTCTAAAATAATAAAACAATGGTATCAATTAAAGTTTATTTGCCATCACCATGTGCCCTAATTCTCATATCCAGATTATATGACACTGAATTTATAATTGACACCAGAAAATCTATCCATATCCTATTCTACACATGAGAAAGAATTAACAAATATGTCCAGCCAGATATGCTTCATAACAAAATCCTAAGCACTCTCCTCTTCCATAGTTAAAGTAGGATTTCATGACTCAACCCAACAGATACCTAAAGTAGGACTCTTTCACAACAATCCAACCTTAAACAGGACTCTGAAAACCTACTACCTAAATAAAAGTTTCTAAAATAATAAAACAATGGTATCAATTAAAGTTTATTTGCCATCACCATGTGCCCTAATTCTCATATCCAGATTATATGACACTGAATTTATAATTGACACCAGAAAATCTATCCATATCCTATTCTACACATGAGAAAGAATTAACAAATGTCCAGCCAGATATGCTTCATAACAAAATCCTAAGCACTCTCCTCTTCCATAGTTAAAGACTTCTAGTAAATGGAAAGTACAGTGATATAAGAATCTATGTATCATGACAAGAAACAATGCACCAGCTAATCAGGAACATTGTCTCTAACTCAAGAATCTCTCTCAGAATAGTCTGATAAAGATGAACATGATCGCATGCAAGATATGCACTCATGAGACAAGATTCAGTGTTTTATGTGTGAAAGTTGACTGTCACAATACCACACTTCATCATATTTTATAGAACTCCTTTCGAGGATACAACCAGGACACACAACTTGAAGGATCTCCTCAATAACCACTCATAATGAATTCAATGATGATAAACAATTATTGACTCATCCATGCGCACACACTAAGAAAAAAGCCTTAACCATGATCATGCATATATCCTGCAGAAGACAAATTGGAATCAAGCAAGCTTTGCTGCCTAACAAACAGCCAGCTTTATTACCTAATGAACCATGCTTCTATTACAGTCATGGAAGATCATGAGCGCATAATATGAATAGGATGTAAAGATGGAGACAGTGGTGAGTGGTGTAACTTTTGGTAGTGAGAGTTATAAGCACATTGCCACAAAAGAAATGCTGTAAGAAATATGACCCAAAAAAAAATCAAGAAGTTGACAAGCAGTGTCTTTTGGGCCCATAGTGGATATAGTTCAGTTAACACCAAAACATGGCACTACTAGGTTCAATAGAAAGATTAATAACCATGTAGGGCATATAATAAATAGGATGTAAAGATGGAGATAGATGTGAGTGGTGTAGCCATTAGTCGCAAGAGTTGTGTGTGCATAGGCCCAAAAGAGATGCTGTAAGTAATATGACGACCAATCACGAACTTGAAAAGCAGTGAATTTTGGGCTTGTACCAGATATAATTCAGTTATCACCAAAACATGACAGTACTAGGTTCAGCATTATTGTATGAACATGGAAATGAAATATCAGAACTTCAGAGAAAATGGTCCATGACCAGGGGGGCGAAAAAAAAAATATGAAGAGAATAGAAGAAAGTGATTAGAAAACCAACTCAAATTTTATACATGCATCCAAAAGAGCACTTCATTTTTTTTTTCCTCTTAAAATTTACGAAAAATGGAGTTAAACAATAAGTTGTCTTGTTCAATATATTGTTGCCTTATACCCCCCTTATTGTTGAATCATGACATGGAGGTATCATGTTTGGCTATGGGATACAGAAATATCAAAGAACGCTTAAGGGCAATAAATTAATATATGATGAGTTAAGATCAGAACCAGAAAAAACCATCATGATACCAAACATATCCAAGAACTAAGACTACATTGTTCTCAAGCTCAAATTAAAAAATAAATAAATAAAATCAATGTGGAATGGCACTTCAAATTAATCGCAGCATACCGCTAACGTATCTGCCATCCCAGACTCCAACAGCTCCTCTCTTGCAGCTTGCTTAGGATTAGAAGTTGAAATCCTCTTAAGCTCACTCTTCAAGTTATTCAGATCCGATTTGTACTCCCTCAACTTTGCGAGCAATCCAGCCTTCACGCTCGGCTGCAAACTTCTTGCCTCCAGATCCATCTTCCTAATCTATAAAGATTCATTCTAAACTTGTCAGACAAACAGTATCTATTATGTATAATCCAGAATAGATAAGCCGAATCAAGCAGAGACATTACCAAAGCTTCCGCATCATCTATTCCAGATTTAATCTCGGAAACCTTCTGCTTCTTTTGCTCTGCAAAACCGATCATCGTTCAATCAAATCATCGTTCAATCGAATCTAGATGACGCCACAGGCGATGACATCTTTACCTCCATCAAGAACAGCAGCCGATGAGCACTTCCGGGAGAGAGATGCCGAGATCTCACAGTACTGGCGCTCGTAGCCTTCAAACACCTCGCTCATCGTGACTCCTTCCGATTATTCACCAAATCCGGAAGAAATTAGCAATCCTGCCACGAAGGGGATAAGAAGGAAATAAGCGATAGATCATATCCTACGAATTCTTGCATCAAAACCCTAAGCGTATCGTCGAAAATCTAATTAGGCACATCAAAAACCAATTCAAAGAAAGAAATCGAAGACGAATACCGATCGGAATCCAGGAAGTCAAAGCCCTAACCCTAAATTCTCACCCTGCGAGAAGGAAACGAGAATCTAACAGCGATTATCCCGGATCCTAGGATTAACCGTGGAAGATAACGAGAGACGCGGGAGAAAGGAACGGGAACGGAATAGAGGAGGAATCCTGGTCTCTTACGATTATAAGAGCACGGCCGGCCGGCGAGATGGACGGGTGTTGGCAGGGAGAAGACTTTTCTTGAGAGGAAGGGAAAGAGAGGAGAAGGTGCTAGCGAGATTAAGGGCTCCACGCCAACCCAACCGACGAGGCGGAGCCGCTTACCACGCCTGCCCGGGCCCGTCGTCGTCTCATTACATTAGTTTTCACCCGCTTTCGCACCCTCGCGGGAATCGTGCCCCAGCAGGTGGGTCCCACAAATTGGACGATTCTTTGAATGTCGCTACCAAGCGGCGGGCGAGGCAGACGAACAATTCTTGCGTGCAATCCGAATAACGCCGAAGTGTCTACGGGAGCGCCAGTGCACACCGCTACGTAGACATGGGGCCTTGCGTTTAAACACAATTATTCGAGTTCTAAATATATTTCTTAAATTTTTAAGAAAAAAAAAAGAAAATTATGTTGGTTGCTTGCGCCTTTTTTTTTTTTTTTTTGGGAAACGCGAGAGAGTCGTTGCATTAGGTTGATGATAAGGTGGATTTTCCCCAAAGCTAGATTATGGTACTTGAGGAAAGCAACTTAATAACTTCAGTTCCTATTCAACCTACCTAGAGAATTCGTCCACATGTCCTTATTATAATGTGAAGAGATCATAACTATCCATTTATCTGATTTCAAGTGATGATACTTTCTTTGATGATGTTGAAGGAATGCTTGATCAGGCATTAAGATGTGCAATGACAGTTAAGTCAAATAACACTATCTCATCTAGCAACATAGAAGGTGTAAACTATAATTATGATATTCTAGATGCATGCTTTAAATCAAGGATATCAAATTAAATTTAAAATTATAAAAAAAATTTTATAATCTTCATATCTTATGCGGAAGAATTTGTTGCAGAAGGAAAAGACATCTTTTCTATCTAAAAATTGGTCTCTCTTCCTTCTCTCGTTCCTTATTCTTATGGCGTAGCAAAAATGATGAAATTTTTACATCTCTCTAATATATAGGGATAGAACCTCTATTTATAGATTTTTATCGGTACTTTCATCAAATAATCGGATAAAATTTGAATTCTATTTGAATTCAAATTAATCATTATTAGAATTCAAATTTTAGAGTCCATGATAAATTGGCCATTTATTTGGAATATTTTCTAATATTCTCTCATTTGGCCCGATTATAATATTATACATGAACCTTAAGCATTCATAATGAAACAAATCTCTTTCTTAATATTAATCATAATTATTTTAGTATGATAAATTACTAAATGTGAGTTATGACGGTCATACATCATTTAATTAGCATACCCCTTTCCATATATTACAATACTTGCAATTCAACATATCAGATCTGTAAGATAGATATATGCATATATCTTTTCATTATGGTCCACAATAATATCTCATAAAGACTTTTCTATTATAATTAAATATAATATAATTTATGTGTACACCATCATAAGAAATAAAAAATTTATTAATATAAATTAGAAATATTTTATTGAGCTCAGAGTGTCTAAAACATCATTAATACATCATTTATTAATACAACCAAGACTCATTCTATGTACATGTTCTTTAAATATCTTTGATTGCAAGCCTTTTGTCAATGGATCGGCCATAAGATCAGTTCCAATATATTCTATAGACACTCTTTGTTTCTGAACTTCCTCCTTAACAAAAAAATATTTCAATTCTATTTGTTTTGCATATCTTAAGTATTTATCATTTTTGAAGAAAAATACTATTGCAGAATTATCACAGTAAATTTTCAGTGGCTTAGTAATGATGTCAACAACCTCGAGTCTTGAAATAAAGTTCCACAGCCATAATGCCTAGATTGTGGCTTCAAAACATGCCACAAATTCTGCTTCCATAGTTGATAAAGCAATGACAGACTTCTTGGCACTTTTTTACGATATTGTTTCTTCAGCAAACATAAAGAGGTAATCATATGTGGATTTTTTGTTGTTAGTGCATCCAGTAAAGTCTGAATCCGAGTATTCGATCACATCCAAGTGGTCGCATCTTCTATACATAGGCATGTAATTTTTTGTTCCCTATAAGTATCTCATGACTTTTTTTATAGCTTTCCAATGATCTCTACCAGGATTACTTTGATACCTGCCTAACATCTCGACTGCAAAATTGATATCTGGTCTTATACAAGTCTGTACATACATTAAACTATCTACAACAGAAGCATAAGAAATTGATTTTATTTTTTTTCATTCTACATCATTCTTTGGACATTGTATGAGACTGAATTTGTCCCCTTTCTATACTGAGATAATTTCAGCTGAATATTTATTCATATTAAATCTCTCTAGAATTCTTTTGATATATTCTTTTTGAGACAATCCTAGAATATCTTATGATCTATCATGGAATATTTTAATTTCTATCACATAGGATGCCTCTTCCATATCTTTCATTTCAAAATTCTTCGAGAGAAAATCTTTCATCTCACGCAATATATTTAAATCATTAGTAGCAAACAAAATATCATTAACATATAGAACTAAAAATATAAATTTGCTTTCACTGATCTTTTGGTATATATACCGATCAATGGTATTTTTTTTTAAAACCAAAAGATGTTATGGGATCGTTAAACTTGATGTACCATTGTCTAGAAGTTTATTTTAGTCTCTATATTAATTTCTTTAATTTACATACTATTTAACCTTTTTTTTAACGAGAGGCCTTCAGGTTGATCTATATAAATTTTCTCTTCAATTCTCCTTTAAGAAAGGCTATTTTCACATCCATTTGGTATAACTCTAAATTATAATGAGCCACCAATGTCGTAATAATTCTTAATGAGTCTTTCTTTGAGATTGATAAAATTATTTCTTTATAATCAATGCCTTCTTTCTGAGTATAACTCTTGGTAACAAGTTTGGCTTTATATTGTTCAACATTACCATTCAAGTCGCATTTGGTCTTAAAGATCCATTTACATCTGACTCGTTTAGAACCTTCTAGCAATTCAATAAGATCCCAGACTTTATTATCTTTCATGAATTTTAACTCATCTTTCATAGCATCAATCCATTTATCAGACTCAAAACTTTCTATGACTTATGAAAATGAAACCAGATCTTTATTAATTCCAATATCAAAATCTGACTTCTATAAGTACATCACATAATCATCAGGAATAGCTGATCTTCCTTTTCTTTCAGATCTTCTTAAAGATATTTCTTATAGTTTAGGAATGTTAGATGTTTGTGAATTAGTTTCTTCATGGGATAATTCATCATTCAAATATTGTTTATCATTAGGTACAATATTTTGTATAGATGTGGATGAAGAAACACTTATGAGTAATGAAATATCTATCCTAACTTTTTTATTTCCACACTATTTTGTTCATCACTCCCACTGATTTTATAATTTTTAATAAATCTAGCATTATCCATTTCAATAATTCTCGGACTATGGTTTGGACAATAAAACCTATATCTTTTAGATTTCTCTGGGTAACCAAAAAAATAACCACTAACCATTCGAAAATATAATTTTCTTTTATATAGATTATAAATCTTTATTTTTGCTGCATAATCCCAAACATGAAGGTGCCTTAAACTTGATTTTTTTTCAATCCATAGTTCAAAAAGAGTTTTTGAGACTGCCTTACTAAGAACCCTGTTTAATAAATATATAGCGGTTTTAAGAGCATACATCCATAATGATTTGGATAATAAGGAGTTACTTATCATGCTCCTAACCATATTCATTAATGTCTGATTTCACCTTTCAGCCATACCATTTTATTGAGGTGTACCTGGCATAGTGTATTATGCACATATATCATATTTTTCGAGAAATTTTGCAAATAAACATAGACATTATCCTATTTAATTATATTTTTCATAATATTCATCACCCCTATCAGATCTTACGATTTTTATCTTTTTATTTAATTATCTTTCAACCTCATTTATAAATACCTCAAGGTCGTCCACTGCTTGAGACTTTTCATAAAGCAAATAGATAAAATCATAACATGAAAAATCATCGATAAAGATGATAAAATATTTATCTCCACTAAAGGATGGAACATCAAAAGATCCGCATATATCAGTGTGTATAATTTTAAGAAGCTGGCTGCTTTTAATAGCGCCTTTTTTGTTATGTTTAGTTTACTTTTTCTTGATGCAATCTATACATGTACCAAGATCAGTAAAATCTAGATTTGATAAAATTTTATTCTTTACTAATCTTTCTAATCTTTTTTTGGATATATGACCCAAGCATTTATGCCATAAGTAAGTAGAATTTTTATTTAATAAACTATGCTTAATACCATAATTATGATGCATAATAAGAAGAAATTCAATAAAAAGATTATCAAGTTTCAATTTATATAAACCATCAATAAGTACTCCAGAACCAATAAAAGAAGTATTTTTATATAAACTAAAACAATCATACCCAAACCTAAAATTAAATCTAGAAATATCAAGTTTCGAAAGAGAAACTAGATTCCTAAAAATTGAAGGTACATAAGCTATCTGTAATAGATCTAAATGATAATCAGTATCCAGGATTAATCAATAAATGCCTATGCCTTCAATCAGAACCTTCATACGATTTTTCATAAACATAAAGTCTTCAGTTGGATTTTATGGTTTGGATCAAAAGAAATCCCTACATCAAATTAGAAATATGAGTGGTAGCGTCAGAATCAAGCCACCAAGTATTATTAGAAACTTCAGTTAAGTTTGATTCAAAACATACACAGATATTAGATTTATCTTTCTTTTCGAACCAAGCTTTATGTTTCAAGCAGTCTTTCTGATAGTGCCTGTTGGTGTAGAATTTGGTTGACGCCGAATCGAGCTGGAGTTGAGAAAGATGAGGTCACCGTCGGTAATCTGCAAAATAAAATTTTCTCCGGAGTCGGTATTGGTGGCTCCGATAGGATCTTTCGATGGTCAAATTAGCTCTGACCAACAAAAATGGAGTGCTCAGTATGGAGTTTGGCAGAGTTTCGAGAAGGAGAGAAAAAGTTTAGAGAAAACGTATCTGGAGGGTCTCTTTTTATAAGCAGAGCTTATTGTAACTATCTTGATTAATGACTGTCGTAATTATCCTGATAAATGTCGATCGTATTGTCTTGATAAATGACAATCATAATTATCGTGATAATTATAATCGTTCAGTAGTGGGATCGCCTGTAGAAATCCATCTGAAAGAATAGTCTGTAAGGGGTTCGACTTCCATAAAAGTTTGACTGAATGAGGAGTCCGGAAGAAGTTCGATTTTCGTAGAAGCTCGATTGCTGGAATAGTCCGAAAGAAGTTCGGCTTCCATAAAAGTTCGACTGCTGGAGGAGTCCGAAAGGAGTTCGGCTTCCGTAGAAGCTCGATTTACGGAGGAGTTCGAAAAGAGTTCGACTTTCATAGAAGCTCGATCGGCTGAAGAGGTTCGGCTGGGGCTCGACTGCTGAGAAGTTTGACTAGATTTATTCGTTGGATAGTTCGACCACTGAATGAATCTGACTATTAGGGAGAGAATTTTTTATTGAAGCTCTTCCGTGATTATCAGCTATATTAGGCTAAGCTTCAGACTAAATTTCCATGAAAGCAAAATTTATCCCCAACAATAGTCCCCCCACTCTTGAGTTCGAAATTCGAAGGAAGTATAAAAAGGATGACTGTCGAAATTTTCTTCAAGGCTATGCACCTTATCTCCAATCGAGGTTGAAAGTATAGTTGAAGCTCGGGGGAGATCTTGTCTCTTATTGTTGTCGAGCACAATGGGGTCATCTTCGAGGCTTTTTCTTTCATCTCATCTAAAATAATCGAAATGGACGAGGTCTTCGACTTTGCTCACGTTAGGATGAGGTTCTCCTTCTATTTCTAATAGGTTTATGGGGGCACATAAGGATCGTTGTCAGGACCTCTCCCCCATATTGTCTAAAATGAATGAGTTTTTCGATTTTGCTCATGTTGGATGAGGTTCTCCTCCTATTCCTAATGGACTGTGGGGGCACATAAGGACCGTTGTCAGGGCCTCTCTTTCCATCTCGTCTAAAATGAATGAAGCCTTCGATTTTGCTCACGTCAGGACGAGGTTCTCCTTCTGTTCCTAATGAACTGTGGGGGCACATAAGGACTATTGTCAGGGCCTCTTCCCCCATTTCATCTAAAATGAATGAAGCCTTTGACTTTGCTCACGTTAGGACGAGGTTCTCCTCCTATTCCTAACGGACTATGGGGGCACATAAGGGCCATTGTTAGGGCCTCTCCCCCCATCTCATCCTAAATGAATGAGGCCTTCGAAGCTCGGAAGAGATCTTATCTTTAGCTGAGGTTGACACGATCGCTCAAAAGAGATCTTATCTCTAGTCGAGGTTAAAGCTCGGACGCTCGGGAGAGATCATATTTTTGGCCGAGGTTGACACGGTCACTCGGAAGAGATCTTATTTCTAACCGAGGTTGAAGGACTTTGACCGACTCATGTTAGGATGAGGTTCTCCTTCTGTTCCTAACACGGCCACTATTGACTGCTTCTTTTTTGTCATCACATAGTTTTTGCATAGTTTTTACATAATTTTTTCTGTCATCACATAGTTTTTGCACAGTTTTTTGCATAGTTTTTACATAGTTTTTCCTATCATCACATAGTTTGGAGCGAGCTCCTCTTGACTTTGATGCTGGAGATGATGGATCGTCGAAGTACCAAGCTCCTCCCAGACGTGGCATCGATGATATGGAAGACGATCGATCTTTCTATTGTTCCTCCGTCATTGATGGTTCTGATTATGGTAGCACCCTCGGCTGATCTTCTCCTGCTTCAAACTGGCGTTCCTGATGAGCTCCGAGATGAAACTGGCATCCCTAATGAGCTCCTCGATTTTATCTCAGAGCTGAATGCATTCTTCAGTATCGTGACCATGGTCACGATTGTAGAGGCAATACTTATTTCGATTGCGCTTATTTGGAGGAGATCATAATTCTTCTGATCTTGGCAACTGATTCCTAATTTCCATCAGAACTTGAGTTTGAGAAGCGTTAAGTGGGGCATAATTATGGAATCTTTCAAGAAGAAGACTTCTTCGCACCTTTCTATTGGAGCTTTCTTGATGACGAGCTCGAAGAGCTCGGGCTCGCTTGCGCCTGGGGGAGTTTATGAGCGCGGTCAAACTTCACTCGGCCTTTTATCGATGGTGGGCCTATTAGACTTATCCATCCATCGCTTTTCTACAACTTCTTCATCCTTCAATTTGAAGACTTCTTCCGTAGGGACATATCTCTCGGCTCGGGCTAGTAGATCGGCAAAGTTCTTAGGATACTTTTTTTTCAGAGAAAATAGCAAATCGTTCTTCTGAAGGCCGTCCTTGAGCGCGGCCATTGCAATAGACTGATCTAGATTCTGGACCTCCAATGCTGCGACGTTAAATCAGGTGACATAAGCTCGGATGGATTCTTCCTACTTCTGCTTGATATTCATCAAAAAATTCGAACCTCGATGTGGACATCAGTTGTGAAAAAAAATTCTGATTTTTCGGACCAGATTCGTTCAGATCTGATCAGATGAAGAGATATATTTCAAAAATTTTTCTCTTTGATCCAGATCAAATCTGAGATATTTTAGATCTGATTATTATTATTTTAAAAATTAAAATAAATTTAGATAAATTAAATTTAATTTAATTTATCTTGAAGTGGGTAATCCTATTATCCATTGATGATCCTATAAGCAGTGAAAGATTCTGGATCAAGCCACGCAAGTGTCTGACCTCTACCGATATTCACTCGGACTGGATCTGAAGATTTTTTTCTTCTCTATCACATCTTCAAAAATCAGATCTGGATCTAATCTGGAGGATCTTCAAAATTTTTTTTGAAGATCAACAGTTGTCCTTTGCAGCAACGCAGCCTTCTAGCTTTCAGTCACCTTTCTCTCGTCTGGATCGCATCAACCAAGGTTCAAACCACTTTGGACGTGGAGAGGAGAGGGAGAAGGTGGGTTTGGCGTGGAGGAAGAGGGGAGAGGAGGCCTTGGGGCGTGGGAATTGAATTTCTTTCTAATCATAATTTGAGTTGGGCGCAGGGTCTTATTTATAGACTAAGCGTGATCCAACTCCTCTTCTTCCCAATCAATCATAATCTTTTGTGAAATCAGATCTAAATCTAATTGGTGGAAATAGAGTCCTTTGGATTCCTCCTTAGAGGACGCCTAAGACCAGTCAAAGTTGGTTCTTAGGAGAACTCTAATCGAAATTCAAAAAGGAGATGGAGTCCCTATCCAATAGGGACTCCTGGATGCCTCCAACTTGGGCACACGCCAAGGGTGGCACGTGTGTCCAGGATAGAGAACATGGAGAGGATAGACACTGAAATGGTGGTGGTATTCATGGATCGAATGATGAGGATGAGAAATAGATGATGTAGAGGTATGGTTGCACCATTTCGCTCTCATGAGTGTAGTTAGGTGATGGTTTTGGGTGGCTGAGGCCATTCAGGTTCCCAACTCATGGCAATGGTTTCACAAATGCTCACCTTTTTCAGTATGAATGGAGATAGGCACCATCCTAATTTGGCAGCATCCATCGAGTTCAGGTTCTTGCATCCTAAAAATTTAGATACCAACTAATTGAGGTCTATTCTCTCTTTAATCCACCAAGTTTAAATTTAGTGGTTTTGAAACATTCTTTCTCTAATCTACCAACCCTGTGTCTCCCAAACATTATCATTAATTTTGAATGTGCATCTCATGTCCTTGGATTGCTAGTATTCAGATAACAATGGGGGATCTATTCAAATACTTACTCTTCAAAATGAAAATTCATAATATAAATAACTAAAATTAGGAGATTCTCTATAATACCAAGTCCTGGTCCAAAACATGAAATCCAAAATGATTTTATAGTTCATGAGCCAATCTTTATAATTGGGTCCGATCAGTCTGTGTGTGTCCAGGATACGTGCCAATGGGTTGGACGCAGATATTTTTCTGTAGAGAGTCAAAGATTCTAGTTAGATACTGTAATTATGACTTGACCAATTTGTTTAAGAATTTTATTTTTAAACAAATTAGCTCCCACTATTTTCTTGGATCCCTGTACTCCCTCTGTAAAGATGCAAAAATCTCCACGATTAATAATTTTTAGTGGATGGTGCGGTCTCACCAACTGACTCATCACCTCATCTAACAGTTATTGGTGATGGGTTAGCTAATGAGTGAACAACTCTTGTTCAATGATTCTCTAATCATGGTGCACCCAAACTTGATCTCTAATTCATGAATCTCACCATATCCGAAATATTGATCCACTCCTTAGTTAAGTCAGACCCATCATTTACACAGACTGGATTTCTAATTGAGTCTCTCATCGTATCCAAAATATTGAGCCCAACTCATCCTCCAGTCCATAGCATCCAATGCCTAATAGACATGGTTGCATCTTTCCGATGCAACTGAGCCACTGTATCCAGCCGAGAATAATCAACCCCGGGAAGGGCCCGCACATCTATAATGGTGGAAGACCTTGGACTTAATTTTTTCTTAGAGAGAATTGATTCAGATCTCATTAAACTAGACTTATCATAGTCATAACAATTATGACTAACCTAGTGGCATGGGTTAGCTCAGATTATTGACCACCTCAGATCAAAACTATGTCAACAGATATGGCCAGGTAAGTAAGATCGGTGGAAGAAATATGCCATTAACTCATAAAAGAATGCATTCAGATCGAGTAGCTTCCAATTAAAAATCAGTTGGTCGTATGTGCCAAACTTACCTTAGACACCAAATTGTTGAGCCAGAACTAATTGGGTTAGCATACAATCCAGACTCTAACCTCTGAGCCTAATTAGGTCTTGCTTGATCGTGACTCGATCTTGACCCAGACTTAATTCTATTAGGTTGGTCAATTTAAGCATTGTTGATCCCATCTAACCAACTCTTGATTCGGTTTGATCAACCGCTTAGACCTAATTGAGCTATCCAAGCTCGAACCCAGTATTATGAATATATCTTAGATCTGAAATTTTCAATTTTAGATCTAATTAATATTTCATAATCTTAATTTTTAATTAAGTAGGGTTCATAAACAAAATATGCAAATAAATCCTAGGATTTCAGGATCTAGGATTTTGTAGAAAGTAAGTTTTAGATTTCTGATTAAGGATGAACACGTAGCACTCCTATACGTCATAAGAACGCCCCATCGGATGGGACGAGAGGGCCTTTAAATTTTTCTTCATTCTTATGACTAGATGACCAAGAGGAATGCCTTAATCAGGAACATGCAATACTACAAAACAGTTTTAGATCTATATCTTATATCTCATATACAAATTAGATCTAATCATGACATATTTTGCATACATCTCATGTATCGAATCATGCATATTTTTAGATCTAAATTATCCTATAATAATCTAAAAAATTAGATTTAAATTGATTTAATCAAAATAAATTCTAATCTAGATAATTATGTAGAACTATTCTAGAACTAGTTTAGACATGCATCAATCATATCTCATATGATGTTTAAAATTAAATAATTTTTATTTACTATTTTTTAAATATTATTATAATCATTATAATATCAAAAAATAATAAATAAATTAATCTAAAATATGATTTAATTAAATTAAATTAAAAATATGCAAGACTATTCTATAGAACTATTCTACTTTAGAACTAGTCATGCATATTTTCTAATCTTAGATCCACATCATTTAATTTTAATTTTTTTTAATTTTGAATCTGATCACATCTCATGTGATATTTGAAATCACTTATTTTTTAATTAAAATAAATTTAAAATTAGATCTAAATACTTTGAAAATCTTAGCCCTGATACCAGTTGAAAGAAAATTTTAATTTTTTGGACTAGGTTCGTTCAGATCTGATCAGATCAAGAGATATATTTTAAAAAAATTTTTTTTGATCCAGATTAGATCTGAAATATTTTAAATCTGATTATTATTATTTTAAAAATTAAAATAAATTTAGATAAATTAAATCAAATTTAATTTACTTTGAAGTGGATAATCCTATTACCCGTTGATGATCTTGTAAGCAGCGAAAGGTTCTAGATCAAGCCACGCAAGTGCCTGGCCCCTATCAGTATTCACTCAGACTGGATCTGAAGATCTGATCTGGAGGATCTTCAAAATTCTTTTTGAAGATCAACAGTTGTTCTTTGCAGCAGCGCAGCCTTCTAGCTTTTAGTTGCCTTTCTCTCGTCTGGATCGCACCAACTAAGGTCCAAACCACTTTGGACATGGAGAGGAGAGGGAGAAGGTGGGTTTGGCGTGGAGGAAGAGGGAAGAGAAGGCCTTAGGGCATGGGAATTGAATTTCTTTCCAATCATAATTTGAGTTGGGCGCAGGGTCTTATTTATAGACTAAGTGTGATCCAACTCCTCTTCTTCCCAACCAATCATAATTCTTTGTGAAATCAGATCTAAATCTGATTGATGGGAATAGAGTCTCCTGGATTTTTTTTAGAGGATGCCTAAGATCAGTCGAAGTTGGTTCTTAGGAGAACTCTAATCAGAATCCAAAAAGGAGATGGAGTCCCTATCCAATAGGGACTCCTGGGTGCCTCCAACTTGGGCACACGCTAAGGGTTGCGTGCGTCCTCCTTCTTGTCAGGTTCTGGTAGGGAGACAAGCCCCCGCCAGCTTTTCAATAGGTGCGTGATACATGGATAGAAGTCAAAGTGTCAATGGTCAACGTTTGACCAGTCAAAGGTTAACTTTTGACCAAAGTCAAAGGACGAGAAATGACAGATGACCAAAAATGGCAGATATTGTTTTACAAAATAAGACAATCTTTTTTGACTTGGACAAGCTCCAGTTAGACAAAGTGAAGATCTCTGATCAAGCACAAACTCCTTTGGCTCAGTCAGGACAACTATTTATGATAGTAAAAGAAGAACGTTAGGTTCAATCGAGTGCTAGCATGATTTTCTTGAATTTAATTGAATCTCATTCAGATCAATTGAACTGGATTAGTTCAATTGATGATCACCAAATTCAAACCCTTGTTTGTGTGATCCAATTAGATTCAGTTCTGTATGATAATGGAATATGTCATGATCTCTATCATCGACATCATCAAAACTCTTTTCGATGGATCAGAACTCTTCTGATTCGAACAGCTAGAATGATCGATCATCTAAATCATTCTAATTACTTCTAAAATCCATCAGTGACACCTAGCAGTATATGGTGGCAATCCATCAGAGCTGAATGCGAACCTCTTGGTGCAGCTATCTATATGATTAAGTTTTTCTATCTTGAGTCTCGATCAGATTAGGGTTAAGGTGAACTCGTCAAATCCTAGTCTCTGTCATATGATGTAATCATTCGATTTCAAGTTCAATGTGAAAACCTAAATAAATTTTTTTTATTATTTCACTCTGCCATGGCTATGAACTTCGGGACTTGATTCTCATGATCATCATAGGGCTGCTCCTCTACCACCGAGGTAGATAGATTCCATCTTGATGCTATCCAGTTCCTATAATGAACATGCTATAGCCAATATATACCTCAGGATTTCGAATGGCTAGAAGACCGAATAATGGTGTAGTCAAACTATAACACCCTCAAGGTGAACTGTCGATGCATCTCAGATCAAAGAACCAGACATACTACTGCAGCATCGAGTCAGTCATTGACGAGAAGGTACATTCCCTAATGACTACTCGAGATGGTCACGCTCAGTGCTCTCGTTCTCTAATGAGTACCTATACTCTCGCTTCGGTGTCTCCACACCATAGACTCAAGACTCATCTACTAAAGAGAAGCGATTATACACCAACCTTTCGGATCAATCACCATCCTCGTGATAATCCTATGGTCGAAAGCATTTTATGAGTTAATAATGATTATTCATGTCTTAAATTTTCAACTCTTGAAAATATGAATTATCATTACCATTAACTCAAAGGATGTATCACAGAAACTAAATACACATATGTGATAGAAAATAATCCATTTTATTGATATTAGTCAAAATTATAATTTTGTCCCTAGAAGTGTATTATAAGTGTCAGCTAATTCTGACTTCTAGGGCACATATATCTAACAGGCTGCTGGCGAAGTGAACCACGAACTGATGGCTCATCTGATCAAAAGAGAAGATCGTACCTGGCTTCAATATTGAGTATTAATTTTTTGCTGCTCCCTTTAAGGTAGATGAAAAAGTTTGGCATAATATGACGTCTGGTGCGCCATGAAGCAGCATCATGATTCGGAAGGCTTTCAGATGATCAATTGGATCAGAAGTTTCATCGTAGCTTTCAAGTTGAGGGAGCTTAAAGTTCGGCGAAATAGACTCTTGCATAATTCGAAAAGAAAAAGAAGGATCGGTGCAAACGTTGTTATGGTGAGCTGGGGCGATGTGGCCGAGCTCCTCAATCTGTCGGTCCATCTTTCATAGTTTGTGATTGAGGATGTCGTCTCGATCGCAGACCTTGGAGAGCTTTCGACTACAAATGGAGAAGATCTCCTTCAGAGGAGAACTATGATCCAAACTTAGATCCTCTACTCTCTGTTTCTCCTTTCTAACGACGACGGACATGCTAGCCCAAATGCTCTTCTTTGGGATCGATTCCTGATATTCTGATGGTGGATTTTTTGGTAGAGTCACCATCGGAGGCTGCCGCATGGCCTGTACCATCTTGATGAGTCTCGGAGCTGGAGCAAAAACTGATGTATCTGGATAGGATCTGGTTGCAGAGGCCATTGATCGTCGGGTCGAAGTTTTCCTAGGAGGCATTTTTTTCTAGGAAGAATTCTAGATCGCTGTTGAGCACTCCTTTAAGATCAAGAAAATCTCAAGAACAGAGGATCCTTCCTCTAGCGTCAATTCTGTTGGTGCAGAATTTGGTTGACGCCGGATCGAGCTGGAGTCGAGGAAGACGAGGTCGCCGTCGGTGACATGCAAAATAAAGTTTCGTTCAGAGTCGGTGTTGGTGGCTCCGGTAGGACCCTTCGATGGTCAAGTTAGCTTTGGCCAATAGAAATGGAGTGCTCAGTGTGGAGTTCGATAGAGTTTCGAAAAGAAGAGAAAAAGCTTAGAAAAAATGTATCTAGAGGATCCCTTTTTATAGGCGGAGCTTGTTGTAACTATCTTGATTAATGACTGTCGTAACCGTCCTGATAAATGTCGATCATATTATCTTAATAAATGACAAGCATAATTATTGTGATAATTATAATCGTTCAGTAGTTGGATCGTCTGTAGGAATTCATCTGAAGGAACAATCCGTAAGGGGTTCAGCTTCCATAAAAGCCCGACTGGATGAGGAGTCCGGAAGGAGTTCGGCTTCCATAGAAGCTTGGTTACTGGAGTAGTTCGGAAGGAGTTTGGCTTTCATAGAAGCTTGATTTATGGAGGAGTCCGAAAAGAGTTCGACTTCCATAGAAGCTCGAACAATTGAAGAGGTTTGACTGGGGCTCGGCTGCTGAGAAGTTCGGCTAGATTTGTCTGCTGGATGGTTTGGCCACTGAATGAATCCGACTGCTAGGAAGAGAATTTTCAATTGAAGCTCTTCCGTGATTACCAGCTGCATTAGGCTAAGCTTCAGACTGAACTTCGGTGGAAGCAGAATTTATCCCCAATAGTGTTCAATTTTCTTACAGAAATGACACATATCCAGCTTTAGGTCCTTCTTATCAGCCTGAAGATCTTTAGCAGGTGTTTTCTTTTTCTTTTTGAACTTATTGGTTTTTTTCTTATATCCTTCATTAGCTTCTTGATTCATGAAGTTGATGGAATGACTATCTTATTTTTTTAGTCTTATTTTTTTTTGAATAAGCATACTGGACAATTCACTGACATTCTATTTATCCTTAATAGTACTATAATTGATGTGAAAAGATCCATACTCAGAAGATAGTGAATTCAGAATGAATTGTACTAAGAAGGAGTCATTAATAGTTATTCCTAAGGTCTTTAATTTTGTTGCAATATTAGTCATCTCTATAATGTGGTTTTGCATACTCCATGATCTATTAAACTTCATAATCATGAGTTTTGCCATTAATGTACCAGCAAGTGACTTATCTACAGAATAAAAATATTCTTCCACTAACTTCAAATATTTTTTTGTACTTTCTGTTTGTGAAATAGTGCTCTTAATGTTGTTGGCAGTAGTCATTTGCATGAACATAAGGCTTAATCTGTTAGAACGTTTTCATGTTTTATGGTATAACTTTTCTACCTCATTGCTGGAATCTGTAAGAGAAGTAGGCTTATTTTTAAGTAGTGCCAAGTCAAGATCCAATACTCCTAAGTGAAAATTAACTTATTCACTCCATTCAGAGAAGTTTAAACCATTAAATATAGTAACAGATGAAGCATGCGAATGAAGAGAAATGGTTGCATAAATAATACATAAATACTCAAATTAAAATAATTTCATAATAGATTCAGATAATTAACAATAAAAGCATATTGTAATTCTCCTTTGGGTAGATATTACAACATACTATCATAATTAATTTCTTAATAGACAATTAAACATTCCCAACCAAACATATCTATTATCTTTGGATATACAAATATATTTGATCAAAGAATATTAATTTATCTTTATTACGCTCATTATTCATGGAATAATGATTCACCTTTAGATAAATCCTGAAGTTTCAATAAATAGTGAACATCAATTTATCTATTGAATTTTTTGTTAATAAGCATTTAATCATGGATAAATGAATAGATTATGCATGATAAATTCTTTTAAATATTCTAGTTTAGCCATTTTGATGATTAACAAACTATATATAAGATCATGCATATAAACAATAATTAGATTTTCAAATGCATGTTAAACATTCTAGTTTGATCACTTTGGTGACTAACAAACTATACATAAACATTAGAACATGCATAAAACATTAATTAAAATTTCATCAATAATTGATCCAAGATCTTTATTAAACTAAGGTTTAAAACAAGCTTAATGAATCATTAAAGTATAAAACAGTTAATTCAGAGACAAAGAAATTTCTGAGGACTATTCTAAAATTTCAAAATTTTCAAGGGCTAATTTGCAAAAGAGTCCATAACTATAATTGGATTCTTTTATAATTTAAACTTCATTAAGGGCTTAATTGCAAAAACCTTGAATCCAATTTAAATAGGCTCAATTTGGTTGGACTTGACTCAATCAAATTTTTTTTTAAACATTAATGGGTTATAGCTTAATGGATGCGGATCAAATTCGAACTCGAAACCCGCTAGTCCTTTAGGGTTTTCTTTCTTCTTCCTCCTGAAAGGGTTTTTCACGCCCAAAGGCGGTCGATCAGCCGCCCAAAGGACCTTCCCGACCGCCAATCGCCGCCAAGCACGGTGCTTCCTTGCACATCCCAGTCCTACGCAGTCGCCCGCCCAAGTTTCGATTTTTGCTGTGGCAGACCACCGGTCTAATGCTCTGTGATCGTTCTCCTTGATACCGTTGGTCCTCTTTTGGGCTGGATTGGAGCCGATGCCGGCTCCCCATCTTCCTCTACCATCGTTTACATCCTCGACGTCACAGATTTCAAACGGCTGAACGACTACCACCACTTTCGGGAGGTAGTCGCGGCTTGCTAACGTCATGGCAGCAGCGGTGGCTGCTGCCTATTCGTTGGACGACTTGGGTCGGTCGGTGTGGCTGGCCCTAATTTTTTTTTATTGTTCATTGTCGGTAAATATTAGATCCGGTCATCCTCAGTAGATTAATGTAGAGATGATCGAAATCCGATCATCAATAATGGGAGAAGGGCATACGGCGGCAGAAAGATCCATTACATAATTTTATTTATTTATTTATTTCTACCATCATGAAATTTTAATCTAAAAACTTTAAAATAAATAAATAAATTTTTTATTTCATGAAGATCATGAAAAACCTTCTCTGATACCATATGTAAACTATAATTATGATATTCTAAATGCATGCTTTAGATCAAGAATATCAAATTAAATTTAGGATCATAAAGAAGTTTTCATAATCTTCATACCTGATGTAGAAGAATTTATTACAAAAGAAAAAGATATCTTTTCTACTTGAAAATCAGTTTTCTTCCTTCTTCCGTTCCTTATGACATAGCAATAATGATGGAGATTCTACGTCTCTCTAATGGGCAGGGATAGAACTTTTATTTATGGACTTTTATCAGTACTCTCATCAAGTAATTATGTGAGATTTGAATTTTATTTGAATTCAAGTTGATCATTATTAGAATTCAAATTTTAGAGTCCATGATAAATTGGCATGTCCTTATTATAATGTGAAGAGATCGTAACTATCCATTTATCTCATTTCAAGTGATGATCCTTTCTTTGATGATGTTGAAGGAATGCTTGATCAGGCATTAAGATATGCAATGACAGTCAAGTCAAATAACAATATCTCATCTAGCAATATAGAATGTACAAATCTATACAATGACTTCAAAGTTTTTTTTTTCATGGAAATGTTCCATAGAGGCCTAGCATAATTTAATTTGGTCATAAGAGTTAAAATCAAAGAAGTTCTTGCCACAAATCTCGCCAAATCTTAAATCTCTGATGAACAAGTTTTCGTTGCACAATTACCAAACACCTGAAAGCATAAACTCAAAAACTTGCTTCAACTTGTGTCCCAGTTTGGGTGCAAAATCTTGTAGTCAGCAATTTAATAATCTAAATGCATGTAAAAATTGTATCCAGAAATATCTGTTGTTCCTACGCAAAAAACATCAAACCTATACGTATGCGAGCAAAACATTCTTATACGTATCTGTAGCAAGAATCGCACCCTTCAACATGCAACTCTCGTACGGATTGTTGGTTTTCCAAGTGCATTTCTCCCAAAATTAATTAGTCTTTTACTAATATGCAACCAAAAATATGTGTGATTGGACATGTCTCTTTCCACAGGAAAGAAACTTCTTGGTCAAATCTAGACCGTCAATCTAATTAAGTGCAAGGTAGGACAAAATTTGTTAATTAGTCTATTAATGACAGCCACGAATGCGCCGAACAAAGAATGACAAAGCATCGACCTGGACGAAGGCGTACATCCGCCCGTCCATCTGGGACACGCGCTCCTACATCAATCTGTACCGTCCAATAATAAACAGAGGGCAGAGGACGTAGTACCTAACCGTGGGGTCTTAGCAAACCGTAGTTAGGTTACTCCGGCGGAGACGGCTATTGAGGGGGGAAAACAAAAGAGCAAAAACATTATAAGAGGCAAAATAAGAAAAACAGACAATAACGCCGTTATGGGACCTCGCGAAACCTCGAAACGGTTAACGCGGCTCGCTAAGCACGGCGGATGGAGCTAGACGGGGCAGAATAACGGGGAGATCCTTACTGTAATAATTTTGTCCGTTGATCACTTGATCAAGGGACGGGAACGTTTCGAAGAGCGAGGGAGATGACCCGGTTCCAGTGAACGGAACGGAAGAAGGGAGTGCGAAACAGGAGAGGAGGAGGGCATATAAAAGCCTCTGTGAAAGGGTGAGAAGAGAGCATTTCGTCCGATCACAGCTCTCAGTTTTCCTCGCTCTCGTCTCTCTCTTCCTCCTATTGTTGAAGAAAAGTAGACCATTTGAAAAGAAAAATATCGAGATTTTCGGCACTGAATGCCCAAGTGCTCCTCCAAAAATCAGAGATTTCTGCTCTAATTTTATTTCTGTTTCTTTTGTTGGTTTTCGAGATTTCAACTGCTAATTCTTGTGAGCATTAGGATTGATCGAAGGAGGGATTTCCGTGGATTTGTTGGATGATTTTTTCTCATTTGTGTTTTGTCCTTGTTCCAGTTTCGAAGAGAACATTTGGAGATTTGAGGATCAAATCTTTATCCAGGAGTAAATAAGAGCTATAAAATATCCAGGCTTGAAAACGAAGGCTTCTTTCTCCTTGTTGAAGGTGTTTTTTATGATCTAATAATTCAAGCCTCTTCTATTTCTGTGGTTACTTCAGATTCTGGCCAATTTTTTCCCCTGTTCTTCTGATTCAATTGACAAAAATGATTCAATTTCTCGATCTTTTGGACTGATGTGTTTCCTCTTAAGAATCGATCGCGATTCCTGTCAGTTCAACTACATTTGAACACGAGCTCCATGGATATCTGCCATTCTAAATAGACAAACTCTGAACAATTATTCAAAGTTTTGTGCTTTGATAAATAAATCTCTGTTTCTTCCGACCCCAATAGACTTCCCCTCAGGCGTTTATCCAACCATACAAGACCTTTCTTTTGTTTTCTCTTTCTTCACAAAATTTTCACAAAATTGTTTTCCCTGCAGAAGAGAAGATCGGGACAACTCCAATCGCAACAACCATTTCAGAATCTTGGGTAATTCGAAGAAATTTTACATTTTTTATCCATTTCCAGATCATCGCCCTCCGATCTATCTGCTCTTATTGTTGCTAATCTATTTCCTTCGGTTCGTTTCCGAAGCCAAGGAATTCATCATTTGTTCAAAGGCCGTTCAATAAATTCTACAAAGCTTCGGAACTACGACCAACTAGCTAGCCAAGGTGATAACATTTTTCCCAGTAATATCTAATTCATTCGGCATAAATCTTCCCTGCCTCCTGATACTTCATTTTTTCCCCCTTAGATTTCCAAGTTCAAATGTCCTCTCTGGTCTCCTTCAATGAAAGCTCTTAACTGTTTCCTTTTTCTTCTCCGTTGATTGATGATGCATTACATCAAATCTGTTACCAAGGACCTAAAGTTTATTGATGGTGCCCTGCGATCTGTTCTCTGATCCCATTAATTTCTTTCTTCAGTTAACAATCTCGCAATTAATGAAATTTCCCCTTCTTCCCATCTCCCTATAAATATATAAATTTGAAGAGATTCTCTATTTCGTTAACAAAAGGAAAATTATATATATATTTTCCCTTTCTCATTTCATCTTCTTTCTCTTCTGCCTTGTATTTTTTTTTTTTTTTGCTTTCCTTTTTCCATCATTCTTATCCATTCCGATCAAATTACCATCCAGTAGTTCATCTTCGTCTTCTTCCCTCTCTTTCACGCCCTGTCTCTATTCTGGCGGCATCAGCATTCCTTCTGTCCATCGGTGTTATTGATAATTAACCGTGGTTTAAGTGAATAAAACTAACAATGACAAACCGCGATAACGTGCTCTTGTCACGTGTCAGGCTTTGGCTTTGAAGAAGATATAGATGGAAAGGGAGGCGAGGAAACCCTATTACACCCGTGGCTCAGGAGGAGTTCATGATGCGGGCAATGGGTCGTCGGCTTTGGTCGAGCCGGACTTGCTGCTCCACTGGGGGAGCCGGAAGCGGCTGAGGTGCGTCAAGGTCCAGCGGAAGGAGGACGCGGCCACCACCGCCGCTACGGTTCGTGTTGACCGCCCGGTCGTCCGGGTCGATAAGGTCTCTGGCTTGGCTCCTCTGCCCAGCCGCGCCACCCCAACCCGTCATCGCATCCTCAGGTACCACTTCTCTCATCCCTTGTCTCCAGCAATTTTTTTTTTTTTAAGGACGAGGGTCCAGGGAGTTGGGGCGTAATTATCAGTTACCACGAGAAGAGATGCGAGTTTTCTTATGCGGTGTCTGTTTGTTGTTAGTTTCCTTCGCGTTTCTGGCTGGCGGGGCGGGCACGGTATGCCATGATCACGTGCCATGTCAGGGCACGTTGGATATTTATGATGGCTTGCATCCCTTACCTTATAGTTGATTGGGGTCATAAAAATAAAATAAATAAATAAATAAATAAATATTTTTTTATTTATTATTTAATTTAAAAAATTATAAAAAAAATTCTTCATCCATCCTAATTATCAATTTGCATCATTTTAATTTAAAATAATATTTAAAAAAATGAATAAAATATTAATGGATATTTGCATTAATAAAATTAATTTTTATTAATTTTCTGATAAAATTATAGTATTTCTTCACTTTTTCATCCATATATTTTTATATATAGTATTAAATTTTATTACTAATTATTTTAATTTTAGTACATAATTTTGATAATTATAATTAAATAACTAAAATTATCTTCAATTTTTTTATTTTTATTTACTATTTTTAATTAATTATTTATATAGTATTAATTAATTATTAAATTAAATTATAAATTAAATAGTTATTTATATTATTAATAAAATTAATTATTTAATTATAAAATTATTTATTAAATTAAATTAAACTAAAATTAAATATTTACATAATTTTTTATATAATTATAGATTATAATAATTATAAGTTTATAAATTATTTATTTATTTAATATAAATTAGTATGATATATTGATAATAATAATATTTTTTTTAAAAAATAATTTAATAAAAATATTATATAAATATTATTTATTTTATTTATTTTTTTTATGAGATAGTTTAGAAAAATATTTTTATCCAATCTTTCATTTTTTACTAAATATATGAAAGAATAGATGAATGATCCATCCACCTTTTCTTTCAACTTTTTTTTTCTTTCATATATTTATCTTTCAATCCATCTTTCATATTAAATAGAACATAAACCGGAGGCACAGCACAGAGGCTGCCATCGCAACGTTTAATGGATCAGGTACATCGGAGGGTTCGACTTTCTTCTCACATATCATGAATCTCAAAGTCCACCTGTTATCGGGTCGTGAGGAGTAAGGGGACGCGTCAAATTTCGGAGGCAGCATGGTCTTGCTTTGCAACCCAAATCCGTTTTGACCAAATTCGTATCGTCGCACGAAAGAGGTTGAACTCCGCATGGGCAAGGGGAGACACACGGCAAACTCTGGATAAACTTCCGCGCCACGTATCCACACCTAACCCACACCATTTGCATGGTATATATCATGTGCGGGGTCCTTCCGCACCGAGTCCTGATCCCCATCCGTGATAAGATTGGATCGACCATTTTGGTCCATCCATCCCAGTGGTCCGCAGCACAATCAATAATTACGTGACCCTTCTGCTTTCGAAAGGCCGGACATTCTTTGTTTCAGTTTGTAAGGGGTCCATGAGCACTTCAACCCACCGTCTATTATTAAAGACTTCCATTGGATGGCCAGGTTCAGATCTGAGGTAGGTACATGACTGTCGAGTGTCTTCCAGGAGTGCCACACTTTCCAACGCCCAACGGTAAAGACCTGGCGGCGTTTCATCTATCCCCCTTGGAAATGAATATTTTAAAGCACTCCACGTTTTTTGTCAATTACATATTGGCACACAGAGATGAGAGATAGAAAGCATCATTTATCAAGTTAGAGGAAGGAATGCATGTATATTTTTTGCTGCTGCTTCTTCTTCTTTCTTTTTATTTTTTATAATTCTTTGCTTCTTCTTCAAAAGCTAAGATTAGTAAGCGGTTGCAAAAAGGCAACAATTTACAACCTGCTCGCATGTCTGAAGCAGCACTGAGGGTCCGCATTCCGGAGCAGCAGATCTCGGTAACGGATTTCGTTGGCCCACGATTTAACTCCGATACAATTAACCGGGATACCATTCCAATCGTCTGCTTGGTCAGATCATCCAGGAGATGCATTGAACCTCCGAACCACGTGGAGTGATCTATTTAACGCGGCCCGTCAACTTTTCGATCAGACGGGCGAGAGCGAAAGCAATGCAGATGTTTTAAATTGTCCGTAACCCCACCCTTTTTTTTTTTTTTTTTTTTTGCCTTCTCTTTTTTGGGTGAGGGTAACCTTATTTTTTCACCGCTACACCGTCTCTGACGGGTAAATCATATGATACCGGGGACCATCATGGAAGCCCCTCAATCCCCTCCGACTCCCAGGCGAACGAGACAGCAAACTAGGTACGCGAGTATATCCCTGAAATCCCGAACCGAATTCACTGAATTAAATTATCCAGTAAATTCTTCGGTCCTTGAAAGATATATAGTCTCTCCCCTACTTTCCTCTTTCTCTATTCCAGTCGAATGTATTATAACTCGTTTTTATATATTCCTTGGTTTGATTTGAAATCATTTCAGGAATTCGGAAGCCGCGACGGCGCAGATGAGAGGGCGGCAGCAGAGCAACGGTGGGCTCCGGGGAGTGGCGTCGCCGGAACGGGCCGTGAAGGCCGCGAACGGCGGCGTATCGGCGTCGGAGGAGGAGAAGAGGAATGGGGGAGCGGGCTCGTCGTCGGGGAGCGAGGGCACGGTGTGGCCCAAGTTCGCGATCGCGCTGACCAACAAAGAGAAGGAGGAGGACTTCCTGGTCTTCAAGGGATCCAAGCTCCCCCAGAGGCCTAAGAAGAGGGCCAAGCTTATCCAAAAGACCATTAACGTAAGCTGGACCCCTCTCTCTTCCTCACTCCTTTTTTTCCCCTCTTGAGCTTTTTCTTTTCCTAATATTTTATTTAGTATCATTGTATCGGGATAAATATTAGAGGGTGGAAATATTTTTATTAGATGTAGGAATCTTTAGGCACTTATTAGCGAGGGGCGAAAAGCCGGTGGTTTTGTGCGGATGAATCGATCTTTTCTGAAGGACGGGGAAAGTGGGGGCGGTTTTGGTGCCTGGAATTCGTCGGCGCTCGGTTCCGGAAATTTGTCTAGGCAGATGGGGCCCACCTTCGACCCACTCAGTTTCACGGTTTCCTTTGCTTTGGTTGGCTCCGTCTTTCTGTGGTCTCTGTAGATTAGATGGGCCAAAAGGTGGGTGCCTCGTGGTGGGTGGCGCAATAATTTTGGTCCTCATTTCTTTTCGTTTCGTGTGGCTGTCGTTGGCATCCTATTCCTCTGCTGTTGTAAGCGATGCCCCTGAGTTGGTTTGAATTCCAAAAGCGCCCTTCCGCTGAGAAATAGCGTCAAAACCAGAGGACTGTGGCCCTGTGGCCGAGCCGATAGTCCAGCCTTGTAAATTTAGCTATGATACTGGAGCTTTTCAGGAGACGATCGTACCTTACGAAAAAGGCTATAAAATTTCTTAGGTGGTCGGCATGGGTTTATCTGCTTCTCTCCTATTTGTTGGTTATTTTTCCAAGTTAGAGATTTTTTTTTTTCCTGATATCCCTGAGGAGGCATACAAGATTTGGCTGGTGAAAAGATCTTGGATGGGATTAAGGGAGCTGCATGGGAGTGGGGAAAAAGATCATAGCTGTGGAAGAGTGGGAATTTTATTTTTCATATGGTGACCGTAAATTCCATTTTGCGCATTGGGCATTCATTATAGTTAGTAAACTAGATGACAGCAGTTAAGGGCAGAGGTGGTGAGTACATCTCACTCTTCCGATATAGTAAGAACTAAGAAAGATATATGTAGTGTGAAATGACATGTTACTTTTTGAGATTCAGATTAAAGAGGGTGTTTTGATCTTTCTGTTTTTGTTAGCAAGCTTTATTTGTTTTTCCTCATATCCATGATACACTGATTCGTTATTTCTATTTTGTTGCTTTGATTTCAAACCGCATCTTAGGGATTCATTTGCATAGTTCTTAGATTAGAGCAGTTCTATGTTGCATTGCATCAACAAAACTAATTAAATCCACTGTTGATGCCTCTAAGCAAGCCAAGTGAAATCCTTTATATGTAATCGGGATACACTTCATACTTTTAGCTTACATTGCATCCTCCAATTTGTGAATTTTGTAAGTAGCTTGATTGGTGGCCTTTTTCTATGTACATCATGGATATCAATGCAATACTCCACGCGAGGAACTATTAGTGTGCCCACTTTGGCAAGAGTAACAAATCTAGGTTGCATGATCATGATATCTTATCTATTATATATTTTGTTGATTCAATGGCATTAATATAATTTGAACTTTCAAACATAATCAAAAGAAAGAACCTCATTGAACATTCTACAACTCTTTTGTTATTTCTTAGATATGTCTTGCAGTTTTATTCCTTCAGCTGTTAATAACTTAAATCACAATTGTATGTACATTATAAGTTTCCTTGTTAGAAGTAATAGTAGAATTCAACATAGCAATTTCCTAATGCAACCCAAATTTTAATTACCTATGCTATTACTTGTGTTAGGACCCATGCGGGCATGTATTTAGTCCTACATTGGTTATTCGTTGGAAAGATTTTGGATACTTATACAGGATCAAGAAATCCAAATAATACCTTTTGACTAGTCTTTTTTGGTGAAATTCTAGATTGTTACATATGGTATCAAAGTGGACCCGGCCTATAACTCATATGGACTCGGAGATATTGTAATACGGGTTCATTGGGATTGACCACAGGCTAATCATGATGTTTATGAATAAATGTATGAATTTCATACATTTGGACCCTTAGCCTAGCTAAGACACCATAACTTAAATGGAGAGAGTATGTGAGGATCCATGCAAGCATGTATTTAGTTCCACATTGGTTATTCACTGGAAAGATCTTGGGTACTTATATAGGATCAAGAAATTCAAATAATATATTCTGACTAGTTTTTTTGGATGAAGTCCTGGGTTGTTACAAGCAACTATCTTAAAGTAAATATCAATACTTCATTTATCTTAATGATCCTATAGTTGGTATTGGATTTGTGATGCAAGATCGTTTTGAACATCCTCATTTAGTGGCAACCAAAGCAACGAGGTCTCTAGATGCCTGGCCATCTAAGGCGACAAAATTCTACTTGCGAAGAAGTGCTTAGAGTTCTTGCAATCAGAATTGAGTAGACTTGGCAAAGTGGATTGTGTTGCCAATACATAACATATATTAGTTTGGCCCAATGTTTTGGCACAGTTGTGTGCCTGTGAATTTCAAGCGTAGGTACGACACAGCATGGCAAGTACCTTGCTAAGGGTAGTGTAGCATGCCACTAGCAAGCATCATTTAACCCTTTAGATGACGGATGGCTTGAGGTGGGCAATGATAATGAGGAAATGGTCCTTGGTTAACACTATTTGCCAATTGAATGGCATGCAATCACGGAGGAGATGGCAGCAGTTGGAAGCCAAATTCTAGATGTGAACATAGCCATGTTCTATAGGAGAAATACTTTGTTGCTACTTGGGAGACCTATTTGATGCGCAAGCGATGTGATAAGAATGGAGATGCGAACTTGAAGTTGCTAGCGAAACATGTCCAAGCTTTTCTACAAGAGGTTGCTTGTTAGCCATCATGGCTCAATTGCAAACCCTCCACCCCCATCCTCCCACCGAAAAACAGGAAAAGGGAAAAAGAAGACACAAGCGGTTAGATGAAAGCGATTATTACTATGTGAAAAGAATGTGCAAGATTCACCTACGACATAGTGGGCAGATTCACCTACAACATAGTGGGCCCAATCCCAACCATTGATGTATTCTTAGCATAATTGTCTGAAAATTATTCGGTCCCTGAAGAGTAGCACCACTTGATTCCTAGCAAGAGTGGTATTTCTATGAGCCAAGGTAACCGCGATCAAATGGTATGCCAACTGGAGAATTGCAATATTTCATATCTTAGTGCTATTCAATAGCTTCATAAACTTTAGTATTTTCGAGACTCGGAGTGTCATATGATCCCATCTTTCCATGTTGTGTAGATTAGAACCTAATTATTATATATTGAATGAGAAATTTCTTGTAAAAGTTTTGGAATTTTAATCTTGCAAATTTTGTGATATTTTGTAAGTAGCTGAAATTGCTCTCGGGTCTTTCTAAAATCCAAAAAGGATCTTATTTGCATTTGTGGATGGAAGAAAGGATGCACTGTGTTAAAGGTTTGCTATGGCATGGTTGTTAATGGTGTTTTAATAGGACTATTTATGTAATGACGTTTCCTTTCCTATAAAAGGAATCATCCTTTTTTCCTAGAAAATTTGATCTCCGCTAATTTGGTTGTTGAAGAACCTTTCGACTTGTATATCGTTTTAATGGAACTGACCATTGGATTCAAAATGTTTTGTTTTTCTAATACTGAATCCAGTTTATCGCGTCATGCTCAATTTGGAAAGTAGTTGTTTAATCAAATGAGATCCAGAAGAAGCTCTTGGTGCGCTGGTCACCATGGACCTCATGAAGGGAAGCCTTACTCTAATATAAAATAATGCTACTAGCTAGCATGATAAGCTTGAAAGGTAAGAATAAATTTCATTTTAAACTACCAAAGTAGTGTGATAATGCTGCAATAGGAACTTGATGAGTCAGTCCACCTACATGTCTTGCTTTTACAGCTATATTGGACCCAAATGCTAGAGTGGAGCTCTACCAACTGATCTATATCCCTCGAGCTAAGTGGAGCATGCTTGAAAGATTAAATATATCTTCTATTGTTTTCCTTGTTGTAGCTAGGCCATCCTAGATGAACCAGAGACTTCAATGTTGGAGTAAAACATTGCACCTATGATCCAACCTATTGGGAGAGAATCAATAGATTACTCTATCCAAGAGTTGTCAATATTTATCAAATTCATTCCCATCTAATGGAACACTTGGATCCAATGACAAAAACATTGTTGAGAAAGAGATAGCTTTTGCTGTATGAAATGAAATATTTGATTCATGTAATAGAAGAAAGATATCCTAATGATAATTTTCCTACCTTTAGGAGGAAAGGAAAAGTCCTTCCCCTTTTGGAAGGTTTCAGGCAAGGAGGATTTGAATCACCAGCATTGTGGTTTTTGGTCACATGCTCTAATTCTTTGAGCTACCGGCCCTACCCAAGGTACCAAAAAATGAACCTTTCTACTCTATCACATAGAGTAACTAAGACTAATTCGGTCACATTTTTATGTTCTAATTGAACACTTCTCATTTATGATCAATGGAGAAGATATTCTTTTTACCAAACATATGCAGATCATGTGGAAGCAAACATGAGAAATGGACTTGGATATGCATCCAACTGTTGGACTCAACAAGGGGGATATAAGGAGGTATGGGGATACATAGAGAAGTAATTTGTTGAAGTGTTCCAATATGGGTATTTCTCATCCAGACTTTCCAATTAGCTCTTGGATTTTAGAAAAAAATGATGCTTTGTATTTTCTTGATCAATTTTTAGAAAGGAAAAAAAAAATCACTTCAGCATTATTATAGTGCATTGATCATTATCAATGTCCAACTCCCTACAAATATTTAAAAGCTACCATAAAAATTGATGTACCTATCTGACACATATCCAATCCGCATATGTATAGATTGGAATAACTGGATGCAAGAATGCAAGTAACATATTATATAATATGTTACACTTAGATTTGTTAAGAAGGAAGAAATTAGAAATATTCTTTAAGTGAGAATCTAGGTTGCTTGTCGAGATATGTATCCAGTATAGATTAGAATAGCTAGATGCAAGTATCCAGGTAACATATTATCTAATAAGTTACACTCAGAATTACATGAGAAGGAAGAAATTAGAAATATAGTGAAAATCCAAGTTGGTCTTTACAAAATGTATCTCTTATGTGTTGTATAATGTTGAAGGCTTAAAAAGAATCGATGTATAAAGTTTGTTCAATATGTATAAAGTTGGTTCAATATCGATGCAATTTCTAGGACATTTATGGTAACTTAATATAATCATGCCCGTTGAACTCTTACAAGCAAGGTTTGCCATCTCGATATGGGATCTCGTATTGATACCATCCTATTATAATATTGGTATTTGCGGCATGGAGTTGGTTAGGTATACTGAGTGTCGGTACATCCTTCATACCATGTACTGATTTGGTATGTATACTCGGTATATGCTGATACCGAATAGTACAACAAACCTTGCTGACAATAATGACTTTATTTATTTATGACTTGTCAATTGATTTTATTCATGGATGCTCATATTGATGCTTCTATAGAAATGAAGGGGCACAACATGCGCTAACTAAAATTAAAAAAAAAAAGAAATAGAAAATAAAATTATTAAGGGAGAAGAACAAGATGCGGATCCCTTGAGGAACTCTTCTATGATGCTTCTTTTAATTTTACCTACCTATGTACATGATTTTGATCTTTCATGTATTTTGTGTGGCTCACCTGGTTGTGGAACTTGCGGAACCCATCTGTTTTTATCCATCTTGCAATAATGATCTATGTCATTTCCTTGAAGCATTTCTTCTTATGTCCCAACAAAATAATAAAACTTTAAGTGACCTCTTCGGTCTTGAATAGGTGAAATATCAACAACCAAATAGTTAATGGGACTTGTGCCTGGATGAATTCCTTATCAAAATATTTGAGCTAGGGTAACATTTCTCTTCAGACTTCCCATGTCCTAGTGATAATCATAATTTTCTTCTGTATGCATTCATTCTCCTATACTTTAGAAAAATCCAATATATTCTATATGGGTTTTTCTCTTAAGTGATGTGAGTGCTTGTCTCATTAAGAAATGAGAGGGGGAACACCTTTGTTTGCTGTAAATTTTACATTCTGAATATCTTTTTTGGGGCATATAACTTGCCCTTTATAGATTAATCATTCGGAAAAATCCTTTGCAAATCAAGACTTATCTCTTATCTTAAAAATTCCATAAAAAGACCCAAGTTAACTTCTCATCGATTGTAATGGATTCTTTATCATGTTTTGCCTCCCCATCATTTCTCCCCTTAGTCCTTTGGAGCTTCTAGATAGTGAGCCACTTGTGTTTCTTTACAATGTTGTCATGGAATTTGAGCTCCTTGCCACCATGATTTTTGGGATTAAGATGGTTGATTTCATCTTGAATTTGGAGATGATGGTGAGTAGCATAGTTCACTTGTTAGAAGCTCCAAGGACCAAGTGAGAGGAGAAATGAAGGAAAAAGGAAAAAAAAAAAAAAGGAAAAAGAGGGAGCTAAATATGCATATGATTAATGGAAAGCTAATGTGGGATCCCATTGGGGAATTCTTGTGATATAAGAGATCTTAATTCATAAATATGTAAAGTGTGCAAGTATAACTTTCAAAAAGCCAGTACCCGGTTGGAACTGTAGGGGATTTCATGTTTAAGATCTGTTTTGTAGTTTCTTTAGATTGTGCTGGTTGTGAATGCAGTTGTGATGTGTGACAAGAAGGCGTGTGAATGTTCATATGGAAAAATACCTGGAAATGCAAAGGCTCTGCTTTCTGTTATTTTAGGGACTCTGCATCCAATGTTCATGTGGCCTCCTTTCATCTGATTGATATTGTAACTGGGGAACTCGGATTATCTGCGCTTTATCATAGATTGTATTATTGAATGACTATTAAAGTTCTACTAAGTCAACATCAACGCCTTGCAATCTACAACTAGTAGGTTTGGTGGCTTATGCTAGGGTCTCATACTTTCTCATATATTCTTGTACATCCAAGTTTGTAAGGATATTATGTAAGAGTCGGAATGTATTAATTTTTCCCCTTCATTTATGCTTAACAGCTGGTGAGCCCAGGTGCATGGCTGTGCGATCTGACTCTAGAACGGTATGAAGTCCGGGAGAAGAAGGTCTCGAAAAAGGTCAGTGGTTTCAATTCTGATAAAATTTTGAGTCGCAAAGTTAGGAGTTCTGACAGAAAAGAAAAGACACTGGGTGATGAGCGTCGGTTTCCTCATTTTCATTTCATTTTGTTTTGCAGAGACCAAGAGGTTTAAAGGCAATGGGGAGCATGGACAGTGACTCAGATTAGTAGACAATAAAGGAATGAAAGAATATGAAAGAATAAGCCAGAGATCGAGACCATATTGGAAGATGGTCATACTTGGTTGGTTGTTTCAAAGCATAAAGCATCTCCTATTGCATTTGACCGGCAGAGAGAGGCGGACTGGTGGCTGCTTGGTAGATGTTCGATCGAGAGTTGAAGGGATGTAAACTTTGTGCGAAGAGAGATTCCTGTAACGTTCTCATGCAGAACTCTACCAGATGCTTGATAGATTTCAAGTCCGTTTTTCTCTCTCTATTAAATTCTCCTGTGTTGTCGCCGTTTTCGTTGAATGAGGCGTAATATGGGCTGCCGGCTTCTGTGGATCTGGATTGCTTCTCCCCATTGCGCTGTCTTATTGGTTGACGAGAGTATGGAAATATAATGCTGTAGTATGGTCAACTCTTTCAACGCCTTTTCTTGATCCAGAGCTTGAACGTGAAGCTCCAAGTGATGCTCGAATGTGTGGTGAAAGGGGAATAAATTTTAATCTCCGTTTTCTTTCAGCTAAAACTTTCATTGTATAAATTTTAAAACCTTTCGCACGAAAATGTGTGGTTTCCTGGATCAATACCCAGTCTTAAAGAAAAGTTTCGGATTTGTACCTTTCGCACGAAAGAATGGTTGATCAGTCGAGTAGTACGTTGTATAAATTTTAAAACCTTTCGATCTTTCTGTTCCAAAATAGATACCATACTACGATCGAGTAATAATTATTTCGAAATTTGTATAAATAGATAAATAAAGTGTTCGGATTGCTTTGAAACTTGCATAAAATGAGATCCGACTGCCGATGCCGTAAAAGAACAAAAGACGCAAACCGAACACTTTGGACAAGCCGGAGAAAAAGAGAGTAATTGGTCAGGCCACGGCACCAATTTCTCACGTGCCGAAGCGTATGAGCCGACGTGCAACATGCTGGTGCACGTCGTTACGTCTGGATGTGACGTCATGTATGAGCAAAGCAAATGCAGTGGCTTCCCGTGGGCTAATGTTGATAATGTCGGCGACGGATCTACTCACTTCTTTGATGGTGTCACGTACTGGAGATTTGGAATGATGTCAGAAAAACCTCTGCGCGCCCAGTTCCAGTGCTTCGGCATCTGTCCCTCGCTATATTGGATATCTAGTAGATTTCTTAACCATGATTTCGATTTGAAATGCTGTTAGACATTGGTTTGTGCATAAATGGAAGTTCTCACGCTCGAAAGGTTTTGAAAAACTTACAACTACAAGACGAACTCCTCGAGTATGCGTTATAAGTGTTTACTTCGAAGCTGCACCCCACATTTAGTATGCAGGAAGAAGATTTCTCGAACATACTTTTCCTTTTGTAGTTTTATATTTTGATATATATATATATTTTTTTACGTAATTATTATTGAAGATAAATTTCATTTTCATCGAAGTTCGGCCTGATATTCAGCAAAATATAGCTTGTAATCACAGAAGAGCTTCAATCGCAACTTCTCCATCAGCTAAATTCCTTCAGCTGAACTTCTCCATCCCAAGCAGGCTTCTTTCCCAATCATAAGTCTTCCAAACTTTTTCTTCAGTCCCAAGCAAGCTTCTTTCCCAATCACGAGTCTTCCAAACTTTTTCTTCAGTCGGACTCCTCCATCAGTCAGACTTCTTCCAGACTTTATCCTCAATTAGACTTCTCCGTTAGTCGAACTCCTTCCGAATCCTTCCAGCAGACTTTCTTTCAGATTCCTCCAATGGACTTCATTCAGGATTTCTCCAGCGGACTTCCAAACTCCTTTCGACCGAACCCCATGCAGTCGTCTGGAAGAGCCTCCATGCCTACGTGGATCCAATAATCTGACAGCATGAACCCAGTTACGTACAGACGATCCTGAAGGAGTCCGAACTCTTCTAAAATTGATGAAACTTAAAGTTCTTCGCCGCCGACACCTACCTCCTTCGAACTTCAACTATTAAATTCCAATAGACTAGCACATCATGACAATAGATATTATCCTCCATAACAAACTCCACATGATCCTGAATGGCTAACTACTCGACAGTTACGACTGTCACCATCAGTTTGTTACGGGCTCTGTTTATAAAAGAGACCTTCTAGATATATTTTTTCTGGGCACTCCTTTTCCTCTCGATACTCTACCACTTTCTTTTCCGAGCATTTTATTTCTATTGGCCGAAAGAGCTGACTTGATACCGAAGCCACCACCCCCGACTTCGGACGAGACTTATTTTGCAGATCACCAGCGGCGGCCTCGTCTTCTCCGACTCTAGCCTCGAATCCAACGTCAACTAGATTTCGCACCAACAGAATTGGCACTGGAGGAAGGGACCTCTTTCTCTTGAGGTGCTCTTATTCTTAAAAGAGTGCTCCACAGAGATCTCTCTCCTTATCCTCGGAGTTCCTCTTCCCAGTCGATCTCATGAGGATGCCTCTCAGAAAGGCTTCCATCCGATGGTCGATCACCTTCACGGCCACATCTCATTCAGATCTGTCCGTCTCCATCTCATCCCTGGCATCTCCAGTTCCACCGACGGCAATGATGAATGCAGAGCAATTTAACCTACTGATTCAGCAGATTAGGGGCCTCACTAAAGCAGTGCAGGCCATGTAGCAGCAACCTTCGATGCCAGCTCGACCGGAGCAGGCTTCTCCGAAATCCTAGAACGTAGTCTGGGGATGATCGACTTGGGCGAGTCGGTCGATCACCTTCGAGAAAGAAAAGCAGAGGGCAGGGAGCCCCTGCTTTGACCATGACTCTACCCTTGGAGGGACTCTGCTGTCGTTCAGCTAGAAAACTTCGGAGATCCACGACCACGAAGATCTCCTGGATTGAAAGTTGCAAGAAATGAATCGACGGATTGAGAAACTCCGCTATGCTCCCTTCTCTCATGGTAATGATATCTGCACTGATCCTCCTTTCTCTCATCAAATCATGCAAAAATCGATCCTACCGAACTTCAAGCTCTCATAGTTCGAGAGCTATGATGGGACCACTAATTCGATCGATCACCTGAAGGTCTTTCGGACTATGATGCTACTCCACGGTGCATCAGACGCTATCTTATATCGAGCTTTTCCATCTACTCTGAAGGAAGCAGCAAGAAATTGATACTCGACACTGAAGCTGGGTACGATTTTTTCTTTCGATCAGATGAGTCATTAATTTATGGCTCACTTCGTCAGCAGCCGACGTCTCCGATGAGGCTTAGATTTTTTCATCCATATCAAGCAGAAGGAAGGAGAGTTCATTCGGGCATATGTTAACCACTTCAATGCTGCTGCTCTAGAGCTCTGAAACTTGGACCAATCCATTGCAATGGCCACACTGAAGGATGGCTTCCAAAAGAATGATTTGTTATTCTCTAGAACCCTAGGAATTTTGCTGATATGCTGGCCCTGGCTGATGGTTATGCCTGGGCAGAAGAGGCCTTCAAGGTGAAGGATGAAGAAGCCATGAGAGAAAGACAGGCAGGTGATTCAAGCAAGCCCGCAGTTGAAGAAAAGTCGAGCGAAGCTCAGCCATGCTCTAGAACTTCTTTCGAGCGCAGACGAGCCCGAACTCCTCCTCGAGCGTCGTCAGAAAAGCCCTGATCAAAGGGCACGGTGAAACTCTCCCCCCAGAAGGTTCCATATCTATGTTCCCCTCAATGCTCCGAAGACTCAAGTCATGATGGAGATCAAAGAGTAGCTGCCAAGGTCGGAGAAGATGCGGTCTCATCTCAATAAATAAAATTCTAATAAGTACTATCTCTACCATCATGACCATGGTCACGATATCGAGGAATGCATCCAGCTCCAAGACGAGATCGAGGAGCTCATCAGGTGAGACCGGCTTGATCGATTCCTACGACATCGATCTACAGTAAGGAAAGATCGGCCAAGGATGCTATCCCAGTCCGAACCATCAAGGAGAGAAGAGTAGCAAGGAGATCGGCCATCCTTCGGCATCATCAACACCATTTCTGGGGAACTTCGATGGAGAGAGGCTGACGGATCGATAGGAAAAGCAAAAAAATAGAGGACTGAAGAATCAATAACTTTTACTAATGAAGATGCTCAAGGAGTTCAGTTTCCGCACAACGACACGATTGTAATCTCTCTAAATATTGCTGACTATGATGTACGCCGCGTTCTGATAGATAATGAAAGCTTTGCTAATGTCTTATTTTATGATGCTTTCTCTAAAATATCTATACCGAATAATCACCTGAGACCTATGAGTTCCCCATTAGTGGATTTCACTGACAAAGCTGTGCCAATTGAGGGAATAATAACACTAACTATGGCTGTAGGATAATATCCTAAATGGGCTAGAGCACAGATCGACTTTTTGATAGTAAAAGCTTCCTATGCTTACAATGCAATCCTCGATCGATCTGATCTGAATGCACTTCAGACAGTAGTATCCACTCATTACCTAAAAATAAAGTTTTCAACAGGTTATGGGATTGGGGAGGTCAGAGGAGATCAAGCTCTAGCAAGGTATTACTACTCCATCGCCCTGCAAAAAAATGGCCAATCCAGCCTTTGTCCAGTCGATGGGCTGGATGTTTGCGATGATCTTACTGAGGAGCGGGGTGAACCCATGGAGGACCTGATGGCTATCTCTTTAGATGATGGGAACACAAAGCACACGGTCCAGATCGACTCTAGCTTGGATGGAGAAGTTCGGAAGAAGCTCGTTGCCTTCTTGTGGAAGAATGCTGATACTTTTGCCTGGGTCCCCATAGACATGCCAGGAATTGACACTGAGGTTATAGAGCATCGGTTGGTTGTTGACCCTAAATGCAGACTAATGAAAGAAAAAGTTCGAAGCCATGCACCAGAAAGACAGAAGGCGATAGCAGATGAAGTGGACAAAGTTCTTAAAGTTGGGTTCATTCGAAAAGTCAACTATCCAAGTTGGATCTCCAATGTGGTCCTAGTCAAGAAGGCCAATGGCAAATAAAGAATACGCATAGACTTCAAAAAGTTGAACAAGATCTATCTAAAAGATAGTTACCTCCTGTCCAGAATTGATCGACTGGTAGATGTAACTTCGGGCCATGAGCTTCTCACCTTTATGGATGCCTTCTCCGGCTACAATCAAATCTGGATGGCATCAGAGGACGAGGAGAAAACTACTTTTATTACTGACCATGGTCTTTATTGTTACAGGATCATGCCCTTCGGGCTCAAAAATGCAGGCTCAATATATCAGCATCTGGTCAATAAGATTTTCAAAGAACAAATCGATCACAACATCAATGTTTATGTAGACGACATGTTTGTCAAGAGCCGAACTTCGATCAGTCACATAGCCGACCTTGAAGAGATCTTCAACGCTCTTCGAAGATATAAGATGAAGTTGAATCCGACCAAGTGCGCCTTCAGAGTATCCTTGAAAAATTTTTTGAGGTTTATGATCTCGAGGTGGGAAATTAAGGCCAATGCAGAAAAAATTCGAGCCATCCAAAAAATAACTGCATCAAAATTAATAAAAAAAGTTCAGCGCCTAACCAAAAAAGTGACGTCTTTGAATCGCTTTGTTTCGAAGTCGGCTGAGCGGTGCATGCCTTTTTTCAGACTCTCAAACAATCTAAGAACTTTTGCTGGACTATGGAATGCTAGCAAGCCTTCGAAGAGCTCAAAAGCTACCTCAGCTCGCCTCCTCTACTAGTTAAGCCCAAACTTGGAGATGGATTATTTTTATACTTGGCAGTCTTCTCAGCAGCCCTCGCATTGGTTTTAGTCAAAGAAGAGGCAAAAATGCAGCATTCGATCTAATATATAAGCTGAGTCCTGAGGGATGCAGAGATCAGGTATAGTAAATTGAAAATTTTAACTTACGCTTTTTTGATTGCAGTCAGGAGACTTCAGTCCTACTTTCAGGGGCACACAATAACACTCCTCACTGATCAGCCAATCAAGACAGTTCTTCACTGAATAAACGTCTTTGAAAGAATTGCAAAATGAGCAATTGAGCTTACAGAGTTCGACATCAACTATCTATTGCGGCCATCGATCAAAGCTCAGATATTGGCCGATTTTATAGTTGAATGCACGATCTCAGATAATGTCGAACATGAGCAGAATGAGGCTAGCATTCAGTGGCTGCAACCGAGCTTCCCCAAAGAAAGAGCGGATCTTCCCGAAGGTTTCTGAGTCCTATATGTGGATGTCTCTTCCAATGCTTCTGGTGTAAGAGCTGGACTGATCTTGGTCAATCCGAAAGGGATTATTGCTGAGTATGCATTGTATTTTGAGTTTTCTATAATGAATAACGGAGCAGAATATGAAACTCTGATAGCGGGGTTGAAGATAGCAAAAGAACTAGAAGCAGATTGGCTTCGAGCTTACACTAATTCGCAGTTGATAGTGGGATAGGTCAGTGGCGATTACGAGACTTGGAAGGAAAATATGAGAAGATACCTTGAGAAAGTGAAGAGATTGAACTCAGTATTTAACAGTTTCAATATTCAGTAGATCTCAAGGACGAAAAATATCAGAGACGATTTTCTATCCAAATTGGCCACACTTGCCCCTAATGAACTTTCAAAGGAAGTATACTTTAAAGTACTGAAATACCCTAGTTCGAAAGAACCGCTGACTGCCATGCAGATTGACCATGAGCCATGCTGGATTAATCTGTTGATTGCTTATCTCGAAGATAGAACTCTCCCTCACGATCCAAAGGAAGCTCGAAAGTTGAGAAATCAGATTTTCCAGTATGTACTTTACGAAAATAAACTTTATAAGAGATCATATTCTTTGCCGCTTTTAAGATGTCTTCGACCTTCCGAGGCCGACTTAGCATTATAGAAGGTGCATGAAGGAATCTGTGAAAATCATTTGGATGTCAGATCCCTATCTTACAAGCTACTTCAACAAGGTTATTATTGGCCGACTATGCATCATGATTGCATTGAATATGTTAGAAAGTGCGATCACTATCAAAGAAATACAAATATACAAAGACAGTCAGCCTCCGAGCTTACCCCACTAAGCGCCTCTTAACCATTTGCATAATAAAAAATGGATATACTTGGCTTCTTCTCGACGGCACTCGGACAATGAAAGTTTCTCTTAGTTGTGATCGACTACTTCACTAAATGGATTGAAGCCGAACCCCTGGCAAAGATTACTGAAGCCAAAGTGCAAAACTTCATCTGAAAATCGATTGTTTATAGATTTGGCCTATCTCGAACTCTTATTATAGATAATGAGCGATAATTTACTGAAAAAAAAATTGCTGAGTTCTATGAAGGTTTGAACATCTTCCACAACTTTATGTCAGTAGCTTATCCACAAGCGAATGATAAAGTAGAAGTGACAAACAGAATCATATTGCAAGACATCAAGGCAAGGCTTGAAAGAGCAAGGAAGACTTAGGCGGATGAGCTTTACCATATCCTATGGGCATACCAAACTATTCAGAAGCTGCTAACTAGAGAAACACCGTTCGCTCTGACTTTTGGAATGAAAGCAGTCATCCCGATAGAACTCAAGTTACCGTCGGCATGGATTGTAGCCTTTAGCGAGCAATATAATTCGTAGGACCTCAGACCAAATCTTGATTTATTGAAGAAAAAATGAGAAGAAGTCTAAATTCGTATGGCTGCTTATAGACGAAAAGTGGCCTGCTATTATAACTCCAAAGTCAAAGGCAAAATATTCAAAGTGGGTGACTTAGTACTTCGACGAGCAGCCATTTCATAACCTCAAAATCAAGGGAAGCTCATCCCAAACTAGGAAGGTTCTTACGAAGTCAAAGAGATCATCCGACCTGAAACTTACTACTTGAAGAAGCTCGGAGGCACCGATCTCCCACGCCCATGAAGCTCAGAGAACTTACGCATGTACTATCAATAATCTTATTTTAATAAATTTTTTTTATTTTAATATCTTCGATCTTGGTGCAAAACTATGATGATAAAAAATAGTCTTCCAAACTTTGTCATTAGACGAAGTTAGCCCAGAACCTCTTCCTAACATTGAGCTAAAGTGAAGACTTTGATTACTTAAATCGGGATGTAGGAAGAGGTCCCTTCAACAATTCTTTTATGCTCCTATAGTCCTGTTAGGAACAGGAGGAAAACCTCATCCTAACATTGAGCTAAAACGAAGACCTTGGTTACTCAAGCCAGGATGCGGAGAGAGGCTCCTTCAACGATCCTTTTATGCTCCTATAGTCCTGATAGGGAAAGAAGGAGAACCTCATCCTAACATTGAGCTAAAGCAAAGACCTCGATTACTCAAGTCGGGATGTGGAAAGAGATCCCTTCAACGGTCCTTTTATGTCTCTATAGTCCTATTAGGAATAGGAGGGAAATCTCATCCTAATATTGAACTAAAGCGAAGACCTCAATTACTTAAGTCGGGATGCAGAAAGAGGCCTCTTCAATGATCCTTTTATGTCCCTATAGTCCTATTAGGAATAGGAGGAAAACCTCATCCTAACATTGAGTTAAAGTGAAGATCTCGATTACTTAAGTCAGGATGTGGGGAGAGACCCTTTCAATGATCCTTTTTGTTTCTATAGTTCTATTAGAAATAGAAGAAAAACCTCATCCTAATATTGAGCGACAGTGAAGATCTTGATTACTTAAGCTGGGATGCAGGAAGAGGTTCCTTCAATGGCCCTTTTGTGCTCCTATAGTCCTGTTAGAAATAGAAGGAGAACCCCATCCTGATATTGAGCTAAAGTGAAGACCTCAGTTATTTAAGTCAGGATGCGGAGAGAGGCCCCTTCAATGACTTTTTTGTACCTCTATAGTTCTGATAGAAATAGGAGGAGGACCTCGTGTCGAAGGCCTTGCTAACCTAAGTCGAGGAAAAAAGGAGGGGAGGGGGCCCGTTTAGAGGTCCCAAACAAACCTCCAACCTAAAGCAAAGAGAAGAAAGAAATTCTGTCATCGATCCTTACACCTATTTCTCCTACAATTATTCGATCGTATGAGGCGCAAGAAGAAAAATCATTTTCGGATCTGTAAAAAGAACCTCGGATAGGCATCTACAACAATCACTTTATTAGAAGATAATGGAAAGAAAAATAAAGTAAAAAAAGTAGAGCCACGAGCAAGCTTCGAATTTATGTGAAATAAAAATAATAAAAAAAATATTATTTTATTATAAAAATAAGTTCATTACAAGCAAAACATAAGTCGACAAGATCGATTACACTAAAAAAAAGAGAAAAAAAGAGAAAGACCATCAAAATCCTAGGAAGGGTTGGACTCCTCAGACTTTGGACTGGTGGCCATTACCAAAGGTTTTTTTAGATGATCGACCTCCTCCTCGAGCTTCCTCCATCTCATCATGCTATCGTGGAACATTCTATCGACTCAACGATAGTTTTCCTCCTCAGGACCTCAGACTTGGCCTTCGCATCCTTGGTGACCTAACGCTCATAAGTCAGCTTGAGCTTCAGCCACTACACCTCGACCTTTTCCGCACCAACTGACTCCAAGAGTTCGCCAATGGTCCTCTTCAAGGAGGCGGTCTCCTTGGCCTCCCTACTTGTACTAGCCCGAAAGTCATCATCAAGTTACTGCTGGAGCTGGGCTACTTCATCGTTGGAGGTACGAAGCTTTTGTTTTAGCTTGAATATCCTATCACTCCAACCCAATCAGTAAGTCTTATATGCGAGCTCAGCATCATGTAGCTGCTTTTGAAGTGCGGAGAACCTCGTTGACCAGTCCCACTTGAATTGCTTCTTGTCGGAGGACCACGGCGAGCTTTCCTCCAGAAGTTGAATCTTCTCCTTCATCATCTTGAGTTGAGTCTCGAGAAAACCAATCTTCACCGTTAGTACCTAGGATTAGTCGCTTGCATTCTTTCGGAGTTTGGCCAACTTTCCCTCGAAGCTCTTCTTTCGAATGCTAAAACTCGCGGAGTCCTTCATGTGCAAGTTTCGAAGGTGAGTGACCTCTTTGATCACCTTCGAAGCATTCTTCTGTGAAGTTTGAAGGTCATCCTCCGTCTTCTTCAACTTCTTCTTCAGATGATGGACTTCTTTCCTTAGGCCTTTTATTAAAGGTTTCAGAGGAACCTCCTGAGGTAGTGGATTAGCGTTGATGAAAGACTGTATTCGAAATATGAAAAATGCTCAAGGATATAGACAAAAAAAAAATTACTTTCATTTAATCAAAAATTTTGAGTACAAAATAATATATATATATATATATATATATATATATATATATATATATATATACAACTACTCGAGGATTTCAATCTCAGAAGGGACGGTGGCAGACGAAGTCGGAGCACTCTCAACTGCCTCGAGTTTCTGAACTGGCTCAGGTGCCTCCATGGCTAGTTTGGATGGACCAGAAGTAGGCTCGATGGAGGAAGGATCGACTGCAGCATCGGACAGTCCCGCTTTTGCATCATCCTCCTCCAAAAATTCGAGGTCGAGCTCGGAGAACCTCTGGGCCACCCTACTTTCGTAGAGCTCGAAGTTCTTGATGAATGCCTGCTGGCCGAATTCGACGTTCATGTTCCTCATTTCGGAAGAGGTCTTGAACTCTTTTACAGTTCGGGCCATCACCTCCAAGATCGACTTCGCCATTTGGGCTTTCAATTTGGCAACTTTAATCTCGACTTCCTTCTTTGTCTCCTCCTCCAGGGCCAGTGCAGCCTTAAGTCTGGCTAAGATGAACTCCTTTTTTCAAAGTACGCCTTGGAGACTTTCGATTTCCACCGCCTTCTTCTCTGCAAGGCGTTCAGCCTTGGTGGCCTTTTTCTAGAAGATGATCGACCTCGGCTCGAAGATCCTCCTGGACATTCCATGCTTCCGCCTCCTGATGGCATGCTCTTGATAAGGATGAGCATTTGGTGATTCGACTGCAACAGATAATTGATGTTAAAAAAAGAAGAAGAGAAGAAAAGAGCAGAAGAAAAGAGAAAAAAATTGAGCAACCGCGGTCACCTTGAGGATGGTCCCAAGAGAACCCCAAATGAGCTGCCGGGGGTTAAGGTCGGCCATGAGGTCCACCACCTTTGATATGGCGAATTTGTCGATGAAATTTTGGACGATCTATGGGTCATCGAAAGGATCTTCTCCTAATTCACTATGGTCATCACTTGGCTCGCCAGGATGAGCCTTGTGGAGTGTCTTTGCGATAGCTTTCTTTTTCTTCTTTTCTTTCTCCATCTCTTCCTTAGTAGGAAACTCCAGAGGTTGATCTCCATTGGAAGGGCCCGAGGGCGTAGGAGTCATGAAACCTGCACCAACGGTGCCGACCTCAGTAATTGGGGTAATGTCGGTACTGGCAGCAACTTCGAAAGCAGCGATAGTGGTGGTAGGGGCCGCAAAGCTTGGAGCGCCAATCTTCGCCCTCTTCGAGCAATCATTTGGCGCTTTTCCTTTTCTTTTCTGGGTGTAAAGCCCCTTGGTGAGTATTTTGGCAGCTTCAGTATTTATTTCTATAACAGAAAAGGAATCGCGATTAGTGATAATACATATATGTTAAACCACACGAAGAATTCAAAAAGTAGAAAAATATACCAGCAAGATCAAGGGGACTCAAACCCAGGTTGAACAAGGTTTGTTCTTTCAAAAGATCGGGAAGAAGAGGAGCTCGATATGTTTTAAGTTTATTGAAGGAATCAAGGTTGGCTCTATCTAAACTAGGAGCTCCGTGAACCGACTCCCTAATATAACCCCAAGGAGGAAGATTTAATAGCAAGGTCAGATAGTGCATGAAAAAATACTTTTTCTTCTAATTGTGAATGAAAGAAGGGGCACCTTTCAATAACTCCTTGTTGAACTAAGGAAAGAAGTACCACTAAAGTCCTTTGCGAAAGGATTGTATTTGAAGGTGTAGAAATTTCTAAAGAGTGAGATGGTCGAATGGACCTCGGCTAGACGGCAAAGAGAAAGGAATCCTATCATGAATCTAAAGAAATTTGGTGCTATTGAGGCAAAAAAAATATTTAGAAAGCGAAAAAGAGCAACCACGAAAGGAGAAAGTGAAAGTTGAAGTCCAGCACGTAGAGCTTCTAAATATAAACAAAATCGGCCGACCAGAGGAAAACTTGCATGATCACCCAATTTGGAAAGTTTAAGATCATACTCTAGAGGAATCCCATACTGAATCCTAATTAAGAAAAGATCATTTAGGATCAGGATACAAGAAATGGTATCCGGTGTGAAGGGTTGATAAGATATACTTTCAAGACCAACCTCTGCTATGGGGATGGGGTCTAAGAAGGCTGGACCAGATGAACTCCAAGAACCAGCAGATTGAGAAGTTTCGGTGGACATCTGGATCGAACTAAATCCAAGAAAAGTCCTCAAAAATCAAGAAAAATAAGATGCAGAAACTTCTTAAAGAAAACTGAAAGAACGAGAAGCAAAGGATGTGGGAGTAATCAAAAAGAAGGATAGCAAAATTAACCTAGGTCGATTGAGAAGGGCAAAGTGACGATAAGCACGATGAAGACCAAGTGGGAGAATGCCTGTAACCAGAAAGGAAGGCGAGAACCAGAGGAGGAAGAAATCAGAACTCTCAGATGAAAGGAAGGTGAGAATCAGAAAGGAAAGGAGGACTTAAATAGCAAGGAGAAGCCCAAAACTGTCATGATTGTAGATCTCCCTCGATCGTTCTTCATGCGACGCATGTTCCAATCATCATGACAGAAGAATGGCGATGGGCAATGTTTTTTTGGTGCCGTGTCTCGAGCAGCGCTTCGATAGAAATTTTGAAAATTCATCTCTTCAAGTTGAGTCATGTTAAAGGAACTTTGGTGCTGGTGTGAAAAACAACAAAACATCTTAACCAATGAGCGCGAAACCCAGGAAAGAACTTCGACAGTCGTCTTTTTACTTCTGTTGACGTAGAATCTGATCGTCACTGAAATCCGCTGGAGTGGAGGCCGATGAGGTTGCCGTCGAGGACCTGCAAAACAAAGTTTTGTTCGGAGCCGGTGGGGGGGTGGCTCCGATAGAACCCTCTGACGATCAAGTCAGCTCTGGCCAATAAGAATGGAGTGTTTGGAAATGATTTTTGTAGAGCTTAGAGATGAAAGGGAGATCTTAGAGATCAAAGAGATTAGGATTAGCGTATCTGGAGGATCCTTTTTATAGCGGAGCTTGATGATGACAGTTATAGCCGCGTGCTGGCGGATCGCTCGAGGTCTGACGGAGTTAGTCTCATAGAAAGGTACCATCTGCAGTAGGTTGATGGTGACAGCCATCATCGTCTGATAGTGGATCGCTGTCGCTTGCGGCGGACTGATGGTGATGGTTGTAGCTATCTTGATACTGAGCCGCTCGGGACCGAATGAAGGGTTGAAGGGCTTCGACGTGTGCCCATTTTGGAGGAGTTCAGACTCTTGAAGAGGAAGCTCGAAAGGAGTTTGGCTCCCGTAGGCGTCTGGCTGGAGGTGCGTGGCTAAGGGTCGACCACTAGAAAGTTCAACAGGAGCTCGGTCGGTGAGAAGTCCGACCCCTGAAGAAATCTGGCCGGAGAGAAAGCTTGGAGGAAGTTCGCTCCCGCAGGTGCCTGGCTGTAACAACGCGGAGAGAGTTTGGCTCTTGTGGGAGTTTGACTGAAGCTCGACAGTTGAGTTTGGCTAGAGCCTGACTACTGGGAGTCCAAGGAGCTCAGCCGCTAAGTAGCTCGACCGACTGAAGGGATTTGGTTCGGATGCTGAGAGTTCGAAGAAGCTCGATGGCTGAGGAGTCTGAAGAAGCTCGATCGCTAGGTAGCTCGGCCGGCTGAACGGGTTCGAAGAAGCTCGACCGCTGGAGGTTCAACTAAAGCCCGATTGTTGGGCGTCCAAGGAGCTCGACCGCTAAGTAGTTCGGTCGGTTGTAAGGGTTTGGCTAAGATCCGTCTGCTGAAGCTCTTCTACGACTACTAGTTGCATTAGGCCGAGCATCAAACTAAACTTCGACGAGAGCGGGGTTTATCCCCAACACTAGCCCCCCCACTTTCGAGTTCGAAACTCGAAGGAAGGGAGTGCAGGAAAGGCGACTGCCGAAGTCTTTCTATAAGCTCCGTGCTGGTCCAGATTGAAGCTCGGAAGAGATTTCATCTCTAGCTAAAGTTGATATCAAAATTGAAGTCCGGGGAAGATCCCATCTCCAACCGAGGTTGAGGGAGGCTTCGTCCACTGCGATCGAAGTCGGAGGTTAAGCTCCTCGGGGGTGATATTGTATCCAGCAGTCGAGGTTAACATGGATGCTCGAGAGAGATCTAATCTCGGAATGAGGTTGTCTCCGATCTTATCTTTAGTCGGGGTTGTCTCGGTCGCTCAGAAGAGATCTTATCTCTGACCGAGGTTGAAGTTGAAGCTCTGCAGCCGAAGTTGACACGGTCGCTCGGAGGAGATCTTATCTCCTATGGTCAAGGTTGATGTGGGCTCTTGGAAGAGATCTTATCTCCTACAGTCGAGCTTGACCCGGATGCTTGGAGGAGATCTTATCTCCTATCAAGGTCGGCTTGGTCGATCGAGAGAGATCTTATCTCTGATCGAGGTTGTCAACGGTTGCTCGAAAGAGATCTTATCCCTAGCCGAGGTTGACTCGGTCGCTCGGGAGAGATCTTATCTCTAGCCGAGGTTGTTGCTCACATTAGGACGAGGTTCTCCTCCTATTCCTAACTTCCTAACGGACTATGGGGGCATATAAGGGCCGCTGCCAGGGCCTCTTTACCCATTTCGTCCTTTGTGGATGAGGTCTTCGCTCGGGAAGAGATCTTATCTCTAGCCGAGGTTGACTCGATCGCTCGAAAGAGATCTTATCTCTAGTCGAGGTTGTTGCTCGCGTTAGGATGAGGTTCTCCTCCTATTCCTAATTGGGGGGCTGTGGGGGCACATAAGGGCCGCTGCCAGGGCCTCTCCCCCCATCTCGTCCTTTGTGGATGAGGCCTTTGCTCGAAAGAGATCTTATCTCTAGCCAAGGTTGTCCACGATCGCTCGAGAGAGATCTTATCTCTAGCCGAGATTGTCGATGGTCGCTCGAAAGAGATCTTATCTCTAGCCAAGGTTGTTGCTCGTATTAGGACGAGGTTCTCCTCCTATCCCTAACGGGCTGTGGGGGCACATAAGGGCCGCTGTCAGGGCCTCTCCCCCCATCTCGTCCTTTGTGGATGAGGCCTTTGCGCTCGAAGAGATCTTATCTCTAGCCGAGGTTGTTGCTCGCATTAGGACGGTTCTCCTCCTATTCCTAACGCTGTGGGGGCACATAAGGGCCGCTGTCAGGGCCTCTCCCCCCAGAGATCTTATCTCTAGCCGAGGTTGTCGATGGTCGCTCGAGAGAGATCTTATCTCTAGCTGAGGTTGTTGCTCGCATTAGGACGAGATTCTCCTTCTATCCCTAATGGGCTGTGGGGGCACATAAGGACCGCTATCAGAGCCTCTCCCCCCATCTCGTCCTTCATGAATGAGGTCTTCGCTCGGAAGAGATCTTATCTCCGATCGAGGTTATCATCGATCCCTCGGGAGAGATCTTATCTCTGGCCGAAGTTGAAGGTCTTTGACTTGCTCGTGTTAGGACGAGGTTCTCCTCCTGTTCCTAACATGGCAATTATCGACTGCTTCTTCTCTGTCATCACATTTTTGCACCCAGAAATAATATTATTGAACGGAAAGAATTTTATTGAAAGAAAGTTACTGGCAATGCATTCCCGAGTTTCTTGTATTTCAGAGTTGTGGTAGCGTTATTCCTCTGCATCTCTTCATTCGGACAACCTTTTCTAATTCACGCTGGCCTCCTCAATTTGGAGCATGCTTCTCCCGACGCTGGGAGGTGTCGAATCATTGACATACCAAGTTCCTCCCCGGGGTGATGCTGATGACGCCGTAAGGCGGCCGACTTTATCGTTTTCGGTTACGGCAGCGCCCTTAGCCGATCTTCTTCCGTCGAAGGAATTTACCCAGCCGCTCCTTCCTGACGAGCTCCTCAATTTCATCTTGGAGCTGGATGCATTCCTCAGTGTCGTGGTCGTGGTCGCGATGGTAGAGATAGTACTTGCTTCGATCGTGCTTATTCGGAGGAGACCGTAATCCTTCCGATCTTGATAGCTGGTTCTTAACTTCGATGAAAATCTGAGTTTGAGGAGCGTTGAGGGGGGTGTAGTCGCGGAATCTTTCGGAAGGAGGGCTTCTTTGCGCCCCTCTGTCGGGGCTTCCTCGGTGGCGAGCTCGAGGAGTTCGAGCCTGTCTGCTCTCGGAGGGAGTCCGTGAGCGTGGCCGAACTTCGCTCGGCTCTCCATGGTCCACCAGTCGCTCTCTCAAGGCTTCTTCGTCCTTCAACTTGAAGGCTTCTTCTGCACGAACATATCTCTCGGTCCGAGATAGCAGATCGGCGAAGTCCCTGGAATACTTTTTTTCAGGAAGAACAGCAAGTCATTTTTCTGATGGCCACCCTTGAGCGCGGCCATCGCAATAGGCTGATCTAAGTCCTGGACCTCCAATGCCTCGGTGTTAAATCGGTTGACGTAAGCTCGGATGGATTCTCTCCGCTTCTGCTTGACATTCATCAGAGAATCCGAACCTCGATGTGGCCGTCGACTGCTGATGAAGTGAGCCGCAAATTGACTGCTCATCTGGTCAAAAGAAATGATCATACTCGGCTTCAATGTCGAGTACCAATTTCTAGCTACTCCCTTTAAGGTAGATGAAAAAGCTCAGCATAGTATGGCGTCTGAAGCACCATGGAGTAGCATCATGGCACGGAAGGCCTCCAGATGATCAACCAGATCAGAAGTTCCATCATAGCTTTCCAGTTGAGGGAGCTCGAAGTTCGGCGAAATGGATTTTTGCATGATTCGAAGGGAGAAAGGAGGTTTAGCGTGGAAGTCGGCATGATGAGCCGAAGCGACGTGGCTGAGCTCTTCAATCCGTCGATCCATCTCCCGCAGTCTATGATCAAGAGCGTCGTCTTGATCGCAGATCTTGGGGAACTTTCGGCTACAAGCGAAAAAGGTCTCCTCCAAAGGAGAACCATGATCCGAATATGGATCCCCGACTCTCTGTTTTCTTTTTCAAGGGATGGCGAGCACACCGGCCCGAGTACCCTTTCCTAGGGCCGATTCTCGACATTCGAAAGGCGGATTTCCTGGTAGAGTCACCATCGGAGGCTACTGAATGGCCTGCATTGCATTCACAAGGCCACGAATCTATCGAACGAGCAGGTTAAACTGCTCCACATTCACCATGGGTATGGGTGGAACCTGAGTTTCTAGGGCTGAAGCAGGGGCAGACGGATCTAGACAGAATCGGGATGCGGAGGTCGTCGATCGTCGAGTCGAAGCTCTCCTAGGAGGCATTTTCTCTTTGGGAGAGAACTCTGGTGAGGAAGAAGAGAGATCTCCGAAGAGAGAGAAATCATCGTCGAGCACTCCTTTAAGAATAAGAAAACCTTGGAGGTTCTAGGCCCTTCCTCTAGCACCAATCTGTTGACGCAGAATCTGATCATCACCAAAATCCGCTGGAGTGGAGGTCGATGAGGTCGCCATCGGGGACCTGCAAAATAAAGTCCTATTTGGAGCCGGTGGGGGGTGGCTCCGGTAGGACCCTCCGACGATGAAGTCAACTCTGGCCAACAGGAATGGAGTGCTCGGAAATGATTTTCACAGAGCTTAGAGATGGAGAGATCTTAGAGATCAGAGAGATTAGGATTAGCATATCTGAAGGATTCTTTTTATAGCGGAGCTTGATGATGATAGCTGTAGCCGCGTGCTGGCGGGCCGCTCGAGGTCCGACGGAGTCAGTCTCACGAAAAGGTGCCGTCTGCAGCGGATTGATGGTGACAGCCATCGCCACCTGATAGCGGGTCGCTGTCGCTTGCAGCTGACTGATGGTGATGGCTGCAGCTGTCTTGATACTGAGCCGCTCGGAATCGAATGAAGGGTTGAAGGGCTTTGATGTGTGCCCATTTTGGAGGAGTTCGGACTCCTGAAGAGGAAGCTCGGAAGGAGTTCGGCTCCCGTAGGCATCTGGCTGGAGGTGCGCGGCTAAGGCTCGACCGCTGGAGAGTTCGGCAGGAGCTTGGTCGGTGAGAAGTCCGACCCCTGAAGAAATTCAATCGAAGAGGAAGCTTGGAGGGAGTTCGACTCCCGCAGGCATCTGACTGTAACAATGCGGAGAGAGTTCGACTCTTGCGAGAGTCTGACTGAAGCTCGGCGGTTGAGTTTGGCTAGAGCCCGACTGCTGGGAGTCCAAGGAGCTCGACCGCTAAGTAGCTCGACCGACTGAAGGAGTTCGGTTCGGATGTTGGAAGTCCGAAGGAGCTCGATGGCTGAGGAGTCCGAAGGAGCTCGGCGGCTGAGTAGCTCGGTCGGTTGAACAGGTTCGAAGAAGCTTGGCCGCTGTGGGTTCGGCTAAAGCCCGGCTGTTGGGCGTCCAAGGAGCTCGGCCGCTAAGTAGTTCGGCTGGCTGTAAGGATTTGGCTAAGATCCATCTGCTGAAGCTCTTCTGCGGCTACTGGTTGCATTAGGCCGAGCATCGAACTAGACTTCGGTGGGAGCGGGGTTTATCCCCAACAACTTTCTTCGAATTTCAAACTCGAGAGCAGGGAGACTATTATTGGGGGTAAACCCCACTCTCGCCGAAGTACGATTTGTGTTCAGCCAAATGTAGCTTGTAATCGTAGAAGAGCTTTAATTACAACTTCTCCATCAGTCGAATTCCTTCAGTCGGACTTTTCCATCCTAGGTAGGCTCCTTTCGACATTCCTCCAGCCGACCTTCTCAGATCATGAGTTTTTCGAACTTCTCCTTCAGTCGGACTCCTCCATCAATCAGACTCCTTCCGAACTTCACCCTCAATCGGACTTCTCTGTTAGTCGAACTCCTTCCGAATCCTTCCAGCAGACCTCCTTTCGGATTCCTCCAGTGGACTTCCTTCAGGATTTCTCCAATGGACATTCGAACCCCTTCTGGCTTAACTCCATGTAGTTGTCTGGAAGTGCCTCTACGCCTACGTGGATCCAGCAACCTGCACAGCATGAACCCACTTATGCACAGATGATAGTGAAGAAGTCCGAATTCTTTTGGAATTGATGAAACTTGATGTTCTTCGCCGCCAGTGCCACCTCCTCCGAACTTCAACTATTAAATTCCAATGGACTAGCACGTCGCAACAACAGACATCATCCTTCATAACAAACTTCACGTGGTCTCGAATGGCTCACTACTCGACAGTTACAACTATCACCATCAGTTTATTACAGATTTCATCTATAGAAGAAATCCTTTAGATATATTTTTTTTGGGTACTCTTCTCTCTCTTGATATTCTGCCACTTTCTTTCCTGAGTACTCTATTTCTATTGATCGAAAGAGCCAACTTAATCATCGGAGAATCTTACCAGAACTACCATCCCTCGACTTCGGATGTGGCTTATTTTATAGGTCATCAATAGTGGCCTTATCTTCTCCGACTCTTAACTTTAAATTCAGTGTCAACTTAATAATTATTTTAAAATGAACAACAAATGAAGATTACGTTTGTCAAATCTACTTTATAAATGATTATATCATAGCTATCCATCAAATGCTGAAGAGAAATCACATGCAACACGTGCGGAATAGTAACCGGGGACCATGGGTCGTGATCAGATGCTCAAAAGATGCTCAAAAGATTTGAACGGTGACCGTTCCATGATTGTACACCTGGGATGGCCCGGTCGGAGTCACGTGCTGGGCGAATCAGATGCTTTTATCGTACCCTAGTTGGACGCTTGGGCAACTCACATTCAAAATTAAACTCGCGAATTCATATTTGACGGTTCAACATATGACACGTCATCGCAACTTCTGGCTTATACGCGACTGATTCTTATCAAAAATTGAACCTAAACTTTTTTGGCCTTTTAAGTCAATATCGCTGTTTGACCATTTTGGGATGCACAATTGGAGAGAGCCCTATCCAAGTATTTATGTGCTCCCCAACTTTGACGAATGAATTACGGGCAGCAAAAAAAATGGCCAAATAGCTATAAAATTGACAATTAAATTGGATCAAATCAGATATAAATTAGATCAAAAATTTTTAAATATAAAATTAATCTATTAATTAAATAAATTAGGATTTGAAATATAAATTTTTCATATTTAATAAATAGATATCCCCACTAAACTTGTTAATAAATAGTTAACTTATTTAACTTATTAATCTATTTAATAAATATGGGTATGCTTATCTGATCCAATCCAATTATTGAATGGATTAAACAAATCAAAGAGATAGAATATGAATCCAACCTAATTATTAAATAGTTTAAATAAGTTAACTTATTTATGTTTCAAACTTGTTTAGTTCAAATCTATATTAGCTTATTACGAGTCGGATACGAAATTACAGGATGGGGTCATATTTTGCTAATGTTAGTTAGCTAGTAAGCCAAGACTCAAATTCGAGAACGAATATGGCTTGTGTTGACGTAGAATCTGACCGTCGTCGGAGTCCGCTGGAGTAGAGGCCGATGAGGTCGTCGTCGGAGACCTGCAAAATAAAGTCCAGTCTGGAGTCGGTGGAGAATAGCTTCGGTAGGACCCTCCGATGATCAAATCAGCGCCAACAGAAATAGAGTGCTCAGTGTGGGGTTCAATAGAGTTTTGAGGAGAAGAGAAAGGTTTTCAGAATTTGGCGTAAACGTATCTGGAGGATCTTTTTTATAGAGGGAGCTTGTTGTAACTACCTTGATTAATGATTGTCATAACTATCCTGATCAATGTCAATCGTTATTGACTTGATAAATGCCGATCGTTATTGATTTGATAAATGCCGATCGTTATTATCGTATAACCGTTTAGTAGTGGGATCACCTGCAGGAGTCCATCATAAGAAGTTCGGCTTTCATAGGAGTTCGGCCACTAAGTAGTTCGGCCAGTCGAAAGGGTTCGAAGAAGCTCGACGGCTGAGGAGTCCGAAGGAGCTCAGCAGCTAAGTAATTTGGCTGGCTAAAGGAGATGTCTGGGAGGAGTCCGACTCTCGAAGAAGTCCGATCGAGGAGTAAGCTGAGAAGTTCGATCGAGGGACTACTGCTGCGGAGTTCGATCGGCTGAAGGGATGACCGCTTGAGGAGTTCGACCGCTGGATAGTTCGGTCGGCTGTAATAGTTCGGCCAAAATTCATCCGCCGAAGTTCTTCCATGGCTACTGACCGCATCAGGCTGGGCACCGAACTTGACTTTGGCAGGAGCGGAGTTTATCCCCAACACTAGCCCCCCCACTCCCAAGTTTGAAACTTTAAGAAAGGAAGTGCAGAAAAGGCGACTGCTGAAGTCTTCCTCTGAGCTCCGTGCTAGTCCAGGTCGAAGCTCGGAAGAGATCTCATCTTCTTTTGCCGAGGTTGAAATGCGGGCTCGCTTAGGAGAGGTCTCCTCCTATTCCTAACTTCGACTTCTCGCGTGAGACGAGGTTCTCCTCCTGTTCCTAACGGGTTATCGGGGCACATTGAACCGTCGTTCGTCCCCTCTCGCTAAGGTGACGAGGCCTTCGACTTTGCTCGCAATTAAGATGAGGTCCTCCCTCCTGTTTCCTAACGGGCGTGAGGCACTACGGCCATCGTTCGTGCCTCTCCCTCCGTCTCGTCCTTATGAATGAGGCCTTCATTTTGCTCGTGTAAGATGAGTCCTCCTCCTTTCCTAACGGACTGTGGGGGCACATACAGGACCGTCGTCCGCGCTTCTCCCCTCCATCCCGTCCTTTGTGAACGGGGCCTTCGACTTTGCTCACGCTAGGACGAGGTTCTCCTCCTATTCCTAACGGGCTGTGGGGGCACATACGGACCGTCGTTCGTGCCTCTCCCCCCGTCTCGTTCTTTGTGAATGAGGCCTTCAATTTTGGGAAGGTCTTATTTTTCACGGCCGATGTTAACCTGGGGGAGACCTTATCTCCTACAGCCAAGGTTTAGAGATCTTTGACCTGCTCTCGTTAGGATGAGGTTCTCCTCCTATTCCTAACAGGCTACTTTTGCTCATTTCTTTCCTACCATCACGTAATCCTCGTGCCAGAAATCTATAATGCAGTGCAAAGGAGTTTTTAAAGGATGTCTACTGATAATACATCCTCAGATTTTCTGAGTTCCAAGGTCGGGGAAGCACTGTTCCCCTCCGAGCTCCTTCAGGCGATAAGGTTTCCGGGTCGGATGACCTCGTACACTTCATATGGACCTTCCCAATTCGGGACGAGCTTTCCCTTGGCTCTGAGGCTGAGAGACGGCTGCTCGTCGAAGCACTAAGGTCCCCCACTCTGAATGCCTTTGTTTTTGACCCTGGAGTTGTAATATCGAGCCACCTTCCGTTTGGTAGGCAGCCATCCGGATGCGGGCTTCCTCCCTTTTTTCTTCTAGAAGGTCGAGGTTGACTCTAAGGTCCTGGGGGTTGTGCTGCTCGTTGAAGCCCACGACTCGCACAGACGAAAGTTTGAGCTCGATCGGGATAACCGCCTCAGTACCGAAAGGCCAAGGCGAAGGGCGTCTCACCGGTCGGCACCCTCTGCGTAGTTCGGTATGCCCAGAGGACGTGGTAGAGTTCATCCATCCAGGCCCCCTTCGCCCCATCGAGTCTCGCCTTGATACCTTGCAGTAGGATCCGGTTGGTTACTTCAGCTTCCCCATTGGCCTGCGGGTGAGCCACCGAGGTGTGAAGTGGTGGGAGACGTTTAGTCCTTCGCAGAACTCGGCAAACCTGCCCTCCAGTGAACTGCCGCCCGTTGTCGGTTATGAGGGTTCGGGGCAGGCCGAACCGACAGAATTAGCGACTTCCATACGAAGTCCTGCACCTTGGCCTCGGTGATCTTCGCCAGTGGTTCCGCCTTCGACCCACTTGGTGAAGTAGTCAATCGCGACCAGGAGGAACTTCCGCTGTCCGGACGCTGTTGGGAAGGGGCCGAGTATGTCCATCCCCCATTGCGCGAAGGGCCACGGTGCGCTGAGCGGAGTAAGTTCGGATGCTGGCTGCCTTTGCACGCTGGCATTCTTCTGGCAGCGATCGCACCTCTTCACATATTCCACGGAGTCGTGAAACAAGGTCGGCCAGTAGTACCCCTGCCGAAGTAGTTTTTGCGATAGGGACCTGGCTCCCAGTGTGACTTCCGCAGAGTCCTTCGTGCACGTCCCATAGCAGTGCGAAGTCGGCCTCTGAAGGTCGGAGACATCTCAGCAATGGGAGGGAAAGTACGACCTTTTATATAACCTGCCCCTCGTATAAGACGTAGCGGGAGGCCTGATTCCTGAGCTTCCGAGCTTCTTTTCGGTCGTGAGGAAGGACCCCTTCTTTAAGGTAGGCGACCAACGGGTCGATCCAGCTGGGCTCGAATTCCGTCCGTAGGATGGCCTGAGATTCTTCCATGGTCGGGCACTTCAGAGTTTCCAAAAATACTTCTTTGGCAGTTCGGCCGGGACATTGAAGTGGCCAACTTAGAGAGAAGGTCGGCTCTTGCATTTTTCATCCTCGGGACGTGCTGAATGCCAAAGCTGTCGAAGGCTGGAATCAAATTCTTCACTTTTTCGAGGTACCTCACCATGCTTTCCTCCCGTGCCTCGTAGCCGCCGCCAACCTGGCCGACCACCAACTGAAAATCGCTGTAGACTTGAAGCAATCTATTTTTAATTTTCCTTGCTATCTTTAATCCGACGATCAGCGCTTCATATTCGGCCTCATTGTTGGTCGCGGGGAAACTCGAAGCGCAGTGCGTACTCGATGATGACTCCCCTCGGGGCTGACCAAGACTAGCCCCGCACTAGCTCCAGTGAAGTTGGACGAACCATCCACGTGTAGAGCCTAGGAACCTTCAGGGAGGTCGACGCTCTCTTCGGGGAGGATCGATCGTGATAGCTCGGCTTCATCGAAGTTCAGCCTCACTCTGGTGCCGGTTTCGCTCGACTCAGGCTTGGCTTCAACTGGAATCGTGCATTCTAGCACAAAATCCGTCAATATCTGAGCTTTGATCGACGGCCTGGGCTGGTAGTTGATGTCGAACTCTGTGAGCTCGATTGCCCATTTTGTGATTCTTTCGAAGGCGTCTGCTCGGTGGAGAATTACTTTTATTGGTTGGTCCATGAGGACCGTTATGGTGTGCTCCTGAAAATAAGGTCGGAGCCTCCTGGCAGTAATTAGGAGACAGTAAATCAGTTTTTATAACCTAGAGTATCTGATCTCCGTGTCCCTCAGAATTCGGCTCACGTAGTAGATCGGTTGCTGCATCTTTGCTTCTTCTCTGACCAGGACTGCCGCCAGGGCCATCGGGGAGACAGCTAAATACAGCAATAACTCTTCCCCGGATTCGGGCTTTGCCAGCAGTGGAGGCGTGTCGAGGTAGTTTTTGAGCTCCTCGAATGCCTGTTGGCACTCCGCCATCCAGCAGAAGTCCTTCGATCGCCTGAGAACCTTGAAGAAGGGCATGCATCGTTCGACCGACCTTGAGACGAAGCGATTTAGGGATGCCACCTTTCCGGCCAGGTGCTGAACTTTCTTGATCGTCTTTGGAATGGTCATTTTTCGAATGGCTTGGATTTTCTAGAGATTTGCCTCGATTCCACATCTCGACACCATGAATCCGAGAAATTTTTTGGAGGTTACACCAAAGGCGCATTTGGTTGGGTTCAGCTTCATCTTGTGCTTCCTGAGTGCACCGAAGGTCTCTTCAAGATCGGCTAGGTGTTCTGTTGAAGCCCGACTATTGACAAGCATATCGTCTACGTACACCTCCATGTTGTGGCCGATCTGCTCCTTGAAGACCTTATTAACCAAATGCTGGTATGTTGCCCCTGCGTTCCTGAGTCCAAAAGGCATGATCCTGTAGCAATAAAGACCTCGGTCAGTAATGAAGGCGGTCTTCTCTTCGTCCTCGGGTGCCATGCGAATCTGGTTGTAACTAGAAAAGACATCCATGAAGGTGAGGAGCTCATGGCTCGAGGTTGCGTCCACCAGCTGGTCGATCCTGGGTAGGGGGTAGCTATCCTTCGGGCAAGCCTTGTTCAGCTTCTTGAAATCGACGCACATCCTCCACTAGTTATTCGCTTTCTTGACAAGAACCACGTTCGAGACCCAGGTTGGATAATTAACCTCCTGGATGAGTTCGACTTTGAGGAGCTTGTTTACTTTTTCGACGATCGCTTTCTGTCTCTCCGAGGCGTGGTGGCGCAGCTTTTCTCTTATCGATCGGTGTCTCGGATCGACGGCCAGCCGATGTTCCGTGACCTTGGCATCGATCCCCGGCATATTTGCTGGGGTCTAGGTGAAGATGTCTGCATTTCTTCTGAGGAAAGCGACGAGCTGCTCCCGAACCTTGGCTGCCAAGTTGGAGCCGATCTGCACCACGTGCTCCGAGTTTCCATCATTCTAGGGCATAGAGACGAGGTCCTCCGTAGGTTCGTCTCGCTCCTCAGTGAGGTCGTCGCGGACGTCCAGTCCGAACGGGTGGCCGCGGATCTGCAATACTCCGGTCCTCTCCTGGGGGGAATTTTCTTCAAAAAGGAATACTGAAGAAGGAGGAGCCGGGCAAAAATCCCCCACTCCTTTCGCAGTCCTCGAGGCCACTGTTGGTGCAGAAATCCGTCGCCGCCGGAGGCCGCCGCAATCGAGGCCGCTGGGCGCCGCCGGGGACCTGCAAAACGAAGTCCCGCCCGGAACCGGTGGGGTGGTGGCTCCGGCAGGACCCTCCGACGGTCAAGTTAGTTTCCGACCAACAGTAATGGAGTGCCCGGAATGAGTTCCCGAGCTTAGAGATGTGGAGGGGAGCTTAGAGAGTCGAGAGTTCAGAGAGCTTAGCCTTAGTATGTCGGGAGGGGTCCTTTTATAGCGGAGCTTAGTTGATGGTGACGGCTGTGCCGTCTGGCGGAGAGTCGTCGGACAGCATGGAGCTTGGTACGGGGAGGAAGGCGTCGTCCGGTAGATCGTGGGAGCCGTACTGGCGAGCCGTGGGCCGCATGGAGTCCGGTACGGAGAGGAAGGCGTCGTCCGGTAGATCGTGGGAGCCATACCGGCGAGCCGTGGGCCGCATGGAGTCCGGTACGGAGAGGAAGGCGTCGTCCGGTAGGTCGTGGGAGCCATACCGGCGAGCAGTCGGCCGCATGGAGTCCGGTACGGAAAGGAAGGCGCCGTCCGGTCTTGCTGCAGGCGACGGTTCATCCAACGGAGTTCGGACTTGTAACAGAGTTCGGCCGAAGGGGAAGCTGGGGGAGTTCGTCTGACTGAAGGGTCGGCCACCTGTAGAGTTCGGCCGCTGAGAGGCCCGGAGAAGCTCGGCTGGACAATTGAAGGACTTCGGTTGCTAGTTGGTTCGGCCAGGGCTCGCTGAGGAGTTCGGTCGCCTAGGGTCGGTCCGAAGGAGTTCGGCTGCGCGGGCTCGCCTGGGATCGGCCCGAAGGAGTTCGGCTGCACGGACCCGCCTGGAGTCGGTCCGAAGGAGTTCGGCCGTGGAAAGTCCGAAGGAGTTCGGCCGTGGGGTCCGAAGGAGTTCGGCTGCATGGGCTCGTAGGAGAGTTCAGCTGAAGGGAAAACCCGGGAGGAGCTCGGATGGCCGAACGGGCGTCTGGGAGGAGTCCGTCTCCTGAAGAAGTCCAGCGCTTGGAGTCCAAGGAGCTCGGCCGTCAGGAAGTTCGGCTGGCGGTGGGAGTTCGCCCTCTAAGCAGTTCGGCCGAGACCTTGGTGCAGGGGAGTTCGGCCTCTAAGCGGTTCGGCCGAGACCTTGGTGCAGGGGAGTTCGGCCTCTAAGCAGTTCGGCCGTCTTAGGGGCTCGGCCTGGCGCCTGGCGCTGAAGCTCTTCAGCAGCTACTGGTTACATTGGGCTGAGCGTCGGGCCGGGCTTCGGCAGGAGCGGGATTTATCCCCAACAATAGCCCCCCCACTCCCGAGTTCAAGAATTGAAGGAAGGGAGTACCAAAACAGGCGACTGCCGAAGTCTTCTTCCAGGCTCCGCATTGGTTGCAGCTGAAGCTCGGGGGGGGGTTTCATCCCCAGCCAAGATTGACGCTGAAGTTGAGGCTGAGGCTTGGGGGAGACCTCATCTTCAGTCGATGTTTGGAGTTGGGATGGGACTCGTTTCCAGCCAAAATTGGTGAAGTCGACGTTGAGGCCGGAGTCAATGTCGCCCCCCGTGGTCAGAGTCGGAGTTGACATCGCCTTCATCAACCGAAGACGGTTCGGGGGAGACCTCCTCTTTTGCAGTCAAGGTTATGATCGCTTGGGGGAGATCCCGTCTCCCGCTGATGCTGACACCGAAGTTGAAGCTGAGGTCCGAAGGAGACCTCGTCTTCTGTAGTGAAGCTTGCCGTAGACTCTGTGGCTAGGCCTTGGACCTTGCTCACGTCAGGACGAGGTTCTCCTCTTGTTCCCAACGGGCTGTGGGGGCACATGGGGACCGTCGTCCTCGCCTCTCCCCCCATCCCGTCCTTGGTGGACGGGGCCTTCGACTTTGCTCACGCTAGGACGAGGTTCTCCTCCTGTTCCTAGCCGGCTGTGGGGGCACATGAGGACCGTCGTCCTCGCCTTCTCCCCCCATCCCGTCCTTGGTGGACGGGGCCTTCGACTTTGCTCACGCTAGGACGAGGTTCTCCTCCTGTTCCTAGCCGGCTGTGGGGGCACATGAGGACCGTCGTCCTCGCTTCTCCCCCCATCCCGTCCTTTGTGGACGGGGCCTTCGACTTTGCTCACGCTAGGACGAGGTTCTCCTCCTGTTCCTAGCCGGCTGTGGGGGCACATGAGGACCGTCGTCCTCGCTTCTCCCCCCATCCCGTCCTTTGTGGACGGGGCCTTCGACTTTGCTCGTGCTAGGACGAGGTTCTCCTCCTGTTCCTAGCCGGCTGTGGGGGCACATGAGGACCGTCGTCCTCGCTTCTCCCCCCATCCCGTCCTTTGTGGACGGGGCCTTCGACTTTGCTCACGCTAGGACGAGGTTCTCCTCCTGTTCCTAGCCGGCTGTGGGGGCACATGAGGACCGTCGTCCTCGCTTCTCCCCCCATCCCGTCCTTTGTGGACGGGGCCTTCGACTTTGCTCACGCTAGGACGAGGTTCTCCTCCTGTTCCTAACGCGGCCGAACTGCTTCTTTCCTGTCATCGCATAGATTTCGCATCCAGAAATAATATTTGCAGAGGGGAGGATTTTACCGAAGGGAAGTCGTGGACAGCGCGCTCTCGTTTGAGGGGTCGACGGGGTGTTGTTCCTCGGAGCTCCCTCGAGCAGCAAGTCCCGTCCAGACGACCTCCTCTATCTCCTGCCGGCCTTCATAATTTGGACCATGCGTTCTCTTGACTTTGTCGCTGGGGATGACAATCACCGATGTAGCTAGCTCCTAGCTCCTCCCCGGGGTGGCGTTGACGACGCCGCGGGACGGCCAACCTTCTTGACCTTTCCCGTTACGGCAGTGCCTATAGCCGATCTTCTCCTTGATCGCACATGTTTGGAGAGGCCGTAGTCCTTCAGGTCTTAGCGGTTGGCTCTCGGCTTTGCCGAGAATTCGAGTTAGAGGAGCGGGTCGTAGTTGCGGAACCTTCCGGGAGGGGGGCTTCGTTCCGTCCTTGCCAGCGCCGAACTTTATTTTGGAGGTTGAGTTGAGGAGTTCGGCTTTCCACCGAGCTTCATTTTACCTCGATGCCGAGCTTTGGGGTGAGCCTGGCTTTTCTTCGAGCCGAACTTCATTCCTCTTTCCCACGAGACCCGCCGTGGGAGAACTTTCTGCTGCTCTTGTTCGGACGAGCTCGAGGGGAGCTCGGCTTTTCTCGCCCGAACTTCGTTCCGCCTTCAGTGAACACTTTGTAGGCGGTTCCTTTGGGGGACATTCTGGAGCGTGAGTTCGGCCTTACTTGTGCCGAACCTCGTTCCACTTTCCCGCGGAAGCTTCCGCGGGAGGACTTCATACTTTTTTGTCGGAGCTTCCTCGCTGACGGGCTCATAGGTGGGTTCGGCCTTCCTCACGCCGAACTTCATTCCGCTTCAGCGGGGGAACTCCTGCTCTCCGTTTCTCTCTTAGGGGCGATTGGGCTCCTCCCTAAGGCTGATTCCTCCGTATTTCTTCGGCAATAAGCTCCGGGGTGGACGACCTCCTCATGCTGAACTCCTCAATTCGGTGCAAGCTCTTGTTGCTGGGAGACGGCGAATCGCTGATGCACCGAGATCTTTCCAGGGGCCATGTGAATGACGCCGTAAGGTGGCCGACCTTCTTGTAGTCTGGCTACGGCAGCGCCCTTAGCCGATCTTTTTCTGCTTCAGGCCGGTACCGGAGGAATTTACCCAGCCGACCCGTTCTGACGAGCTCCTCATCTTTCAATTTGAAGGCTTCCTCCGCACGGGCATATCTCTCGGCTCGAGCCAGCAGGTCGGCGAAGTCCCTGGGATACCTTTTTTCCAGAGAGAACAGCAAGCTATTTTTCTGAAGGCCGCCCTTAAGTGCGGCCATCGCGACAGACTGGTCCAGGTCCCGGACTTCCAATGCCGCGGCGTTGAATCGAGTGACGTAAGTCCGGATGGATTCCCCTTGCTTCTGCTTGACGCTCATCAGGGAATCTGAACCTCGGCTCGGTCGTCGGCTGCTGATGAAGTGGGCCGCGAACCGACTGCTCATCTGGCCGAAAGAGAAGATCGTGTTGGGCTTCAACGCCGAGTACCAGTTCCTCGCTGCTCCCTTTAAGGTAGACGGGAAGGCTCGGCACAGCACGGCATCTGAAGCGCCGTGAAGCAGCATCATGGCCCGGAAGGCCCCCAGGTGATCAACCGGATCAGAAGTTCCATCGTAGCTTTCCAGTTGAGGGAGCTCGAAGGTCGGTGGAACAGGTTCTTGCATGATTTTCTGCGAGAAAGGAGGGTCTGCACAAACGTCGTCACCACGCAAGGGGGGACGAAGTTCTTCAATTCGCCGGTTCATTTCCGAGAGCCTTTGGCCCAGCAGGTCCTCCCGGTCTCTGATCTCCAAGGCTTTCTGGTGAGATGGGCGCAAGGCTTCACCCTTGGTCGATCTATGATCCGAACAAGGGCTCTCCCTCCTCCGCCTCTCCAACCCGGGTATCGGAGGTCGGGCTGCCCAGGCCGGTCGCTCTCGGACTGGATCATTCGACCTCGGGAAGCCCCGCGCCGGTCGGGCTGGCACTGGGACTTGTCGGTGCAGCACCGCCTGCACCGCCTCCGTGAGACCGCGAACGTGCTGGATGAGCTGGTTGAACTGCTCCGTATCCACTGCGGTTATTGACGGGGGCTGAGTCACCGGGGCCGGAGCAGGGACAGACGGACTCGGAGGGGATCGAGCCGCGGAAGCCGTCGAGCGCCGCGTCGAAGCCCTTCTGGGGGGCATTTCCTCTTTCCAGAGAAGGAATACTGAAGAGGGAGGAGAGAGATCCGGAGCAGGGGAGGGAAATCGTCGCCGAGCACTCCTTTAAGAACAAGGGAACCTCGAAGGTTCAATCCCTTGTTCCCACAGACGGCGCCAATCTGTTGGTGCAGAAATCCGTCGCCGCCGGAGGTCCGCCGCAATCGAGGCCGCTGGGCGCCGCCGGGGACCTGCAAAACGAAGTCCCGCCCGGAACCGGTGGGGTGGTGGCTCCGGCAGGACCCTCCGACGGTCAAGTTAGTTTCCGACCAACAGTAATGGAGTGCCCGGAATGAGTTCCCGAGCTTAGAGATGTGGAGGGGAGCTTAGAGAGTCGAGAGTTCAGAGAGCTTAGCCTTAGTATGTCGGGAGGGGTCCTTTTATAGCGGAGCTTAGTTGATGGTGACGGCTGTGCCGTCTGGCAGGAGAGTCGTCGGGCAGCATGGAGCTTGGTACGGGGAGGAAGGCGTCGTCCGGTAGATCGTGGGAGCCGTACTGGCGAGCCGTGGGCCGCATGGAGTCCGGTACGGAGAGGAAGGCGTCGTCCGGTAGATCGTGGGAGCCATACCGGCGAGCCGTGGGCCGCATGGAGTCCGGTACGGAGAGGAAGGCGTCGTCCGGTAGGTCGTGGGAGCCATACCGGCGAGCAGTCGGCCGCATGGAGTCCGGTACGGAAAGGAAGGCGCCGTCCGGTCTTGCTGCAGGCGACGGTTCATCCAACGGAGTTCGGACTTGTAACAGAGTTCGGCCGAAGGGGAAGCTGGGGGAGTTCGTCTGACTGAAGGGTCGGCCACCTGTAGAGTTCGGCCGCT